>JAQFVV010006264.1:5373569-5738569 GCA_028023455.1 Epiperipatus broadwayi | reverse complement strand
ATGCGAGGTTAAAGAATGTAAAAGAAAAGAACTATTTTTTTTTGTGCACGAAAATATATAGTGGTGATTAGAAGGAAAGAGAAAGACGTGGCATGTTTTTTGGATTTGATTAACGTGTAATTGATTAAGAAGTTTTATTAATATTCCCATCAAAATGTTGGAGTAATTAAATAGTGTGGGTTTCGTTAGACTGGCCCAGTGGATTGTTATTGTAGAACTCACCTGAATTGGATTTATGAAAATTCCTGTTTAAAAATTATCCAGTGTAATTGTGACGAAGCACTTGCAGCTTGGATCTCTTAAGCGAGCGAAATCATCTACTCCACCTCTATGATAAACTATTTGGCATATCACATTTCTGACTGTTTACCATCCTTAGGATCAACAAATATCAATAAGGCCAGTATTTCTTTAGAATTATAAATGTGCGGACTGTTAGCTTTGACCACGTGGACATTCGATCGTAATTAAGGTAAATTGACCTTTTCTCTATATATGTGTCAATAAATGTGTAGTAATGAAGGGACTTGTGTTACTTCTATATTAAATGCAGTAATAACTATTTGTTTAAATAAAAAAAACATTAAATAAACAACTCTGATGTGTAATTGCACTCTTTTGTTGATATATATATATATATATATATATATGATTCATATATGTGTGTATCAGAATAAATGAGTTGTGTGCATGAACTTTAGGATATATATATATTGTGCTCTTTTCTATAGGTCAGTAATAGTTTATAACAGTCAATTACTAAAAAATTTTAAATTTAGAATATGTTCTTTTAATATAGTAATTGTATTAAGTCAATTATATCTTTAAAGTACAATTTGAAGCTAAAGAGAATACGTAGTATATAAAATCATTTAAAAATAGTTATGTAAAGTTTAAAATATTGTTTCATATGGTTGTAAAAGCTCGCCATATTAAATAACACAGCTATAAATAATTAAAAGTATATTTAAAAATTCGATTTTAATAGTTTAAAAAACGTATAATTTAATAAATGCTATGTTTAAATTTGTAATCATATTTAAATAGTCAAAATTAATATAGTTTATTTTAAAATAAACTTTATGATGGTGAAAATTATATCTAGTTCTATATTTTCTAAATTATTCTTCCAAATTTTTTATAATTATTTTATATAATATAATAAGTGTATCAATTTTGTAAATCTGGGCAGAGAAATAGATTAAAAATTGTCTGTCAAAGTTATTAATCATGTGACTTGTATACTACATACTTTCACACACACGCTTGTTAGAATTTAATAACAAAGTTTGAGTATTATAGAATTGGATAGAATTATTGCCTATCATAAAAGTAAATAGTATTAAACATTAAGTTAACTATCGTATGTAATGTTTTAAGTAATGTAATAAAGACGAATACAGATATAATAAAAATTAAATATTTTGTTTAAATAAAAATAGATAAATTGAATATTAAGAAATGGAATAAGTTATTAAGGTTATTTTAAAAGTTATTTTAAATGTTTAAATAGTTTTAATAAAATAATAATTTATTTAAAAGTAATATTTTAAATAATATTTTTTAAATTTTATTACATCATAATTTCTAATTTTGAAATTCAATTCTACTTGAAATTGAAAATATGTAAATTTGTTCTCAAGCTAAAGTAAGAATTAACCAATAACAATAGGTATTCTTACAGATTATAAATATGAATTGCACGGGGGTATAGGGGGAGATTAATAATGTATTGAAACTGGAGAAAGGTAAATTATAACTATCAAAAAGATAGTATTTTTAAAATTTTTATTTAATCAATTTTTTTTGGTACTTTCTTATCATTTATTTTGCAAAAACTGATTGATAATTTTAAAGAAGTATTTTGCAAAAGGAAAGTTTAGAAAAAAATTATATATTTAGAAACGTCGCGGAGATGATTTTCTAATTTTTAAAAGTACTTACCAGTCGTATTTTATCTAAAAATTTAACCTAAGCTTCGCAATAAAGGATGGATATACTACGAAATAAAATGGATATAAGTTGTAATGCTGAAAAAATATTTAAAATATTTGTTGATACAGCTTTATAATGCATAACCGAAGAACTGTTCTGGTACATAAAAACCACAACTCGGACATTATACGGAGTCTAAAAAAAAAAAAATGTATTGAAACGCATTATTATTTATAAGCCTATCCAAGATTTATTTTTTAAATAATAATGAGACAAGTATATCTCATGAATCATTTTATAGAATATTATATTCAAAGGAGTAAAATGTTATATACTTTCTGAAGGTAACATTTTTAAAAAAAAATATTTTATATCATATACTACCAAACGAAAGTTTAAATGTATCAGGAAGGAAACATATATAAAAGTGAACACATAGTTGAATAAAAGATGGATCCATGGAAATACAAATAGTACTTAAAAGTTTATCAAATATTTTTAAAGTTAAATTAGATGGATTGATGCATCGGATATGCAGAGAATATTGGTAGAGAAAATACTTAAAAAGAAGCTTCACGGGATTAATTAATATTATGATTTAATAATTATCATCCTAAATACTAAAACCAAGGATTATTTTCTATAAATTTTATTAAATGGATTAATAATTATTTTTATTTTAAACTTTAACACGCTTGGAGGAGAACATTTTTGGGAAACTCTAGAGAAAATGATAAACATTTTGGACTTATCAGGAACTATCATCAAGAAAATATGTAATTATAGTTTTGATTCCTTTTATTTTGTTAACCTAGTTTTAAATCTAAATTTTTATATAAGATTAGGAAAAACATAAAAACATTAATTTATTAATATTAAAATTTTATAATATAACAATCTAATAATTTAGCTAAAAATATTTTAATATAAAGTGTATGGGTGTGAATTTTTTTTTTTATATCTGCAATGCTCAAGTGGATAAAGGAAGCCTACTGAACACGATGACTAGATAAAGGTTATTGGTAATAATAATAACTATTGATAATTTATAATGTATATATTTTTTGTTTTCTTTAGATCATCCATAAATTGGAAGAATGAAGTGCAAAAGTTTTTTTACTTATTTGTACCGCATTTCATACAACATTTTAAAAAACCATTATGAGATAGGATTGATTTGAAAATATGCATACGATGATTTTTTTTTTTATTAGTGATATAATCCAACATAACAAATAATTATGTGATTCTTTTACAATTTTTATGTTATGGGATATTCAAATCTTGTCTAAGTAGATTGTATATGATTAGACATATAGAATAAAGAAGTAAGCAGACTTTTCTTGTGGAACAGCTAGATTGTTTAACTATTAATGAATTTCATTTATTGTTTTGTAAATGCAGATAGTTATTTATCGATGTAAGATGTGGAAAATCTTGAGAAATAATGTTGAGATAGTGGCTTGGAAGTACTTAGTGAACAGGAAACCAAGATGATGTTTTAAGAATGGAAATAATATTTAGTCTTTATGTGAATATCAGCATAGTTAACAAAGCCCTATGACTGATACACATTTTATTTGGACAGTGTTTATATTTCTTTAAATATTTGATGTTCTAATAAAGCTGAAGAAATAGCTTTAACATCGTCCCTGTATTAGAGGATATTAGGCAGGTAAATGTCATATCTCTTTGCACTGTACCATGATTTTGAGATATGTTAAGAGTAATACTCTAGCTTTCTTCCTTAATCCTATGCATCTGTTTTCGCTATCTTTATTTCATGTAACTGCATCGTTCAGTAAGATATGTTTAAGAGAAATGATAAATAATTTAGAACTAAGGTTATGCTATCATTTTGTATAAGATTGGTTTATTTGCTTAGAAGGAATAGGATGTTATAACTTAAAATTGAAGATCCAATGTATCCTAAGGAAAGAAAAGAATCATAGAATATATTTTGAATTTTATTTCGGAAATGAAATATAAACTTTTTTAAATAAGGTATCTAAACAAAGATATTTTCTTTAAAGTGATAATAATTTTAAATGCTTTAGTATTATTTTTTTTAAGAGAAAAATAAGTATTGCATATTTTAAAATACAATAGTACAAAGTAAATTATGTAAACAATATGCATAGTATATTTTTTGTTTATTGATTAACAGAGATATATTGATGATTACACTTATATCATACTAAAGTAAGGCTTAAAGAAGAATATATTATGATTAGTAAACATTGTGTGATAAATACTAAAATTTAGTATTGAATTTTTGGATAATATTTTGTGTAACATCTTTGACTTTGCAAGATGAAAATTTTTAATATTTTGAGAAATCCATACTCATTATAAAATTTTGTTTTTCTATAGAACGTTTTTCTTATGAATTTTTTTAAAAATAAGATAGTTTAATAATATTAAGGATAAAAATGCTGTTGCTAATAAAGTAGATAAATATATTTTGTAATAAGTTAATCATAATGAGAAACCCAATAGTAACATTTTTTTAAAATTTTGTCCTAAATCTAAATAAAGATATAATTGAAATATAATTTTTTTTTATAACCCGGTAGATCAAACTGTAAAGTAAAAAAGTTAAGGATATCCTCTGTAAATAGTGTAAATAAATTGTTTATTTATTTGTTGTTGGTAATAAACTTTGTTAAATTTTGTTATTTCAAAAATTTTGTGTCCGAGTTATTTATTTCTCCACATCGCTGCATGAAAACACGATATATGCATAATAATTGAAACAAATATATAATTTTCCACAAAAAGATAAACAGAGAATTATTTAAGAATTTTAAATATTTTATTGGTATTCATTATAATTAAATAATCATAATCTTACATTATTTTATTGGTCATAAATCAGTTTTCACAATATTATATTAAATTATATGCTATCAGTTGCCACACATATTTTGTTTGTCAGATTATTAAAATGCTACCACGTATTTATTATATCATTACATGAAGATATAAGATCTTATTATATTATTTCATTATTTTATTATGGTAATAAAATTATAGTAAAAAAAGAAAAAATATACAGAATTAGTTAAACAATGAAAAATATTATTACTGTTATTTATTATAATTAGTTTCAGTGTAGTAGATTATGACATAAAATCTCTTCTCATATTTTACTACCATATTTTAAAATTAACTTAGAATAAACTTTATGAACCTGAGATTATTTTATTTGGGCTAGATGATTACAAATAGAAGATTAAGATTTAATTATTGGTTTAATCTTAGTGAGATAAAGTTGTAAGGATACTATGAGTTTGTTATTTAAAATAGTAATAAAGGGGGATAGTGTTCTTATGCCATTGAGGTAGTATCCTGTGGGATATTGGCTCAATGTAATCTATCTTGTCACCTGTATTTTCACTTCAAGTCTCATGAAAATATTAAATATTTATTTAATTTATTTTTATAAACTGAACCTTATTCGTATTTTAAATTTGAGCTAGTGAAATATTTTAATTTTAATGCTGAATATTTTAGTTATTAATTATTAATTGAGCTAGAAACCATTTTATTTTATATCATATACTATTCTGAAGTGAGGATGCATGAGATGAAGGGTAGAATATATATATATATATATAAATGTATAAAGCTTAGAATTTAATGATAACTAGCATAGTAATTTATAGCCTAGCTTTGTTCTGGGCTAGGGTAATATAATTTATAAACAAGTAAATTATCGTGTGGTATACGTAAATATATATGATGTAGTCGGGAATTGTCTTTGCCTTGTTCTCTCATTAGACCATGTTTCTCAGACCTTGAGAGATAGAGCTAGTCTGGATGCACTACCCTATATATATATATATATATATATATATATATATATATATATATGTTCAGAACCCTTATTTATGTTTTCAGTGAGTATAATTCTTATCAAAGTGTAAGATTGGCACTTGAGATGGGATTTAAACCATGCTCATAAATATACTTCCTCGAAGCTGCGGGAGAGATCGTATACATGCATAAATTATGCAACAATAATATGGGTAAACGCTTACATTATATATCAACTTCATACACATAAAATATATTTCATTATAAATTAATGTAAGATTCAAATCTATGTACAAAACAATACTGATCATATTTAAAAATAATAATTAATTTATCTGTTAAATTAAAAAGACAATCATTTCAATGTTTTTTTTTAATAAAAAAAATTCATGAGCAGTCTATTATTTTAGCTTTTTGGTATTTGATGTATCTTGGAATCTATATCCACATGCCTTCACACACAATGTATTTTTTGCTATGACTATTGTGTTCTGTCCAATATACATAAAATATTGTATAACATTCTAAAATGTTATTAAAATACCTTTTGTTTAAATAAGTTTTTTTTAGCTTTTGAAAATGAAATACAGAGGTGAAAGAACAAACAGATGTTACTGATATTATTAAAAGAATTAAAAGACTAAAGTTGGGCTGGATATACTGCTAGAAGAGATAATAATAAGTGGACAGTTGAAATGCTAAATTGGATTCCAAGAGATTGTAAAAGATTTAGAAAGGGACCATATCTAGGTGGACGGATGAAATATGAAAGGGTGATAGGATGATGTGGAGAAGAAAGGCTAAAAACTAGAGAAGATGGCAATTGGAAAAGATGAATTGAACTTTAGGAGACTGACTGCCTACAGTGGATTGATAATGGTTGAAAATGGTGATATAAAAGAGACACTCTTTTTTTAAAACATACATTTTTAAACCAGAATAAAATTTAAACTAATTCTATACAAAGAAAAAACAATTTTTGTCTTTCATATTTCTAAAAAATTGAAAAATTAAATGTTTAGATAATTAAACTGCAATTTAAGTTGCTTTTTTAAAACTCAGTTTAAAAAAAAACAAAAAACTTAACAATCATTTGCTTTTTTGAAAGTTTTTGATGATGGTGTGTTAGTTGTATTTATATATTGGATTATTTCCATCACCTATTATTAAGTATTGAATGCCTTTAGAAAAATTTAACTGTATTTACATATTCAATTACATTCAGCTGCTACAGCTAAATGTAAATGAATATTTAATTAAAGTTAATTAATTGAATATTTAAATAAAGTTAAATTTTTCTAAAGACATCCAATACTTAATATTAGATGATGGAAATAGTCCAATATATAAATACAAATAACAATCATTTGCATATTTTAATATGCTTTAATCAATTTATTATATAATTATAGCTTTAAATATATTATATAGTTAACTATCAAAGAAACACACACACACGCGCGCGCATATATATATATGAAAAACAAAAATGCAAGTTAAAAAACTTGCTAACGCTTGTATTTATGTCCACAGATGGCGTTCTACCAACAACACCGATCAAGCATATGTTTTGTTTACAAGCGTTAGCAAGTTTTTTAACTTGCATTTTTGTTTTTCATAAATGTACCTTTGAGGTCTTTCTTGCAATGATATAGATTGCAGAGGCTTTTACTATGTGGTGATGCTGCACTGAGATCAGACCCATATAGCTATCTGGTTTGCTATGCTGAGTTTGAAGACATTACGTGTCTAAAAAATTCAAGCTTGTAAGCTGAATAGAAATTGTTTCATAAACGCTCAGAGTTTGTGTTTAGATCTAGTTTCTTTATTCCTGTTTTTCACTGATGATAGCAAATAGCTTGAAATCATTTGAAAGTGGAATTATAGTTAGGGATAGTGAATACTACTCTGACATTTATGTAAACAAAACATACGCTTGATCGGTGTTTTTGGTAGAACACCATCTGTGGACATATATATATATATATATTCTTGCTATTAAAATGTGTGAAGGTTGCCTTGACAGCAGTGAGAAATATTGATTACTAGATTTTACTGTGAATGTTTAAGTGGTTACTGGTTGAAACTTAATTACATCATTATCCCAGATTATCTTTAGGCACTATTTCGCTTGTTAGTTCTAAATAATACATGGGCAATTTAAAAGTATTGCAGTTTGTAATGTTAATTGACTATTTATTAGTCTGCATTACAGTGACATGTTTATTTCATGTTTAAAGAGGTTTATTTAAACTTCATTATATCAATATTTCATACTCTGTAGTCAAGTTGCAAGCTTTTAAGTGTCCATATATATTCAATGGACCATTAGTAAGAATGGATTTCCATTCTTGCTATAAAAGGTGTGAAGGTTGCCTTGACAGCAGTGAGAAATATTGATTACTAGATTTTACTGTGAATGTTTAAGTGGTTACTGATTGGAACTTAATTATATATATATATATATGCTCTGAGATCATCAAAAATAATGCTCTTAATACAATTCCAAATTAGAAACAATTTTTTAAAAAATATTTTTATCACATATATATATATATATACCATGGCAAATATTTCCTTGCAGGAATCTTTTTTGCAGCTTATTTCTTCATAGCTTTTATATGGGTTTTCCTCTGAGACATGTACATGCATTTATTTTTTTTATATTACTTTTTCCTAGGCAAAGCTAAAATCTCTCATATAAACTTCATTGACAGTATGGCATTTTTACTCCTGTTACACTTTTGTTTAATGCAAGCCAGCTTCAATGCTTTCTGATTAATTATAATAATTTATCAATTGCAATATGAGTTTACTTGAAATTGACAAATATTGGATCCATAGTAGTCTTCTGAAAGTTAGTAGCTTTTTCCTACTTTTTAGTCACTAACAATATTTAGCTTCAAAGAGCAGTAATAAAGAACTAAAGAGTTCCAGATCTAAGAATTAAAGGTTAAGAAAAAGTTTGTAAGAAAAGTCACACTTTCATTCTGAGTAAGCTCTTTGTTTTTCATAACCTTAATATCTTAAATACATTGATTAAAAATATATATATTCTTATACACAATAATTATCTACTTAATCAAATTGCAATCTCAGAATAAAAACTACATTAGATCTATCTAGTTATGACTTCCGTTGTTTTTTTACTCTACTATCTCTAAGAAAAAAGCTCAGAAATGCAACCTTTAATTTAAAATAAAATTTTAAACTTTTTAAACTCATTTTTTCTTAATTGAATCAAAAATGTATGTGCTTTAAAAGACTGATTTTTCTTTAATCTCCCTTACTTGTGTTAAGCCAATGAGATCTTAAGATCTAGGTGCAGTGCTCTCAGATCCAAGGTTCCTTAATAATGAAGGCCACAGACCAGAAACTAGTCTGGGGATATTGAATGAGTAGACACTAGATGGGGATTTTATGCACAAGCCTTCTGGCATCCATTGATTATTCTGGCTCCCACTGAGTGGCAATACTGTATGGAGAATTTTGCCTATCCTTACTTGTGTCATTTTGAAGTAATAACACATACAAACATAAATTTCAGCACACATTTTTATTAAGTACATTTTCACCCAATTTTAAATCTTTTATTTTCTGATAACAAAAACTAGTAATATTATGTTATTCTATATTATAAAATATTATTATTTATTTTTTTCTAAAATTTAAACCTTTCATATTTTAATAATAACTAACCTATTACATTACTTATATTAAATATTTATTACGAAATATTATTTTAATAACCTTAATAAAAATACAATGGTACTTTTTATTATTTAAACTTAGAGGTATTGTTAACCAGCTTTTCCCCATTTGCAAGATTAAACACATGACCATGAAATAGATATGACATTATCTATTTCATGTTACTCAACTTAAAAATACAAAATGATGGCTGAAATTATATTACTCTTTCTAATTTCCACAAGACTTCAAACTTCTGACATTATATAAACATTTTATGCCACCTTTGGATTTTATATAATCCATAATATAAAAAACTGTCTATTATTCATTCAGTTGCAGTTTGATGACTCTTGTTGTTCTGACCAACACAAGGTCACCAACATCAAATTGACAGAATTTATTATAGTTTTGGGCCTATTATTTATTGCTCATATATTATTCTCAAATTTTTCCTGGACTCATTTTAATTGTTTTAAATATCATTTGGAATAATAGGCAATAACAGTTTTTATTAATATTATCTCATTTTTAAATAATGAAGCCAGGGTAAAAAAAAACCCAGTCGACAATATCCAGTGCAATTTACTCATTTAATCAAAATTTGATGATTCTTGGTTTTAAATAAGTCTGGAAAAATAATTTAAACTCATGTATAAGTAGTTCAGAAGAGTTTGAATGAGAGTTATCCACTGATATGTATACATGTTTAATTGTTTTTTGTTCTATGTATTTTATTCATGGTCACTTAATATATTCTTAGGTTTTCCCACTATAGGTATTCATTGTTCTTATAAAAGTCTGATAGTTGTTGCAGCATTCACTTTTCTGATGGGGAAATGCGAGGATATATTTGGAAAATACATAATCCTTAAACCTTAAGAACATAAATTGCTAAAATCATCACAAAAATTCATAGAAGTCAATAGTTAAAAGGTCATTGAATTCCTGGATAAAACATTCCATAGAACTTATTAATATGATTTTGTCTTTTAACAGACTTTATAGACATAACATGGTTAATATTTGTGCATACATTCTAGGCTGAAAAATGTACCTATGTAAGATCTGTTTCACTTTTCTTGTATGATAATGATTATATAAATAATATATACATATAATTAATTTACTCCAAACTCCTGCAGATATTAATACTTTCCATAAAAGTCCTTTTATATGAATATATGTTTTTTGTTAGATTTATAATGTGATGGATGACAAGATTATAGTTGCTATAAGAGATTATAAAATAATGTTGTAATACTGTGAATCATCCTCTTGCAATTTAATGGAATATCCTATATGTTCTTTTACTGATTCATCCACTGTTAACAATACTGTGGCATGGATTCCATAGTTAAGTGGTGGGTTGTAGTTTTAATTAGATGGTGACTTAACACATCACATTTTTGATCCTGAGCAATATTTTATCTTATATCAAAACTGTTCTAAGAATAAGATCCATCTGATCAAATGATTATTATTCAAAAAACATATATAATTAAGTAGAAAGGATAATCAACTTTTCACATATGTTCTGTATTAATTTATATAAGCTCAATGGTACTGTGTTAAAACAGCAAAATTCTCAAACTCAAATACAAGATAGAGACTTTATAAAGATAAGAATGGCCATCTTATCTTTAATCTAAATTTTGATTTATATAGGCCAATCTGAAGTATTTTGTGGTCAGTAATAATGACCACATCATAAATAAATTTTTAAAAGTAATTAAAAGGTGCTTAAATTTTTGAAATGCCTTAACAATTGCAAAGGCTTCCTTTTCAGTTACTGAAAAATTAAGCTTAGTTCCCTTTTGTGCATGACTAATAAAGAATAGACTTGGTACTGTTGTATTTCACTAATTTGAAACAACATCACTTTTAGAACAAGCTTACCACAAAGCATTTGAATAGGGAAAGGTTAAAAAAAATCAGGATAGATTAATGTAATATGATTCAGGAATTTAGTGCAGATACTTTCAAACTCTTATTCATGTTTGCTGAACCAGTTCCAATGACAATTTTTACTAAGCAATTTGTGAACAGACTCTGTTTCTTGTAAAAAATTTCTGTAAAATTTAAGATAAAAATTTCATATCACATTGTTTTCTAGATGTAAGTGTTGAAAATTTTCAATAACAAATATTATCAGGAAGAGATAGAATTCTTGCTTGACCTTCCAGGAAGAGATAGAATTCTTGCTTGACCTTCCAGATGCTCCAAAAATAGAATTTCATGTATTATAACAGTACTCTTCTTCAAATTTATTGTAATATTTTTTGAATACTATTCTTCCAGAAAAATCTTTAAATGATGATCTGCTTCTCCAAGTAATCCAAGGTGATTAGAGTTTCATCCACATAAAATACTATAATGTTTTTCAGCTTATCTGACAATACTTCTTGATCAAGACATCTTAGAAAACTTGTACTACTATTGATCAGGCCAAAGGGTATACACTTGAAAATATAGGTAAGGAATGTACTTCTGAACTTGGTGGTATAAAAGTATCTCGGTAACTGAAAGTCAAATGTTGAGAAGACCAATTTATATCTGAATCAAAAAATACTGGCCCCAAATAGCATTTAACTTGCATGCATCCAGACACGGTCCCATTATTATGTTTACAACAACAAAAAATATTATAGAGTAAAGGATACTTCTCTGTAATAACACTTCTGTTGTATTTATGCTTGAATTTAATCTTTACATTGATATAGTATGGAATAGAATGCACTTTGCAAATGTTCTTCTCTGTTATTTGTATTTGATAAACATACCCAGTGATAATATCTGGTTGGTTTGAGAAACATCTTGGGAGATTTAAAAAAGCTTAACCATCCCCGAATAATATGTAGTGGATAATTATATATATATATATGAAAAACAAAAACAAGTTAATCACGTAACCTGCTATCACTTGTTATTTATGTTCAAAAGATGGCGCTTCACCAAAACCACCGAACAAGTGTAAGATTTGTTTACATAAACGAAAAAAGAGTCAGAAATTAACTACCTCTTTCATTTGCTCACCCCCAGATCAGCTGATTTCAAGCTGGTTTGCTCTCCTCAGTGGGGGGTAGAGTATAGAAACTAGATCTAAACACTGACTCTCAAGTGTTTATGCAAAACGTTTCTATCAGATTGCAAGCGTGAATTTTTCAGACCGGTAAAGTCTTCAAACTCAGCCTAGCAAGCCAGATATTTATATGGGTCTGATCTCAGTTCAGAATCACCATATAATCAAAGTCTCTGCAATATATATCATTGCAAGAAAACTTTAAAGGTGCATTTATGAAAAACAAAAACAAGTTAATCACGTAACCTGCTATCACTTGTTATTTATGTTCAAAAGATGGCGCTTCACCAAAACCACTGAACAAGTGTAAGATTTGTTTACATAAACGAAAAAAGAGTCAGAAATTAACTACCTCTTTCATTTGCTCACCCCCAGATCAGCTGATTTCAAGCTGGTTTGCTCTCCTCAGTGGGGGATAGAGTATAGAAACTAGATCTAAACACTGACTCTCAAGTGTTTATGCAAAACGTTTCTATCAGATTGCAAGCGTGAATTTTTCAGACCGGTAAAGTCTTCAAACTCAGCCTAGCAAGCCAGATATTTATATGGGTCTGATCTCAGTTCAGAACCACCATATAATCAAAGTCTCTGCAATATATATCATTGCAAGAAAACTTTAAAGGTGCATTTATGAAAAACAAAAACAAGTTAATCACGTAACCTGCTATCACTTGTTATTTATGTTCAAAAGATGGCGCTTCACCAAAACCACCGAACAAGTGTAAGATTTGTTTACATAAACGAAAAAAGAGTCAGAAATTAACTACCTCTTTCATTTGCTCACCCCCAGATCAGCTGATTTCAAGCTGGTTTGCTCTCCTCAGTGGGGGATAGAGTATAGAAACTAGATCTAAACACTGACTCTCAAGTGTTTATGCAAAACGTTTCTATCAGATTGCAAGCATGAATTTTTCAGACCAGTAAAGTCTTCAAACTCAGCCTAGCAAGCCAGATATTTATATGGGTCTGATCTCAGTTCAGAATCACCATATAATCAAAGTCTCTGCAATATATATCATTGCAAGAAAACTTTAAAGGTGCATTTATGAAAAACAAAAACAAGTTAATCACATAACCTGCTATCACTTGTTATTTATGTTCAAAAGATGGCGCTTCACCAAAACCACCGAACAAGTGTAAGATTTGTTTACATAAATGAAAAAAGAGTCAGAAATTAACTACCTCTTTCATTTTCTCACCCCCAGATCAGCTGATTTCAAGCTGGTTTGCTCTCCTCAGTGGGGGATAGAGTATAGAAACTAGATCTAAACACTGACTCTCAAGTGTTTATGCAAAACGTTTCTATCAGATTGCAAGCGTGAATTTTTCAGACCGGTAAAGTCTTCAAACTCAGCCTAGCAAGCCAGATATTTATATGGGTCTGATCTCAGTTCAGAATCACCATATAATCAAAGTCTCTGCAATATATATCATTGCAAGAAAACTTTAAAGGTGCATTTATGAAAAAAAAAAACAAGTTAATCACGTAACCTGCTATCACTTGTTATTTATGTTCAAAAGATGGAGCTTCACCAAAACCACCGAACAAGTGTAAGATTTGTTTACACTTGTTCGGTGGTTTTGGTGAAGTGCCATCTTTTGAACATAAATAACAAGTGATAGCAGGTTTCGTGATTAACTTGTTTTTGTTTTTCATAAATGCACCTTTAAAGTTTTCTTGCAATGATATATATTGCAGAGACTTTGATTATATGGTGATTCTGAACTGAGATCAGACCCATATAAATATCTGGCTTGCTAGGCTGAGTTTGAAGACTTTACCGGTCTGAAAAATTCACGCTTGCAATCTGATAGAAACGTTTTGCATAAACACTTGAGAGTCAGTGTTTAGATCTAGTTTCTATACTCTATCCCCCACTGAGGAGAGCAAACCAGCTTGAAATCAGCTGATCTGGGGGTGAGCAAATGAAAGAGGTAGTTAATTTCTGACTCTTTTTTCGTTTATGTAAACAAATCTTACACTTGTTCGGTGGTTTTGGTGAAGCGCCATCTTTTGAACATAAATAACAAGTGATAGCAGGTTACGTGATTAACTTGTTTTTGTTTTTCATAAATGCACCTTTAAAGTTTTCTTGCAATGATATATATTGCAGAGACTTTGATTATATGGTGATTCTGAACTGAGATCAGACCCATATAAATATCTGGCTTGCTAGGCTGAGTTTGAAGACTTTACCGGTCTGAAAAATTCACGCTTGCAATCTGATAGAAACGTTTTGCATAAACACTTGAGAGTCAGTGTTTAGATCTAGTTTCTATACTCTATCCCCCACTGAGGAGAGCAAACCAGCTTGAAATCAGCTGATCTGGGGGTGAGAAAATGAAAGAGGTAGTTAATTTCTGACTCTTTTTTCGTTTATGTAAACAAATCTTACACTTGTTCGGTGGTTTTGGTGAAGCGCCATCTTTTGAACATAAATAACAAGTGATAGCAGGTTATGTGATTAACTTGTTTTTGTTTTTCATAAATGCACCTTTAAAGTTTTCTTGCAATGATATATATTGCAGAGACTTTGATTATATGGTGATTCTGAACTGAGATCAGACCCATATAAATATCTGGCTTGCTAGTCTGAGTTTGAAGACTTTACCGGTCTGAAAAATTCACGCTTGCAATCTGATAGAAACGTTTTGCATAAACACTTGAGAGTCAGTGTTTAGATCTAGTTTCTATACTCTATCTCCCACTGAGGAGAGCAAACCAGCTTGAAATCAGCTGATCTGGGGGTGAGCAAATGAAAGAGGTAGTTAATTTCTGACTCTTTTTTCGTTTATGTAAACAAATCTTACACTTGTTCGGTGGTTTTGGTGAAGCGCCATCTTTTGAACATATATATATATATATTATGACTCAATTTATTTTTAGTGTCATAAATTATTCCTGAAACTTGAACACAACTAATACAATTGATAGCATCCTCAGCAGTACTACCGAATTCTCTCAGTCATATGATTTAATTTTTTTTTATAAACAAGATGCATTGATACTATTGTAAAAAATAAATCCCAGGATAGCTTCATGGCCTACTAATCACTATGTAAGTTGAGACATATGGAATGTTAACTTTTCAAATTTCATTTTATGATTTTCATCTGCTACAGTGATGACATTTAATTTTCATGTATCCAGACACAACTTTATAGCCCCATTATTTGCATACAACAACCAAAAATGATTATATAATGGACACTTCTTTATAATGCTCCTCTCCATAAACTTATATTTGTGATTCAATTTAATCTCCATATTAGTAAGATATGAGATAGAATGTACATTGAAACTGTTCTTCCTCCTTACCTGTATTCAATGAACTTATCCAATAATAATATCTGGTTGGTTAAGTTCGGAAAAGCTTAACCACCCCTCCATAATTTATAGTGGACAACATATATGACTTTTTAACTTATTTTCAATGTCATAAATTATTAACAGAGGCAAGACTCTCCATATAGTATTGCCACTCAGTGCAAGCCAGAGTAATCAATAGTTGCAAGAAGGTTTGTGCATAAAATCCCTATCTAGTGGCTACTTATCAAATATCCCCAGATTAGTTTCTAGATTGTAGCTTCTTAAGATATAATGAAACTCTCCAGTCATCTGCAACCCTCTACCAGTCACCTTTTACCTTTTAAGTTAACTATAAAGCTATAAGTTTAAAATTGAAAACATAAAATTTTCAAACCAAATACATTCACTTATATGGTCTTATAGATGCAGTGCTCTCTCATTTAAGACTCATCAAAGCCACAAGACAAAAACAAGTCTAGAGATATTGGATAAGTTGGCACTAGATAGAGTTTTTATGCACAAACATTATTGCATCCATTGATTTCTCTGGCTTGCACTGAGTGGTACTACTGTATGAAGAGTTTTGCCCCTGTTTTTAACAGCTTGAACAAGTATAAAAATGATGATCAGGTGATGTTTAATGTTCATAAATTATCTCTTGACACTGAGCACAGTTAATATGGTTGATAGCACTTTCAGCAATATTATTAAATTATCTCTCCATCCTATTGTTTTAATTTATTATAATTATAATCCAAAGTGAATTGATATTGAGGTAAAAAATTAATTCCAGGGTAATTCCAAAATGTAGCTTAAATATCACATAGAATGCTGTTTTTTTTCTTTCAAATTTCCTTTTGTGGCTTTCATTTGTAACTGTTAACCCTAATTATTAAATAATCGAAGTTTCTGAAATTTATGATTAATACCCGATCACACAAATTGTAAAATCCATGGCTAATATTATCAGAGACATTGCACAATATAGAAGTTAGAAGAATACATGCATACATTGTCCATAAAACGTGAGATAAGAGCAGCAGTCTGAGCATGATGTAAAGACACAGAAAGGCAAAACTATTTATAGTAGGTACAGTGTAGTAAGATTTTTAGCATTTTACTATTTTTATTTATAAATAAGACATTTTCAAGTAACTTTGTGGACTATTTACAATTAATTCCAATTCATCAATAACATTTTAAAAAATAAATTCTCACTTAATGATAAAAGTTCTCAATTATTTTATTCAATAGTTATAAGCATCACTTTAGTTCCACACAGTTAATCTTTTCACAATACACTCTTTATTGACCTTGCCTAACAACTATTATGAGTTACACTTCCAACTTTTCATTTTAATAAATATGTATTTATTGTTTATTATATTTTTCCTTCTTAGAAATATAAAAATAAAAACCATTCTTAAAAATACAATATTTGCTAATAATGTATTGGAAACCCTTTTTCTCTCCCAAACATGTCTAAAATAGGGGGTGTATCATATGCAGCAGTGATCAAAATTATGAGTTGAAATTTCAGTCAGTCTAAAACTTCTGGTGTATATTAATATACATATATAACTGGGTCTCATTTTATGCAGTAGATAGGTTCTGCAGAAAACCTGCATTAAAAAAATCACACAAAAATGAACTTAACTTATCTTGAAAACTGAGGGATAGGTTCTGTAATTTTCAGAAATTGCATAAAAGCAAAGCAACAAAAAAAAATTACTTTAAAATTCACATTAAAAAAATAGGAAATAAAGTACGACTAATAAAAAATTTCAAATATTTGAAAAAAATTAATACAAGACAAACTTTTTTTACTCTTTTTATTAACTACAGTATTTAATTTTACATTTTTTCATACATATTTTAATCATTATCACTATTTGACAATATGCATTCATTTGTGAATTGTAAAGAAATCAGATTTGTCACAAGAGGAAGTACAACTAGTGCCACTTTCAGTTTTGTACTGTGTTAATGGCTTTCTGTTGACAATGTAATTGGTGATTAAACTTTGAGTCAATGATTTTACTAATTGTTTATAAAGCTCACAATATCCAGACATATAACTATTTAGATCTCGTTGGAATTTAAGAGGTTGTTCATTGCAGAAAACTCTCTCAGATTTCAGCATTTTCTGACATTTTTCTTTGTCTCACACATCAACATAAAATCTATGATTAACTGATTTGTACTTAATAGAAAATAATAAATTTATCTTTTTTGTTTACTACTGAAATAAATTTTAAATATTCACATTTTGTTTCTATATTTAAAAAATGAGATGGCAATCAAAACAAAAAGATTATGCATTATCATTACAAAGATTATTTTCCGTTTATAAAATCAATAAAATCTTCATTATTTATTTTAAAAATCTAAAAGTTTATTTATTTTTGTTATATCTAACAAAATACATTTTAAAAGTTTAAAATTTTTGAATGTTTACTGCAGTATTTTTATATGTAAGTATAAATCTATTATTATTATTTACTCAATATAAGAAGGTTATTTACATACAAGCTAAGATTCTAAATAGAACTTCAGGCCATATTCAAGTTAGCTGATAATATAATGTTATATTTTTGGGAAAAAAAGTATTTCAAGTCAAAATAAGTTATTAATAATTTAAATTTCTTGATATCTAATAAATATAGTGAAATATGAACTTCTTTATTGCATAAAAGCAAACTACATAAAAAGATATTAAGAAGAAACATGAATCGCATAACTTCAAAATTGCATTAAAATAATCTACATAAAACAAGACCCAGGTGTATAAGAATTCTATTGCATTTTGCCCTTTGCAAAACAGTGATTTTGAAAAATTCATTTCCATAATTTCTTTTTGTTCTATGAAGATAATAAGTTCCATGTTATATTTATGCTTCATTATTTAAAATGGAAGCATTCCAGTAAAATATAGTTCATATCCACTGATACCTCAAGGTTATGATTCATTCAGTGTGTGCATGTGTGATCACACTTCAGCAGTGCACTAAACTGAAAGTCACACAAAATAAGTTGCGAAAACATTAACCAACTGAAAATTCAATTAACTAATTCCAGATGGCCTAATGAACTAACTTCAATCTATGGCTGCATTAATAAGCCACTTAAAAGATTCATGAAGGAGAAATAGAAGATTTTGAAATGACACCATCAGAAAGAAAGAGATCTAGCATTTTCCAGATTTGTAAATGGGTCAAACTTTATAGGATGCTGTGAATCACAAAACAGACTCAGTTTCTGAAAATGAAGCTTCAAGTAATTCTTCATTTAACTCCAGAGATGAATTTCTAGGTATTGAGAATAAAAATTAAAAGGTACCTTACTACAATGTTCCTTAACTACATTTTTGTAAACATAAATAACTATAAAATTAGTACAGTAAATCATTATAGAAATTCATAAAAAAATATAGAATTTTTTTTTTTTTTTTAAAAAAAGATGAATAAAAAAAATGGAGGCATCTTATGCACTACTCCATTCTATCTGCTGGTAAATATGGTAATATTATAATTCTGCATATATAGGGAGAAAAAAATTTTAAATTTGTAATCAGAACAATAGGCTTCATTTTTCATAATAGAAATATATTTGAAATGAAATAAATATATTTAAACTCCAGTTATAACATTGAAATGAATTTTTGTAAAGAATGCATTGAACTATAAAATTATGCTTAAAATTTTAAAATTTCACTTATTATTATTAAGGGCATTGCTTTTCAACCAATCACAACAATTGTCTTTACATTATAATTTTTCTTTTTATTTGTAATCCTGAAGAACAAATATTTTCAAATAAAATCAGAATATAATATCACATTCTTATTACAAAATAAATTCACAGCTATTGCACAAAATAATCATAAATAGTAATTTGTTGTTAACTGAAAGGAGACCCTTTGATAACTCTTGGAGGACTTAAAGGAACTCATCAGGGCAAATTCCTAATATCTACTTCATATATTTTTGTCATTTCAGCTGTTATGTGATTATTCATATAGTATATGAATATAGAAGGATAAGGCAGAATGAATGTAAATGTGTAAATGAAATTTTTTTCTGATATATACAATCATGACTGACAAAAATAAATCATATCACAAATTGTCAGAAGGCTGTAAAGTCATCATCCAAGAAAACAGTTGTTGGCCAAAAGTGTAAGGTTCTAATAATCCCCTGATTGCAGCCATAGTCTGCCATTTGATGATGACTTTTTATTTAGGTACTTACAACTGCAGATCACTTTCAAGTGATGGAAGATTGCAAGAATTGGAAGAACTGTCTTATATTTAATGGAACATTATTGGACTTTGTGGAAGTTAAAAAAAGGTGAAGAGACAGTTGATTTAAAAAGTGGGCATGTACTCTACTACAAAGGGATAAATATTGAAAATACAAGTGGAGTAGATTTATTATAAATAAAAAGTGAAAGAACAACATTGTGGAGATTGATGGTGTATCGACAGAGTTGCAAGATTAGTTATACAACTTAATAGCAGAAAGAAAATGCAGATAATTCATGTTTATGCCCCAATAAGTTCTCATAGTGATGAAGTAGTAGAAGATTTTTATATGGATATACAAAACACTTTTGATCAGACTAAACAATATTTTAAAATTATTATGGAAGATTTTGATGCTGGCAACCAAATGAAGTGCTGTAAATAAATTTGTTTATGGTGATAGAAATGAGAGGGGACATAAATTTTTGGAGTTTGCAGAAAAAGAAAAATTATATTATAAATTCTTTTTTTTTTTTGAGAAAAATGTTAAAAGAATATGGACATGAAAGCATGGAAGTCTTCAAATGATGGTACAGCAGAATTGGATTATATTTTTAGTAACAGAAAATATATATTTCAAGATTATAATGATCTTAAAAAATTCAACACAGAAAGTGCTCATAAATTTGTAAGATGCATGATGTATATTAATGCAAAACTAGAGAAACAAAAATTATTGAGAAAAGCAACATATACAATTGATATTTTTAATCCTCAGAAACATTCTAATGAATTTAAATTAGTTAGTCAAATTTGAACATGATTCAGATTTGATAAAATTATAGGAAAATAATGGATACACTTTTAAAAATGGCAATAAAGATAGATGGTAAAAAAAAGCAGCAACTGACCAATAAAATTTCTACTGAGACTCTAGAATTTATGAAGAAAAGAAGAAATATAAAGATATATAAAAATGATGTATTAAGAATGATTGCATATTTTGAATTTTGTAAAATGGTGCAAAATAGTTGATAATGATATAAGAAAGTATAATTGTGAACTAGCAAGGAAAGCTATAGAAGAAAATAAAGTCTCAAGAGTGTAAAACAATATTTTGGTATTGGTAGGCAATTTATATTTGCAATAAGAAAAAAAGATGAAATTATTACTAAAAAGAGAGATGACATCATGAAATGGGTAGAATACTTTTATCAAGAATTATATAGTAATAAAAAATAAGTACCTCCTATATATATTACATCTTACGAATTGCCCAGAATTTTAAATGAAGAAGTGAGATATGCAATTAAATGTATGAAGAAAGAAAAGACTCCAGATAATGATGGAATTATAATTGATATATTAAAAGAAAGAGATGAAGAAATAGAAAAAAAATTGGCAAAGTTATATACCAAATGTTTAAATGATAAAGATGTACCAGATGATTGGAAAAATTCAATATTAATATTTTAAAAAGGTAACAAAGAAGATTAGAAATTACAAACCTATCAGCTTTTTATCAGTTTTATACAAAAAATTTTACCAAGATAATTACAACTCATCTATAAAGAGTATTGGGTTTCATTCAACCAAACGAACAAGCTGGATTTAAAAGTAGTCTTAGTACAGTAAATTATATTCAAGCATTGAGAAAAGTTATAGAAAGGATCAATGATTATTAGTTGCCATTATGCTTTGGATTTGTAGATAATAAAAAGTAATTTAATTCTATATAACAATTCTTCACTGATTAAAGCATTGGATTATCAAGATATAGACCCAGGATATTGTCAAATTCCAAAGAATATTTATAAAAATGCAACAGCAATAATTAGATTACATAATGATACTAGGAAGGTTAACATTGAGAAGAGTGTAAGACAGTGTGACTATATATCTCCAAAACTTTTTACAGCAGTGGTGTAAGAAGTATTTTGTGGATTAAAATGGGACTCTAAAGGAATAAAAATAAATGGGGATTATTTAAGTCATTTAGATTTTGCTACTGATGTAGTTGTTTATGCAAATAATGATTCATAGTTCAGGGAATGTTGCATGAGTTATCAGATGAAAATTAAAACTTAGGATTAAAGGCAAATGTTAAAAAGACTAAAATAATGTTCAATGGATTTTTTCAAATGATTGATAAAGATAAATTAGAAGAAAACAACTACAAATATCTTGATCAGATTATTACTACAGTTGGAAACATAATGGATGAAATTAATCATAGAATTAAACTTAATTGGATTACTTTTGTTAGAAATAACTTAACATTAAAAAGAAATATGCCTATGTGTTCAAAAAGTAATGTTTTTAATAAATGTGATTTACCAGTTTTTACTTATTAATCTGAGACTTGGACACTTAATAGAAGATCAATACAGAGATTTCAGACCACTCAAAGAAGTATAGAGGGATGTATGTTAAGAGTAACAAAAAGAGATCAAAAACACAATACATAGGTAAGAGAACAAACAGGTGTTACTAACATTGTTGAAAGAATTAAAAGACTGAAATGGAGTAGGGCTGGACATATTGCTAGAAGGCATGATAATAGATGGACAATTGAAATCTTAAACTAGATTCCAAGAGATTGTAAAAGAGTCAAAAAGAGACCATATGTGAGATGGATGGATGAAATAAGAATGTGTGCAGGGATGATGTGGAGAACAGAGGCCAGAAATCATAGAAGATGAGTTGAACTTGGAGAGACTTCATATTGCTGTTGATTGATATTGGTTAATGATGATTCTTATTACAAAATAATTAACAGCTATTGTACAAAATAATCACAAGTATATAAAATAAAACTATGAAGAGTATATGACTTTCATTTTCAAAATTTGAATAAAATGTAAATAGTGCAAATACTGTCACTATCTTGTGAAAAGATTAATTTTTATTAAGCGCAATGTCAGCACATAATACTTAAATAAGGATATATAACCTTAGTATATGTGACTTGAGTGCTTAATTTATTACAAGAGAGACCTCTACAAATCTAAACTCATGGTGCATATCCTAAGGTTATAGCCTTATTTAAGTATCTTGTGAAAAGAGAATCTTTCAACCCCCAGCTTTTTGTATTAGGTAATCTGTATTACTCTGACATCTAGAGATTTGTTTTAAAATTAATAAATTATTATTTATTTTAGTTCCAATTTTTACTTTCAGATGAATGCAAAAACAGCAAATAAATGCTAAAGAATAACCACAAATGAGTCACTTTAATCCTGATTACAGCATTATTTAATAAATCCCACAAATGAATGTATATCACAAAGAATAAATTTAAAAGAATTATGTTCAAATAAATGACATTGTAATTCTGTCAATAATGGCAGACAAATGTTCTTTCTATTCAGTTTTTTATTTTTAATTTTTTTTTTTTTTTGGAATTTTCATGTGTAGATCTTTAAAAATATATTTTAAAGCTGAATAATCTCTTAACTAGCAGATGAGCACAGAGTCTTATGTGCTGGCATAAGTTTTAAAATATAAAAAGTTTTTATTATATTTTCTTTAGATTAAAATGTAACTATTAATAACTACCACTGTTTATAAAATTACCTTTTTTTGATTATTAATATATTTTCTCCATGTAACTGAAGATCATCATAAACCATTTCAATTACATATTTTATTTTGTACCTCAAAAATAAAGTCTAATATTTCAGACTCAAAGAAATAGGATTGGACTTTGTTAGAATATATATATATATATATATATATATATATATATATATATATATATATATATATATATATATATATATATATATATATATATATATATATATATATATTGAATGTATGAGAAGAATGACCTTAGTATGCTCTACAAAATTGAGAGCTACTTGTAACAGAATAAAAATTATAAGATTACTAGCCATCACATGATTACCATTTCATATACTTGCTCATAGCTATTTTCAATTTTAGACTCATAGTTTTGTAGTTAAGTAGAGATAAAAGGTGGCTGCACTAAGGTTACATTAGATCCTAGGATTTAAGTGCAGTACTCTCAGATCCAAGGCCCCTCACCGATGAAAGCCACAAGCTAGAAAATAGTCTGGGGATATTGGATAAGTAGGCACTAGATAGAAATTTTATGCACAAGTCTTCTGGCATCCATTCATTATTCTGGCTTGAACTGAGTGGCACTACTGTATGGAGAGTTTTGCCTGTTTTAAAAATTATAAGGATAGTAAATGAAGACATTAATATAACCTGCAACTTAGAATACATTGCAATAAAGCAAATTATAACTTAATAACTGATTACCAATTATAACTGAATAAAATAAAAATAATGCTAACAAAAATGAAAATAAAGACAATACTATCAGAGCAATACTGTCTCATAAATAATAATATGTGCATGTTAGATAAACCAATTGTAATGGGATAAAATATTTAATAGTTGTAAAAGTTCTTGTTGTTGTACAGATTTATCTACATTAATCTATCTTTAATAAAGTATATAAAATTCTTTCTTTTAAAACTTTATAAATTTACAAAATCAAATTTTAATACAGAGAGCTTACCAATAGCTCAAACAAGCTTTTAATTGATAAATGCAGTATGAGAAAATATTTAAAATCACTATCCAGAACCTTCCAATCTCAAGACCAACTTGTTTCGAGCTTATGGCTCATGTCAGTGGAGAGCTAGAATATTCAGACACTAGATCTAAAATATCAACTCAAAACCCAGCAGTTATTTCATACATAATATTTAAGTGGAAACTCTGAAATTGGTCTGGAGATAAGAAGGTTCTGGATAGAGATTTTAATATATTTTCTCATACCGCACTTATCAATTAAGAGCTTGTTTGAGCTATTGGTACGCTCTTTGTATTACATTTTTGTGAATACAAGCTTATAAAAGTAAAGTCACTTTATATATGACTTGCTTTTTTGATTATCAAATTGTAATGGAATAAAGTGCCTATAATACAAAACTATAATAAAATACAACACGGAAGATCAATTTATTTAATGCCAACTTGTAATAATATAAAAGTCAATCCTTTACATAATCTTATAATTTACAATATCCAATCATAATGACATAAAATACATGAAAAATTCTTATTTGACATTTATATAAATACAATTAGCAAATCATAATCAATTATCTTTCAAACTAATAACTCCAAGTTATTAAACTCAGAATTATAATTACCCTATATGTATAGTATTAATAATACTCTATTATAAGCAAATAGTAATATTAAAAGCTTACTATTTAAATATATTTCGATGAGTTTTAAATCTAAGTAAAGTAAATCATTCTATTTAATGAAATTCAAATACCAAACTCAATGTGCGTGATTACCAATTTCATAATATAAGATCCATTTTTTAAAATAAAAATTAAGTTACTATAACATATGCCAATAAATAATAGTTTAAAAGAATATTTAAGCATTCAATAATAATTGCCTTTATTTACCCTAAATAGTTAATGTACTTATACTTTATAAACTATTGAACTAGCCCAGATAACTGTTAAAATAATTGTCGTGATCTTTTAATTAAATATTAAATATCTAGTAGTACCAAATTAATTAATCTACTATTATATAAAAATGTATACCTAGTTTAAACAATAATATATTGGATTTAATATAAAGAAAATAATATGCAATAATACATACACTTAACCAATCCAGTTGTTTAACTTCTGAACTATTTTTTTTATTCCTTACGCGATTTCTATCATCAAAATTTTATTAGCCCATGGATTTGCATTATTAATTGAATGACAACTAAAGTAAGTTTATTTGTTTAATATATAGGGTATATGAGTACAGACTTTTACATGACCTACCATTCTCCACTCTATCTCATAACACTGATACACTTGAACACATATATGTCGAAAAGATAAATAATCACAAATATATATATTTCATGCTAAACCAGCAATCATCAGTTGGTTCAGATTACCATCTCTACACATATATGCAATAAGTGCTCAGATATATATTAAGATAGCCAATCTTCATACTTTAATGGACAGCCTTCAGTCCACTCCAACTCTTCAATTGTCCATCCAATTGAAAATCTGATGATGAAATGTTCAAAGGCCACCCCAAGGCCAAGATTCTTGCCGCATCCATGTTGATCTAAAGTTTAAATGAATTTAAAATTTATTATCATAAATATAAAAAATAATGATAAATAGACAATAAATGTTTATGACATATACTCTAATTAAATATCATGAAAGATATTATGATATAAATTAATATTAATAAAATAGGTGTATATACATCAAAAATTCACTTATATAATATTTAATATATGATATATAAAATTTGCATAAAATGAAAATGTTGCAGCACCCATACACTATTTAAAATACAAGAAAGTTAATGACACTTCTATAATCTTCTTAATAAAGTAATTGATTAATACAAAATATAAGAATTATACATTTTTTATTTATTCACTTCATTTTCCAAATAAAATATTAAAGAGTAATTGTTACAATACAATTCTTGCAGAGTTTCACTATTTATAACAGATATATCCAAAAATAATTTGCAGTCAAAAAATAAATGTATATTTTAAGTCAAAATTTAAATTATTAAACTTTAGAATATATATATAGGAGGTTTGAACTCAGACTATCATCTGACCCTCAAACATCCATGCTATCTCATACCACTGATAGACTTGATCACATAAAATGCCAAAAGTATAAATAATCACCAATATATGTATTTCATGCTAAACCAGCATTCTTCTGTTGGTCCAGATTATCATCTCCACACATATATACAATCAAACCTAAGCTTATATTAAGATATCCAATCTTCATACTTTAATGGACAGACTTCAAACCACTCCATGCCACAACTCTTCAGCCATTCATTTCATTGAAAATCTGATGATGAAGCACCCAAAGCCCACATTAGTGCCAACTTTTTCATCTTACACATGTTGATCACAAGCCACTCTGACCCCTCATGTACAGGACAGAATCCATTTACATACATATATGAGGGATGGAAAAAAATTCATATTTCAAAATATAGTGCTTTAAGGTCTTCCCATCCCTCATATATATACACAAATGGGTTATGTTCTGTATATGAGGGGTCAGAGTGACTTGTGGTCAACATAGGTAGGATGAAAAGGTTGGCACTAAGGTGAGCTTTGAGATTTCCATCATCAGATTTTAAATAAAATGGACAGCTGAAGAGTTGTGGGGTGGAGTGTTTGAAGCCTGTCTATTAAAGTATAAAGATTTGCTATCTTAATATAAGCTGAGTTTTGATTGTATATATGTGAGGAGATGATAATCTGGATCAACTGATGAGTGCTGGTTTAGAATGAAATACTTATATTGATGATTATTTATCTTTTTGACATGGGTGTGATCAAATATATCAGGGGTATAATATAGCATGGATGGTTGAGGATTGTTTGAAAGTCTGAGTTCAAACCCCCTATATATTACATATAGAAGTGCTGGTATGAAAAAGCCTGTACTGTAGAAAAAAACGAAAAAAAAATTCATATTTTAAACTTTAGGATGTAAATTTAAACTAAATTTAACTTCCTTTTATTTTCACACATATAAGACAAAAATTAACTTGCTTATAATATAATAATGGATAATATTTATAAATATTATACCAATAAACACATAAATAAAATAAATTTTAACATATGACCGGATCACCTTCCTCTTCTGTGACACTTCAAACAAATGCAATAATTCCAATGACTATACCAAAATCTGTATTTTAATAACATTTACTAATCCACACAAAGTAAAAGTATTATAAACCATTATCCATAAGAATGCATACTTATTAAATTCCAATATACTGAAGTATTGAATTTTGTCCTTTATTTAGGAAATATTTAATATCATAATGACATTATGAATAAACAGACAACAATATCCATTTATGACAATACGACATAAATATAAACTGATTTAAATCCTATGTCAACGTACTTCATTGGGGCTATAAAATTATATCTACAAATGGGAACAATTCTTATATACAGCAGTATGTTGTTAGCGTCTATATTTTTATTATTAAAATGTTTTGGTCATACATGACAATCATTTTCAGTAGGGAAATATCAATCTGAAATTGAACACTATAAATTAATTTTTTCTTCTTTTTACAAGTTATAGATAATCCTGTTCAGTTTCCTGGGCAAATATAATCCTTTCTACTCTATAAGTTTTTGTGGTTATCAAGCAAATACTTTCAAAATAAATAAATTAAAATTATATAAAAGAACTTATGTCAGAAAGCAAATTTGAATCATTCAGTCTTATTTATAACTTCTTACAATTGATGTCATAAACACTAAGATTACATTCTTTATTCACTCTTATACTAAAACAGACAGACTTAAGACATTAAATAGTCCTTCATATTGTTTATAATACATTACTTATGAATGCAATAAATAAAATACATATAATAAAAAACAATAATAATTTTAGCAAAGTTATAATCTTTACATATGCATTTTAAATTAATAAAATTAATCTATAGTTTTATGTTGCAGTAATAATAACACATTTCTTGCTTTATTAATACATTATTATAGCAATCTATTTCAACTAACTAAAATTATTAAAAAAATTTTTTAAAAAAATAATTGATATTTCACCACATACTAACACTACACCAAATTTCGATTGGCACAATCTCTCTCTCTCTCTCTCACACACACACACACATATATATATATATATCATCAACCGTTATCAATCCACTGCAGGATGAAGATCTCTCCAAGTTCAATAATCTTCTCCGATCTTTAGCTTCTCTTCTTCACATCACCCCTGCACACTTTCTTATTTCATTCATCCATCTCACATGTGGTCTTTTTCTGTTTTTTTTTACCATCTCTGGGAATCCCATTAAGATCTCAATTGTACATCTATTATTATCTCTTCTAGCAATATGTCCAGCCCAACTCCACTTCAGTCTTTTAATTTTTTCAATGAGGTCAGTAACACCTGTTTGTTCTCTTACCCATATATTGCATTTTCGATCTCTTCTTGTTACTCCCAACATGCATACTTTGGGTGGTCTGAAGTCTCAGTATTGCTCTTTTATTAAGTGTCCAAGTCTGAGGTCCATAAGTTAATACTGGTGAAACACATTTATTAAAAACCTTCCTTTTTAAACACATAGGTATATTTCTTTTTAGTATCAAGTTATTTCTACCAAAAGCAGTCCAACCAAGTTTTAATTCTATGATTAATTTCATCCATTATGTTTCCATCTGTATTAATAATCTGACCAAGGTATTTATAACTGTTAATTTTTTCTAATGCATCATAATCAATCTCTATTTTTATCTTTTGAAAAAAATCCATTAAACATTACTTTAGTCCTTTTAACATTTATCTTTAGTTCTACTTTCCTACTTTCATCTGATAACTCCTGCAACATTTTCTGCAGCTCTAAAGCATTATTTGCAAAAATAACTACATCATCTGCAAAATCTAAATGACTTAAATAATGTGCATTTACTTTCACTCCTTTAGCTTTCCATTTTAATCCTCAAAATACTTCTTGCAGCACTGCTGTAAAAAGTTTTGGAAATATGGAGTCACTCTGTCTTACATCCTTCTCAATGTTGACTTTTCCAGTGTCATTATGTAATCTAACTGTTGCTTTTGCATTTTTATAAATATTCTTTAAAATATGACAATATCCTGGATCTATACCTTGATGATCTAATGTTTTAATCACTGAATAAATGTTTATAGAATCAAATGCCTTTTCATAATCTACAAATCCAAAGCATAATGGCAATTCATATTCACTGGTCCTTTCTATAACTTTTCTCAATATCAGGATATGATCTATTGTACTAAAATCTCTTTTAAATCCCACTTGTTCTTTTGGTAGATGAGTTGTAATTGTCTTGGTAAAATTTTTTGCATAAAACTGATAAAAGACTGCTAGGTCTGTAATTTCTAATATTTTCTTTATCACCTTTTTTAAATATTAATAGTGCATTCTTTCAATCATCTGGTACATATTTATCATATAGACATTTGGTATATGACTTTTCTAAAAAAAATTATATTTCTTCACCTGCTTCTTTTAATATATCAATTATAATTTCATCATTACTTGGAGCCTTTCCTTTCTTCATTCATTTAATTGCATGTCTCATTTTTCATTTAAAATTTTGGGCAATTCTGAAGATGTAATAGTATAGGAGGCACTTGTTTTTTATTACTATATAATTCTTGATAGAAGTTTTCTACCCATTTTATGATGTCATCTCTCTTTTTAGTAATAATTCCATTTTTTTTTCTTATTGCAGATATAAATTTCCTACTAATACCAAAATGTTGTTTTACACTCTTGAGACTTTTATTCTCTTCTACAGCATTCCTAGGTAGTTCACAATTTTACTTTCTTATATCATTTTCAACTCTTTTTTACACCATTTTACAAAATTCAAGATATTCAATCCTTTTTTTTCATGTGTCATAGCATCGGCCGGGAAATGAACCCACTAACCCGGAACAACTGCTTGTAAGGTGGCTGTGCTGACCTCTCGACAACCAATGCTTGTCAATCCTTTTTAATACATCATTTTTGTATATTTTTATATTCCTTCTTTTCTTCATATAAATTCTCTAGTCTCAGTAGAAATTTTATTGGTCAATTGTTGCTTTTGACACCCAGCTATTTTTGTTGCAGTTTTTAAAAGTGTATCAGTTATTTTCATATTAATTTCATTCAAATCTGAATCATATTCAAAATCCACTAATACTTGAAACCGATTTGTAAGTTCTAATTTAAATTCATTAGAATGTTTCTGAAGATTAGGAATGTCAACTGTAAATATTGTTTTTCTTAATAATTTTTGTCTCTCTAGTTTTGCATTAACACATATCTTACATCTAACTAATTGATGATCACTTTCTGTGTTAAATTTATTAAGAACATTACAGTCTTGAAATATGCATTTTATGTTACTCAAAATATAATCCAATTTTGCTGTACCTTCATTTGAATGCTTCCATGTCCATTTCATTGTAACATTTTTCTCAAAAAAGAATCCATAATGTGAAGTTTTTTTTTCTGCAAACTCCACAAGTCTATGTCCTCTCTCATTTCTATTACTGTAACCAAAATTATTTACAGCACTTTCTGCTTTTATTTGTTTAGCAATTCTAGCATTAAAGTCTCCCATAACAATTTTAAAATGTTGTTTACTCTGGTCAAAAGTCTTTTGTACATCCATATAAAAATCTTCTACTACTTCATCACTATGAGAACTTGTTGGGGCATAAATCTGAATTATCTGCATTTGGTATTTGCTATTAAGTTATAAAACTAATCTTGCCACTCTGTCCGATACACCATCAATATCCACAATGTTGTTCTTCCACTTTTTGTTTATAATGAATCCTATTCCATTTGTATTTCCAATATTTGTGCCTTTATAATAGAGTATATGTCCACTTTTTAAATCAATTGTCTCTTCACCTTTTCTTCTAACTTCACAAAGTCCAATAATGTCTCATTTAATATAAGACAGTTCTTCTTCTAATTCTTGCAATCTTCCTTCACTTGAAAGTGATCTACAGTTGTAAATTTAATGTAATTATAAGGGATTTGACTCAGATTTTCAATCTTTTTACATCTATCAATTCCATCTTATATATCTGACAAACATGACCATATATATGTGAAAAAAAAATAAATGATCACCAATATACATATTTCATGCTGAATCAGCACTCATCAGTTGGATAGATCACAATCTTCCACACATATAGACAATCACTACTAAGTTTATATTAAAATAGAAAATCTTCAAACTTTGATGGATAGGCTTCTGTCTTCTCTACTTTCCAATTTTTCAGCCACCCATTTAATTGAAAATCCAAAAATGAAATGCTCAAAGCCCTTGTTACATATATAAAGAATTGATCTAGAATACAGATGAATTGTGTGCATAGAAATGTACCATTAAATTTAAAAATTGTTTCGGAGGAGTTAGCTGAAATATAGTCCATCACAAATTTGGCTTAATGAGCTGGATATTGAAAAATAGATGGATGAGAGAGTGTGTATGTAATTGTATTATTGGACATTTGTGCTAGTGAAACACCATGTAAAAACTATTGTGCATTTTATGTATTTAAATTTGGGAATTGATTTCAACATACACTTTATATTTAATCATATAAAGGTGAACACCTAGAAAGCAAAAACTATATTACTTTTAGGATATGGGCATAATATTTTTTTCAGTAACAAATTATCTGATTGAAAAAAATCACAATTTTACTTGAAATAATAAACAATTTTAATCAAATACTATTATTTAATAATTTTTGTTTGTTTTTCTAAAATCTTGTAATTGATTTTTAACATATTTCTATTGAATGGATTTTCTTCAAAATTTGTACATTTGTTAGACATCGTGGGTATGGATGCCAATGCAATACAACTATGTAATATTTCAGAGTTGATCAGACATTTTCCTAGTCTAACAGTACTTATAGGTAAAATTTCCTTTGGTTCAACAAGACTTCATTAATATGCAATAGTAGATGGAGGTATATTTTTGAAGATACGCTTTTTTATTAATTTCATAATCAATTCACTAAAAAACATTTACAGCTATTAAAATAAAATAAAAGAAATGCAGAATAAAATCTTAATTTTTCCTGGTTGTTGAACTGAAACTTGCTTTTTTAAAATACTGTCTTCATAAACATGCAAATCTTGTGAATAATTTGTAGTATGTGTGAATTTCATTCCTAATATTGGAAATGCAGACACATTTAAATTCTCAGTTTTTAAATTTGACAATGAATAATTACAAAAAAATCAGTTGCAAATAGAAAAATCTAAAAAATAAAATAAGCTAAAAATATTTTATAAAAAACCTATTTTATTTAATTTACTAGTTATGGATCAAATAAATTTAAAAAACATTTTTTTTTTCAACCACATTTTGGGAAATTACATTAAGTGTTTGGTATCAAGAAATTAATTTAATCACTATGCATTTAGACCTCAAATTAAATAAAAGCAGTTTTTATAAAATATAAATATGTAGTATTTGTAGTTGAAAATAATATTCATAAATATCTTTAGGACAAAATTACTTATCCATATGGAACTGATTCAGAAGATTAATTAGATTACTTATAAGTAATCAAGTTAAAATAGGAAAACAATTATAGCTTGCAGTTTATTGGTTAATTTACAAAAACATTCAACTTGTTAATATTTTATATAGTCACAGTTTGGATAGATAGGAATGCACACACGAGTTTTGGAATTTTTAGTTCCACAAAATTTGGTGCTTCTAATAGGAGATTTTACAAAAAGTAATTGAACATCTTTCCATTGATATATTATAATTTGATCTACAAATTCCAAATTTGCTATTTTCAAATGTTTTTATTTATATATTGTAACGAGCACAGACGTTCGTTACATTGTTGTTTTTTTATTTTTATTTATTAAACATAAAAGTAAATTAAAAAGTTCGCATTTAAAAATTTTCTTTAAGAATTAAAAATTGAAATTAAATATCAACTTAAACTCTTATATATTAAATCGCACAGATAATGAAAAATTATTAAAATAAAAATTTATTAAAGAAAAAGTATTTTAAAACTAAATTTTAAAAAGATTTGGAGATAAAATTATATCTTTAAATTTATCTTTAAACATATTTTTGATTTGGAAAACAGGTTAATTAATCAGAAATGGAAATGATTGTTAATTAGTTAAATGTAAACCAGCCTTGGCATTTAAATGTAAAAACACCGGTCAGATAAGAAAACAATAGAAACTTTCAGCAAATGAAATAAATCCATTTGGAAATCGGACCTCAACGAAAAGGATCATCTCATTGATGACGTAATGTTAAGTCAATCCTTCGAATACGTATAAAAGGAAAAATTTTGGAAATTATTAATTAGTGACTAGTTATTGATGATTATTACGATGTAACAGCTAGGTGTTAGTGCTGAGGGGATTGAAAAAGACGCACAGCTTCAATCCCTTCAGTTCTGTTAAGAAAGGAAGAAAAATGAGCCATCGTTTCTACATTGAGGACCAACTACACTAAAAAATCTCCGGATGGATAAATAAATCGTTCAACAGGATACCAATCTTCGGACGACGTGGGAATTCATGTTCAAACGGCAAGGAATATATGAAGATGAACTATTTAAATAACCGTAAGAACTTTAAAATTTATGAACAGTAAATTAAAAACTTTCCAGATTTAAATAATTGCAATATTATTCTATCTGACCAACATTATTTATTAATTAGTTATAATTTTATTTAATGTATTTATTTTGTAAAATCATTTCCATTTATTTATTTTTTGTTCTTTAAGTTTTATTATGATTTTTGTTTTCCGTTAAGTTAAATTATATAAATGTTAAACTTAAGTCGGGCGTGAATGGCTGTATAGATTTGTAAAGTTATATTAGGGGAGGGTAATCTTAGGTTATTTGTTTCGTGGTTAAATTGGGTCAATGGATTGGATATATTGGTGTGATTAGTAGATGTAATATTGATTCGCCACGGGCAGAATCGCTTCATACGCCGCACACTTCCGTTTGCCTATGGAAGGAATTATAAGTCGGATACCGCAGTTCCTTTCTATGGAGTTTTTTTGTTTTATTGCTCTTCTTTAGAGATAGATGTAATATTCCTATCTCATAAGAGGCAATTTCTTCTTTTAACCTTTTGTGCTGTCGTATTTTATTACATTGAATACATCGATATATCAGATGAATTGATGCCACGTTTGACTACGAATTTTAGCCTAAGGTTAAATAGGGATAGAATATTTTAATTTCAATGCAAATCTATGTAGTATTCATGCTCGACCCTAAATAAAAATGCATTAAATTTAAGTTGTTTATAGATGCTTGCATGGATTGTTTATCGGTTAACTATGTTTTGCGTTTTCATATTTGATCAAAATATATAGACATTCGATAAATAATGATACCTTACGGTGAGTATCTAAAATGTATTTATTCGGATGTCTTTTAAGTTATTGGTGACAATGCAAGTATCTTATGGTGAATACTATTGGGTTACATATAAATTTCCCTCCGCAATTGTCAGTAATCAATAATTTTATATTTTGATCGCTTATGTTTACTTTGGAATGTTTTTAACCGTGTAATCTATGTAACCGATCTATAGCAACTTATTATAACAAGCTTTTATAATCCCATCTGTGCGAACTTAATTAAAATGTAAACTTATAATATAATAGAAATTAAAATGTAAATTAAAATCTAAGGTAAAGTTAAAAATAATGTTAAAATGTAAAACTAATACTAAAATAATTTTAAATCTTATATATATGTGCATAAATAAATGTTTGTATGTTAATTACTGGCAGTGGCTTATTTTATTCCTTTTTTTATATATACTCTTAGATTATCTTATTAAATCTCTGCTATTCCACTGAGCTAGTGACATGGGCTAACGACCGGAATCAAAATTTAAAAAAAAAAAAAAAAAATTTTTTTTTTTTGACTTACGTATCTGCCTACTTTATAAATTTTTCTAGGTTCAAGTGCCTAGATGGCGCCCCGTAGTGCAGTTTACGTTAAGTCACATTCTCCGGATCGTTACAATATTTCAAAAAGAAAAGATGAGAAGTTTTGTACATATCTAAGATATTACACCATGTTTTAGGTCATATAATATATATAATGCTTAAATATATGTATATTGTCTATGCTAAATGTAATGTAATTAGAAGGGATTTGAACTAAGACTTTCAAACTCCCTACAGCTATTCATTCCATTTTATACAACTGACACACATAATCACATACATGTAAAAAAAACTATAAATGATCTCCAATATATGTATTTCATGCTGAACCAGCATTCATCAGATGGTCCAGATCACCATCTCCTACACACATATACAATCAGTGCTCAATTTATATTAAGATAAAAAATCTTCAAACTTTCATGGATAAGCTTCAATCTTCTCAATCCTCCAATTCTTCAGCCATCCATATCATTAAAAATCCATTAATGAAATGCTCAAAGCCCTTGTTGATGCTAATATTATTGTCATAACCATGATGATTTTAAAATACTCTGATCCCTCATATATATAGGATCTTAATATGTCCATTTAAATATACAGAAAAAGAATGGACAGAATACATGTTGAATATGTAATATTTAAATACATGTAACTTGTCTATGCCTAACATAATGTAATTAGAAGGGACTTCAATTCAGACTTTTAAGCTCACTCCAACTATCCACTCCATTTTATACAACTAATACACATGACCACATACATGTGAAAAAACATAAATGACTTCCAATATATGAATTTTGTATTATACATATATATTATAAATTAAATATGTAATACATAGTACTACATATTTAGCCTGTATTCTGCCCAGCCTTTTTCTGTATATTTAATTGAACATATTAAGATTCTACATATGAGGGGTCAGAGTGTCTTAAAGTCAACATGGGTATGACAATAATATTGGCATCAACAATGACTTTGAGCATTCTGTGAATGAATTTTCAATGATATAGATGGCTAAAGAGTTGTGTGTGTGGAAAAGATTGAAGCTTATTTTTTAGAGTTTGAAGATTTGCTATCTTAATATAAACTGAACACTAATTGTATACATGTGTGGGAGATGATCTAGATCATCTGAAGAGTGCTGTTTCAGCATGAAGTATATATACTGGAGATCATTTATCTTTTTTCACATGTGACCATGGGTATCAATTGCATAAGATGGAGTGGATTTGTTAGGAGCTTGAAAGTCAGAATTATATTCTTTAATTAAGTTTAAAGTTTACACCCGAGTTAAAGTATTATGATAACATCTCAACTAATGAATATTTAATAAATTGATGTAAAGTGAATGGTGTCAAATGTGTGATCAGATTATAGTAATTTGGTTTTGATAAATATTGAACAAATACTAAAGTTATGTATATGAGATTGTGATTTTAAGTAAGCAAAGAGTTCTGACTCAGAAATGCTTTGTTCTCCTTTTTTTAAGTTGGAGTGATAAATTTTAAATATGTATCCATTAACACAAGGTCATACATATATATGTGTGTGTATTCAAATAATAAAATAAAGAAAACAAATGTAAAATAATTGTACTTTAGAATTCTGAAGAAGGCTGCTAGATAGTCAAAACTGATATAAATTAACAACTTGATTAAACAACACAAATTTTAAAAAGTGCAATAATAAGAAAATGATTATGTTTTAATAATGTTGTAATGTTTATAAGTTTGTTAGTATAGTATTTTTCTATTATTGATATGTGAACTTCTATACATTTTCAAATGATTTAAATTAGACAAATATCTGTTTAATTATATCGCTATTTTGAAAAAATTAAAATAGTTTAAATTTAGTTCATGTAATATAAGTTTTATACTCTTTTTCTGATTTAGTGATATCTCATATCACAGTCCAAATGGAATTTTTTTTTTTTCATTTTTTGCATATTACCACTAATTTTTCTACTTTTTAAGATACATATTATAATACTTAATTTTATAATTAAATATTAGTAAATACAGTAATCAAAAATTTTTGAAAAGAACAAAAAATATAATTGTTATTTAGGAGCACTTTCGACTATCCCTGTAGTCTTTGTCAACTAGTTCTTTAAAAGGTCAACCTTCCCATAATTCCATGATCTTAATGTTAGCTGCCTGCCTATTGATTAAATTTTGTCTGTATTTATATATTAGCGTAGCTTCCTTTTTTCCTTTTCAGTTTGCAATATGTTTACATTTTTAATCAAATATTTTAATAATTATTGTGAATAATGGTTATAATAAAAACTGCAAATGTGAAATAATAATTATATAAAGCTAATACTTTTCTTAGTAGCAGTATCTTATACACTTTGTAGCATTTACATTATAAAATTGTAGGGTATCTATCACAAGTTATTAATAATTATAATTTGGACTATTTCTATCATCCAATATTAATTGTTAAATGCATTTTAAAAATTATACTTTATTTAAACCTTTCAAACACTTTCAACAATTAGTAATAGCACACAAATTAATATATAATGCAATGGGTTGAGTGGTATTATTCTGAAACTCTCTTTTTCATGAGTTTCTAGCCTGAACATTGATAGTTCTAATATGGGAATAAAACCTGTACTTTTAAATATGTCAATATTGATTTTAAGGTTACATTCCAATCAATTAAGTTATTATGTCAAAAGCAACAGTCAGAATTTTTTATATATTTACCTACAAGAATCTTCTTGAGCTTTAATAGTTAGATCACGAATTTCAATCCAATATTCAAAAATCTAAAGCTGTAGGTTTCTAGCACTCTCATTGGTTAGTGAACAACACAAGTAAATGGGAGAAGACTATCACAACTTGAAATGTTGTGTTATATATTGATCTGTATGTTATTATAAAAGTTGAACATAACTGAAAAGTTTAAAGTTTGAATTTTTCTTGACATTCAATTAATCATAGATGATGGAAATATCCAAATTATAATTACTACTAATATTCTCATATAATGAGTTATTTATTTATAGAACATTATATTCTTAATTTGCAACAATCATTAGGGAATTATTCCTCTACACATGCACTGTATAGATTTAAACACTTCAGTAATACTCTTCTTTCTAAACATAAGATAAAGTTTTTTAAAAAAATAAGATGAATCCATCTTAACATTTTAAAATATGAATTTTTTCTACAGTACAGGCTTTTTCATACCTTCATTTCTATATGTAATAATAGAGGTTTGAACTCAGACTTTCATATGACCATCAACCATCCATGCCATCTCATATCACTGATATACTTGATCACACAGACGTTGAAAAGATAAACAATCACCAATATCCGTATTTCGTGTGAAAGTCTGAGTTCCTTAACGTTAAGCAAATCATGAAGATCTCAATTAATCATTTTTAATTCCATTTACTAGGTCTTAATGATCTGAAGTGTTTAAAACTATAGAGCGCTTATGTAGAGAAGTGATTCCCTAATGATTGTTACAAATTAAAAGCAGTGCTATATAAATAAATAACTCATTACATATGTTTAATATTACATCTAATACCAACATGCAGTAAATTGCAAAAATTTTGCAAAGGCCAATTATTAAGGCATAGTGAATGGAATTAAAAGTGATTGAAAAGTTCACCTCTCATTTCCAAATGCTTAAAATTTGCCTATATATATATTCTTAGGTTAAAAAGTTAAGGTGGATTTATCTTATCTTTTTAAAAGACTTTATTGTGTATTTAGACAGGGGAATGGTCCTGAAGTGTTTAAATCTATACAAAGCATGTGTAGAGGAGTAATTCCCTAATGATTATTACTAATATCCTTGTAATAATTTCGTTTTTATTTTTGGCTTTAATACTTGTTGTGATAACTTGCATGTTCTAAGTAATTTTTTATTTTATAAAAATATGTATATGGAATTTAAAAAAAAAAAATAAAGAACAGTTTTTAAATCCATTTTCTTTGTTGACAATCTATTTTAAATACGGTACTTAGAATAAAAAAGGAAGAAACAGTTTTTAATATCATTTCTGTACATTGACATGTAATAAGGAGATACAAATTGACAAGCTGAAATTATAATCATACTTGTCATTTAGTTGGGAATGAATTCTTTACTTTTGGACGGTAATAAATTCAGTTTAAAAACAGAGCGATGTCTTTGGATAACTTCAAATTTAATCGAGTTATTGCTAATAAAATTTCCGAATATATTTTTCTTCAAAACAAATATACCTATAAAGTTTGTTTAAGAATTTTTTTTTTTAATTAACGATTTTATTAGTCAAAAAATTAAGTATATATATATTGGAAATATTATATATGCATAAATAAAAAAATAAAATCTTTTGTTATGTCTTGCTGATGTAAGAGAGTATACTTCCCACGAGTACAAATCAATACGAACAATTAATATTTAAGTAGTTATTTCTTACGCTTGTTAATAGCGTTTAATTATTTACATAGATTGTAAAAGACCCAGAAAGAGATCATATGTGAGATGGATGGATGAAATAAAAAAGTGTGAAAGGATGATGTGGAGAAGAGAAGCTAAAGATGGAAGAAGATGGATTGAACTTGGAGAGACCTTCACCCTGTAATGGATTGATAATAGTTGGTGATGAATCATTTACATTATAAAGCCCGAAGGCATACACAAGTAATAATTAAGATCAATACGACCTTTAGGTGTCCTAGCTGACTGTTCTCACGTTCGGAGGTCAGCTTTCCGCACTTGAAGTCACTGTGCCATGGGAGACGATCTGCTTCAATATATATGTCCATGTGTACAGATGAAGTTCCAAGGATTGAGTGTCCATCTTCTACATCCGATTATCAGTAAAGGTAACTCTGAATCCCCGCAAATGATTGGTTAGTCCTCTGCCAATCCGATCAGGTGATTCTTTCTTTCCATGTTCCATCGGAATTTTAGTATTATTTTTCAGCCTTTTTAATTAATCACTTATTTATAGATTGTCTTATCTTGAAAAAGAATTTAAGTCGAATTCTTTAATTTGTTTCTACTCTTATTAATTAGTCTATTGTTCATTTTAGAAATTAGACTTTTTCTAATCTTATTTCTAAGGTTACAGCCTTAGTAAATTATTACTTAATCTAAAGACTATACTTTTTAATTTCTACTTTAAAAGAATAAATCTTTTCAAGTTCTGTAATATTTTTAACTTATTACTTTTCTCTCTATAAGTTTTTACATTTATATATCTCTATATATGTAAGTGTATTTAAACATACACATCACCTTTGGTATTTTAATTTTAAAAAAATGAAATGATTTATTTAATGGTTAGGGGTGCGTAAAAAGTTTGAATATCGAAAATGACATAGTAACGACCGTAGACCATACGCTCTAGAATATGCCACTTTATGCTGCATCAAATGACATAAAATGTTTTACTCATTAAATTTTAAGGTATGTTAAAAGGAAATTGTCTATGTGTTTGAAAATTAAAGTTTTTATTATGTTTTTTTTTTTTTTTTTCAGTACTTACTTTTGGTTCCGAGGCTTGGACATTTAACAAAACAACAGTATAAAACATCAGAGAATATAGAGATATATGTTAGGAGTAAAAACATCACAAATGAAATACATGAGCAAGAGAACAAATAGTATCACTATCATTATTGAAAGAATTAAAGAAATCAAAATGAAGCTAATCTGGATATATTGCTAAAAGAGATAAGATACACAGTTAACATTTTAAGTTAGACTTCAAAATATTGTAAAAGATCTCAACAACAATCTCATGAAAAATGGAAGAATGTAATAAGAACATTTACTAACAAGATTTGGTGGAGAAAGGCTATGAATCAAAGAAATGGGATTAAATTAGGAGAGATTTTTATCTTAAAATGAATGAATAATGATTAAAAATAACAATGATAAAAAATTGAATTCATTAAGAAGGATGTAAAAAAGAATAAATGAATGAGGTTGAAATGAATTATTTAGTTATAGTTACAATTAGTACAAATCAAAAAACTGAAAGAGGCAGAGGGTGATATAAATTTTCATTACTATAATGATCAAATATCAAATACAATTTATTTATCTATAATGTTGCCACAAATACATACATAAATAATCAATCAAAATAAGATTGAAATAAATAACTATTAATAACTATATTATAATATTTATCAAACCGGTTTTCATCTCCATTGAGACTATCTCATAATATCCATAATATCTAGAGGTCTCAATGGAGGTGAAAGCCAGTTTGATAAATATTTATAATATAGTTATTAATAGTTGTTTATTTCAATCTTATTTTGATTGATTATTTATTTACGAATGTTCATGGATGTAGATCCAGGCTATTATTTGATGATGATCTTTTATTTTGGTATTTACAACAGCATATCATTTTAAAGTAAAGGAAGATTTCATGAATTGGAAGTAGAACTATCTAATATAATATATTCTTGAATTTTACATAGTTAGAAAAAAAGAAGAATGCATAATTTAAAAAGGGGATATGTATTTTACAATAAAGGCACAAATATGGAAAGCATGAGTAAATGGAAGAGAATGTTTTAAAGTTGAAGGTATATCAGACAGAGTGACAAAACTAGTTATTCAAATCAATGGAAGTACCAAATGCAAATAATTCAAATTTTGCTCAACAAGTTATCATTGTTAAAAAGAAGTAGATGTTTATATGAATATGCAAAATGTTTTTGATCAGATAAAACATTTTGAAATTGTTATGGAGAATTTAATGCTAGCATAAACTTGTTATGGAAACTGTGGGTAAATTTGAATATGGTCACAAAAACAAAACAGGCCATAGACTTGTGGATTTTCAGAAGAAGAAAAACTATATATTAGGAATTCTTTTTTAAAAAAAATGCTAAGTGAAAATAAACACTGAAACATTCATATGAAAGTATAGCAGAATTAGTTTATATTTTGTCTAACCAAAAATATCTATTTCAGAATTTTGGGGTTTGGATAGATTCGATAACAGGAAGTAATCATCGATTCATGAAATATAAGATATGTATTAATGCAAAACAAGACAGATAAAAATTATTAAGAAAGTCATTATTAACAGTTGTTATTTCTAATCATCAGAAACACTTCAAATAAATGTAAATTAAACTTGAAAAATCACTTAAAAATATTATTAGGCTTTAAAAATAGTTCAAATTTGATTGAAATCAATAAAAAGATAACCAATACTCTATAAAGAACTTCAATATAGATAATTACTATAAACAAGCAACAATTTACCACTAAATTTTCTACTGAGACAAGAGAATATATGAAGAATAGAAGGAATATGAATTATATTTTAAAAATGAGTCATTAAGAAGAATTGAACTCCTAAATGTTATAAAAAAGAATTAATAATAGTATAAGAAAATATAATTCTGAATTATCAAAGAAAGATGTAGAAAATAAAAATTTCAAAATTGTAAAATGACACTTTCATATTAGAATAATAGTTATTTTTGCAATAAGAAAAAAAATGAGAACTGAAATATGGGATACAGTTTTTTAAAGAATTGTATGGTAATAAAAAACAAGAAAACAAAGTATTTCCCACAATTATTATATCTTTTGAATAAGTTTTATTAAAATTGATGTCATGGTTTGTTAATTTAATGTGTAAATAAATAGCTGATGAATTAGATTTTTTTCTAACTGCCAAAATGTGTTCTTCTTTTCTTATGTTTATGATTGGTCTATCCAATGTATGAATGTAAACAAACTCTACATAGAATTTCATACACACCTTGAGACTCCAAAGGAATTTTATTGTTAGGGTGTGGAAAGACTTCATTAATTTTTTTAAATGTAGTATAGATTGTGTGTATATTATTTTTCTCTAAAACATTACCAATTTTATCTGTTATTCTCTTTATTTATGGCAGAACAGTCTCAATTTTTGAAGTATCAAAATCTTTTTCTTATTATATAAAAAGCCCTATTAATAATCCCGTGATCAAAACCATTATAAAGAAGCATTTTTAGTAGCATAGATATCTTAGTAAAAGTGGCTGTCATTAGAAAGTCTCTTAGTTCAATCTAACAATGTCTTTCCTGCTGAAAATGATTGTGCCTGGATGGTGATTGGGGAGGAAAATGTAGATATCTCCCAATGTATATTTGCTTTCTATATATATATACCATAGGATAAAGAACTAACCTTCTTTCTTTTAATTAAAACATCTAAGAATGGAAGTTGGTTAATATTTTCTACTTCCATAGTAAATCTGATGTTGTTGTAAAAAGAATTTAAGGAAATTAAAAATTCATCAAAAGCATGTTTATCATGAGGCCAAATATTAAAGGTATCATCAATATACCTCAGCCATACAGATGATTTTTTAATTGCTGATATCAAAATTTTCTTTTCCAAGTTCTTCATAAAAATAGAAGCCAATGCTGAGAAATTGGTGAACCCATAGTTAAACCTGATGTTTATTTATATATCTGTCCATCAAAAAAAAAGTATTTAATAAGCAGCATTCAATTAAATTCACAACAAAAACATGCAATTGCATATTTTTTTTCAAAACTTCAATAGTTCCCTTTACAAATACACTAGTAAAAAGTGAACCAATATTAAAACTTAACAAAATATCATTTTTAGTTAATTTAATATCTCGGATAAACTCAAGAAAATGATTTGCATCCTTAACATAAGGTGACATTTCTGATAAATGTGACTGTAGAAAAGAAGATAAAAAACGAGCTAGTGTCTGTGTTGGTGAACCAACTGCACTTACAATTGGCCTCAATGAAATATCTGTTTTGTGGATTTTTGGCAAACGATATAACTGAATAAAAAAAAGAATTTTCTCTATGTGTAAGAAATATGTTAGTTTTAAAATCTAAATCAGTAGCTTTTTTTTTTTTTCAAAATATGTCATAGGATCTCTAAATATTCTATATAAATGTTATCATTTAATAAATTATGTATTTTTTGTAATAATCACAGTATCCAAAATTATTGTAGTATTACTCTTATCTACTGGAAGAATACTAATCAATTTATCATAATTCAACAACAATGATTAGATTACATGATGATAGCAGAAAATTAATATTTACAAAAGTGTACATCAGGATAATTATATATCTCCTAAACTTTTTTTACAATAGATTTACAAAAGTAATTTGTGATTAAAATGGAAGGCTAAGAGAATAACAATAAATGGAGTTTAATTAAGTCATATAGATTTTGAAAATATGATAGTTTTTGCAAAAAACACTTCAGAGCTTCAAGAAATATTATTAGATGATAATAGACCTAAAAATAAATGCTAAATAATAAATAATTGCATATATCTTGTTCAGATTTTTAACTCAGATAAAACCATAATAAATAAAATTAACCATAGAATTAAACTTGGTTTTTAGTAGAAATAATTAAATATTAAGAGAAAATATGCCTGTTTTTCAAATTTTTTTATATATTCTTACTTATGGACTTGAATCTTGGATATCTATTTAAAGAATAATATAGACTGCTGGAGAAAGTATGGAGAAATTATGTTAGGAGTAGCCAGAAGAGATCAAAAATAAATACTTGGATGAGAGAACAGATGAGTATCACAAATATAATTGAAATAATTAAGAGACTGAAATGGAGCTTCATTGAAAATTATAGTAGAAGAAATGATAATAAGTAGATAAATAAATTTTAAATTAGATCCCAAGAGATTGAAAGTCCTACAGAGAGATCATATACAAGATATATGGGTGAAATAAAAAAGTTTGCTGGTGTGTTGAGAAGAAAAGAAGCGAGGAATCAGAGTATCTGGATTAAATTTGAAAACAACTTTCTGACAATGAAGAAACACATAAATTATACCATAGCAAACTCTCTATATATCAGTGTTTCCCAATGCAAGCCATAGTAATCAATGGATGTTAGAAGATTTGTGTATAAAATTACTATTTAGTGCCTATTTATCCAATATCTCTAGACTAGTTCCTAGCTTGTGGCTTTTATCATGGAGGAACCTTGGAACTGAGAGCATTGCATTGAGATCTTAGGATAAAATGCAATCCTCCAGAAGCCACCTTTTACATTTTAGTTAACTATAAAGCTATGAGCACAAGATGGAAACACAATAATGTTTTTTAATTCAAAATCATTTGCTTCTATAGTCATACAGTCTCTGAATGCAGTTCTGTATATACACTTTGATACTTTGTTTTTTAAAAACCATGGTCATCAATCATCTTATGGTCAGGACTGGTATAAAATCAGTAAAATATCACATGATAACCATTACCAATGCATATAGAAAAAATAGTAGCAAACTCTCCATACAGTATTGTCACTTAATGCATACCTTAGTAATCAAAGGATGCAAGAAGGTTTGTGCTTAGAATCTTTATCTAATACCCCATGCTAGTTTTTAGCTTGTGGTTTTTATTAATGTAATGTCTTGGATTTGAGAACACTGCAATTATATCTTAGGATAATCCACCTTTTACCTTATTAGATAACTATAAAACTTTGAGTCCAAAATGAAAATATAATAATGTATTCAATTCAAGCTTATTAGGTTGTATAGTTATGTAGATCTGAACTGAGTTCAGCATCCATACTTTTTTGATGTCTTTGGTTTTTTAATAATCACAGTCAACATAATTCTCACTCAGATCCAAGGCTTTTCACTGATGAAAGTCACAAACTAGAACGTATTCTGGGGAAATTGGATGGATATTACATGAGTAGGCACTAGCATCCATTAATTATTATGACTTGCACTGGATGACATTACTCTATAGGGAGTTTGCTACTGTATTACTAGCTTGGGTATGCACAGGAAGTAGTGATCATGTGATACATTACATTAAAATATTGGAGTGCATGCTTGAATACATGCGTGTGAAAGTTTACATTTTGTAAGCAACAATATAAATAATGATTTCTCTTAGAAACATTAGAATGGAGAACAATGTAATAAATAAAATATTTCCTTTTTTTAATAAGGAAATTGTAAGTTTAACTTTTAAAAACATTCTTTTAAATAATTTTACTTTCAATTAAGTAAAGTTATTTTTATAATTTTTCTTCTTATAATTTTTTTTTTTCATAAGAACTCTATTTATTATAAAATATGTTTACATTAGTACAATGTTGAAAGCAATACAGTTAACGACAAAGCCAGGATGAGGAATCACACAAATAGTCTTGCAGTCAGGACCAACTAAATGTACAGTTCTAGCATCATAAATGAAAATCTGCAATGGAAAGAAAGTCCCACGTAGTCTTAAAAATAAATAAAGGAGCTAATTTTTTGTCTCTCTTGTGAATAGTCTGAAGCTTTGATATGAATAACTGATGGAGATAATCAATGGTAGGATTAAAATAAACATACATCTAATGGACCAATATGCAAAGAGTAACTAAAGCACTTAAAAAAATTTAAGCATTTATTTTTTATAAGAAATATTTTCAAAAATAAGTTTAAATAAATGATCAGAAGAAATAACGATTTGAAATCTGGAATTGAAAATACCAAAAAGTTAATCTGATTTTCACGAGAAATTCTTAATTAAATCTTGCTACAAGTTTAAAAATATCAAAGTATATAGAGATGTGTTCTATCTTGGTTTGTGTGTTATGAAATTGTTAATTATTAGCTATATAGATTTTTATAATTACCTTTTAAGCACTTGTTTACTTCGAGTTATGATGAAAAGGCATAATAAACGTAATTATTATTATACCTTTTTATCATAACTCCAAATCAACGAGTGATTAAGAATTACATAGTTTATGAAAAGGATTAGTACTTTTGAAAATTAATTAGTTATTGTAAAAATTATATAAAAAGAGCAAATCATGTGTTTAATTGGTGTATAAATGAATATGTGATAAGTTAATGCATTTATACAAATTCATTGTGTAATTTTTTTTTTATTAGATCACTCTATAGGTTTTGCTTATACAAAGAACTTGAATTGGGGGGGGGGGGGTTGATACTGCATTTGATTTTAAGTCGCTATGAAGTGCCAAATTATGAACAACCAGATGGTAATTGAAATAATAGTTGAATAACATTAAAATCATGGATGAACAATTAAAAGTTAGTGGATCTCTCTCTCTCTCTCTCTCTTTGATTGTAAGCTTCTAGCTCTGAATGGTATTCTCTATATTTCTTTGTCTACATGATAAATATTTTATTTATTATTATACACATATTTAACAGCATAACATTTTATTGTTTAAAATGAGAAGTCCATTTATTATTATAGACATATCTAACAGCATAACATTTTATTGTTTAAAATGAAAAATCTATCTCAACCTTATTTAAGTTATAATTTAGTCATCATCATCATTGTCAATCACTATCAATCCCTGCAGGTTGAAGGTTTCTCTAGCCTCTCTTCCAACATCACCCACCCCTTACACACACACACTTTGTTATTTCATCCATCCATCTCACATATGGTCTCTTACTGGTATTATACAATCTTTTGGGATCCAGTTTAAGATTTCAATTGTCCATCTATTATCATTTCTTCTAGCAATATGTCCAGCCCAATTCCACTTCAGTCTTTTAATTTTTTCAATGATGTCAGTAACACCTGTTTGTTCTCTTACCCATAACATTACATTTTTGGTCTTTTATTGTTTCTTCTAACATACGTATCTCCATACTTCTTTGATTGGTCTGAAGTCGGTGTATTGATCTTCTATAAAGTATTCAAATGTCATATCCATAAGCAAGAACTGGTAAAACACATTTATTAAAAACCTTCCTTTTCAAATTCCTTTCAGTATAAAGTTATTTCTACTAAATGCAGTCTAACCCAGTTTAATTCTATAATTAATTTAATCCATTATGCTTCCATGTGTTGTAATAATCTGACCAAGGTATTTGTCTTTGTTAACTTCTTCTAACTCATCATAATAAATCTTTATTTTTAACTTTTGAAAAAATCCATTGAACATTATTTTAGGCTTTTTAACATTTACCATTAGTCCAATTTTTTTACTTTCATCTGATAACTCCTGCAAGATTTCCTGAAATTCTAAAGCATTATTTGCAAAAATAAGTACATTATTTTCAAAATTTAAATGACTTAAATAATCTCCATTTACTTTTACTCCTTTAGTTTCTTATTTAATCAACAAAATACTTCTTACAGCACTGCTGCAAAAAGTTTTGGAAATATGGAGTCACCCTGTCTTACACCCATCTCAATGTTAATCTTCCTAGTATCATTATGCAATCTAATTTTTGCTGTTGCATTTTTATAAAAAATCCTTAAGAATATGACAATATCCTGGGTCTATATCTTAATGATACAATACTTTAATCACTGAAGAAATGCTTATAAAATCAAATGTCTTTTCATAATCTACAAATCCAAAACATAATGACAACTCATATTCATTGGTCCTTTTTATAACTTCTCCCAATGCTTAGATATGATCTACTCAAAACCACTTTGAAATCCAGTTTATTCTTTTAGTTGGTTGAAATCCAATGTTCTCTGTAGACAAGTTGTAATTATCTTGGTAAAAATTTTGTATAAAGCTGATAAAAGGCTGATAGGTCCTGTAATTTTTAATATTTTTTTTATCATCTCTTTTAAATATTAATATTAATACTGCATTTTTCCAATCATCTGGTACATCTTTATCACTTAGACATTTGGTATATAACTTTGCCAACATTTTTCTATTTCTTCACCTGCTTATTTTAATATATTGATTTTAATTCCATCATTACCTGGAATTTTTCCTTTCTTCATAAATTTAACTGCATTTCTCACTTCTTCATTTAAAATTCTAGGCAATTCAGAAGATATAATAGATGTAGGAGGTACTTTTTCTTTATTACTATATAATTCTTGATATAACTCATCTACCTATTTCATGATGTCATCTCCTTTTTTAGGAATAGTTCCATCTTTTTTCTTATTGCAGATATAAGTTTCCTACCAATATCAAAATGTTCTTTTACACTCTTGAGAGTTTTATTATCTTTTATAGTATTTTTTGCTAGTTCACAATTATACTTTCTTACACCATTATCAACTCTTTTTCACACCATTTTACAAAATTCAAAATATTCAATCTTTTTTAATGCATCATTTTTATAAATCTTCATATTTTTTTCTTTTCTCTTGTATCAGTAAAAATTTTATTGGTCAATTGCTGCTTTTTTCTATCAGTTATCTTTGTTGCAATTTTTAAAAGTGTATCAGTTATTTTGCTATTAATTTCATTCAAATTTAAATCATGTTCCAAAATGTGTAATATTTGAAAACAATTTGCAAGTTCTAATTTAAATTCATTAGAATGTTTCTGAAGATTAAAAATATCAATTGAGAATATTATTTTTCTTAATAATTTTTGCCTCTCTAGTTTTGCATCAACATGTATCTTACATCTTACTGATCAATGCTTATGTCCTGTGTTGAATTTATTAAAAACAGTATACTCTTGAAATATATATTTTCTGTTAGTCAAAACATAATCCAATTCCACTGGACCTTCATTTGGATACTTCCATGCCCATTTCCTTTTAACATTAATCTAAAAAAAAAAAAAGAATTAAACAATATAAAGTTTTTATTTTTCTGCCAAATTCACAAATCTATGTCCTCTCTCATTTTTATTACCATAACCAAATTTACCTATAGCACTTTCATCTTTCATTTGTTTAACAATCCTAACTTTAAAGTCTCTCATAAAAATTTTAACATGTTGTTTAGTCTGATCAAAAGTTTTTTGTACACCCATATAATAATCTTCTATTACTTCATCATTATGAAAACTTACTGGGGCATAAACCTAAATTATCTGTATTTGGTATCTGCTATTAAGTTGCATAATTAAACTTGCCACTTTGTCTGATGCACCATCAATCTTCACAATATTGTTATTTCACTTTTCATTTATAATGAATCCTACTCCATTTGTACTTCCAATATAGTAGAGTACATGCCCACTTTTTTAAATCAATTGTCTCTTCATCTTTTCTTCTAACTTCACAAAGTCCAACTTCCTCCAATTTCACTGTAAACTCATCAACACTCCTTTAACACTTTAAGCAAATAATTTTATTTATTATAACAGTTTTGACTGTACTAGCAGTCTTCTTCAGATCTACAACATAAAAAAATTATACAAATATTATATCAATACAACCAAAATTCTTATTCTTCATATTTTCATATAAAATTATAATAATATAATCTTTTTTCACTTGAAAGTGATCTGCAGTTATAAGTACCTAAATAAAAAGTCATCATCAAATGGTTCCTGGTTCCACAATTAGGCAGTTCTTAGCACTCTCTGCCTTTGGCCAATAACTACTGCTTTGTCTGGTGACTTTACCGCCTTTTCGCAATCAGGGTTATGATTTATTTTTGTCTGTCATGATTGTATATATCTAGTAGAAAAGAAATTTTCATTCACACACACATTCTTTCTTTTTTATCAGGCAACTGATCAAAAAGACCATGGTGTTTATTTATATTAAACTCGGAGATAAAAAACCAATAAGCTCACCATGCTGTCTAATGTGTGTTGGTGAGCAGCCTATTCATGTTCATATATTATATGAATAATTGCATAGTAATAACAGCTGAAATGACAAGAATGTATGGAGCATACATTAGGAATTTGCCCTGCTTAGTGTGTTTAAAGCCTCCAAGAGATATCAAAGGCTCTTCTTTCAGTTAATAGCAAACTCCTTTCTACAGCCTATAATTTAGTACTTTGCAATAATATGAAAATGTTCGCATTTTCCAGAAAATCTAAAAAATATTTTTTCATTGAACATTAAATGTTATCGTACAAGAATTTCATAATAAAAATTGTTGACTATTTTATAAATAATTTCTAGGATTCAGAGACAACATTATTAATTTATCAGAAATTCATTTGAGAAGAAAAACTAAGTAATTCATTTCAGAGAAATTTTTACTTTAATATAATTTTCATTACGGAAAAGTCACTCAAATATTTAATTGCTTACCACAAGTTTAATTTTTTCCTTTTTTTTTTTTGTTAGTTTAGTTTTTGTTGTAAATAATTATTTTATTGTAGAATAATATTTTTTATTGTATTTTATAATATTTATAAACTCGTTAATTGCTCCACGCACGCTTTCAACAAAACATTGCCAGAATCATAGCGCTGTTCCCAGTTTAGGATCAGAACATATTTGAAATGGGAGAATAATATAATGGGGGGGGGGGTAGGATAACTTGAATGCTGTTAGTATTACTCAAATTAAGTAATAAATTAATATTTGTTTATATAAAATCAATCATAAATAAAGGTTTAAAGTCTGTTACTTGTTCTCAAATTATAAATTTAATATGTTTCATTATTATTGTTTGAAAGATGAAATAATATCTTTTCTTTTATATGTTGGAATTACGGATCTTAAGGTCTAACTTTAGATAAAAATATATTACAGTATTATTTTAGTATATAGTAGAAAGAATAAGTACAAAGAAATTTAAAGAGTTTAATGAAATAATGGTATTTGAGTGTTCATGTAAACCAAAAAGGCAGCTTGTATTTTTAATAAATCTACAGTTTCGGGGGGGGGGGGGAGGGTACAAAAAATGCCTGCTAGGAAACGTATTTAATATTGACATTTTTTTTTTCTGTTATTTTTTAAAACAAAACAATGTTGAAAAATTAATTATAATATTTATAGTTTTTTTTTTTTTTTTTTGGATGAATTTATTAACAGAAAAATGAAAAAAAAATACAATTGAATTTTTTATACTTTATTTGGGTCGGTGACATCCAATCATATGTGACCATTAACGCACACTTTTCGGAAGGGCAGGATTTTGTATCTTTGGAAATAGTCCGCTGCATCACTTTCTGTGATAGGAGGGTCCCAAATTTTTATCATCATACAATTTACCAAAAACAAAAATAGCTGAATTGAATCAAAGTACGACAATGTTAATAGTGTCTCGTTGCTTCCCCGTTATACTAGAAGTTAAAAAAAAAAAGTTGAAATGAAGCTTCGTAATGAAATTAATTGGATTTTATTCACTTTTTTCAATTTAACAATCGACTTGTTAATTTTGCTTTTCTTTGGTAGATTATAGGTCCTCAAAACTGTATATATATCAAAATACAGGCTACTAAATCATTATATAAAATTAAAAAAAAACTTTTTTGGCATAGGAGATACAGTGATTAGAAAGATAGTTCTCCCAGAGCAAGGTCTTGTCATTGCATTATGGCTTGACTAAACCTTATTATTAATCCTAATGTGGATAAATTTGGATGTGTAAATTATGTACCTGAGGGATTGAAAACATGCTGTCCCCTGACTATTTAATATTTTAGATATTAAAAACAAACTGGTTTTAAATAATGTAAGTTACTTAACAATAAAAAAGATGAATAAAAAATTTACTTTATAATCAGATAAAAGTAAAACTTTATAAATAAATAGATTTCTTAATTATTAAAATAAATTTATTTAACATTGCATGTAAGTTGTGCTGAAGAAAATAATTAATTAAATAGCTTGGTAGAAGGGATACTAATATTATTTAGATATAAAATAATTACTTAAAGGTTTTTAATCTTTGACACTGTGCTCTGAATATATATTTTAATGCTAGAGGAACCTGGTCAAATCTTGACACAAGATTACAACTTTATAAAGATAAGAACAGCCATCTTATCTTTAACCTAACTTTCTAATTAAATAGGCGAATCTGAAGCATCTTGATTTGAGAGTGTGAAGCTGTAGATTTCTTCATGCTCTCAAATCAAGATGCTTCAGATTTGCCTATTTAATTAGAAAGTTAGGTTAAAGATAAGATAGCCATTCTTATCTTTATAAAGTCATAATCTTGTGTCAAGATTTGGCGAGGTCCCTCTAGCCTTAAAAATATATTCAGAGCACAGTAATTACATATACTCACTTGTGCTTAATAAAAATATATAATATAAAATAATTGTGGAAAATTATTAATCTTCTAAGTTAGAGATTTTAAAATAAACAAGATTAATTATGAACCCATTCTATTTAAAAGTAGTCTAGCTAAAGAATGAGAAAAAGCATAGTAGTGAGATTTTTTGTGTATAAGACCAATGTTGAACACTAGCAGAATGATTTAAAAGATAAAATGTGGGGATTATATTTATGTTTATGTTATTTAAGAATATTGATTCTAATTTAGCCGTCTAGCATTTGAAGTTGTTAAATATATTTATTGTCAGCCATGATAGTTTATATGAATTGAGATAATAATTTGCTGTGGAATTTTTTTGCAATGGACAGTCAATGTTGCCTTTAACATAAGTCATATTGAGATTTAGGATAATAAATTTATAAGATTTGTATATTTGAAGAATGGGTTACTAATATTTTGCCATATGCAGTTAATATAACCTATTATATATGCCTAGGAAGATGCATTTATGAAGATTTTACTTTATATATCCTGACTTGAATATTAAATAGAGATGATCAAGAATTTTCTTATGTATTTGATTATATTTAATGAATGTTGTTTGATTACTTGATTGCACTTTCTTCTTCCTAATTTTCTATATTACATTAAATAACACCATTTGTGTCATATTTAAACTATGGACATATTGAAATTTGGTCATACAGTGTATGTAATATCTAGTTGAAGTAGTTTGTCATAAGTATTTAATGATGATTATTATTAAAAAGGTTTACAACCATAAAATATAACATTAATTCTGCATTGAGAGAGTTTATGAAGATTGATAAAACAAAATTTCCAAAACATTTTATCCAAACATATAATGAATGCAAAACATGGTAATGTTTAAAAGAGTATGTATAATCAATCCACAACTTATTGTCAGTTGACCATTAAGTAAATATAATAATCATAATCCAAGTAAATAAGAGGTGTGTACTTATTAAATTGTAACTGTTTATTTATCTAGTAAATCACAAATAATAGAAAGATTAAATACTAGTGCATGTAGTGCAATTAGAGTTTGAAAAGAAATTAATTAGAATGAAGAAATAGCTAAGAAAGATAGTTTAAGATTTCAATCTCAGTTTCATATTAACTGTTAGAGAGAAAAATGTATATATTATGAAATTAAAGGATATTTATGGATTAATTACAAAAGAATATATTAAAGCAACAATAAATGATATACTTTTATGTAGCTCATATATCATAAATGTGTTACTATCTTTACTGAATTAATATTCTTTTGGGTATTATCTAGAAGTGACTTCCTTTGATATATAGATCAGAGAAACTCATGACTTTCTGATATATACTGAATGTAATGATTATAGAAAGAGAGATGGAAAAATAAAAATAAAAAGGGGTCTGGAAGAAACAGAGTACAGTAACTATATTATTACTGTTGCTATGAGATTGGGGTTAAAAGTTAGTTTTAATCATCTACCAGTACCTGGAAAACTTGTGGCATTCAATTAAACAAATATCTATTTAGCAAATATCATACTTTCTTTTTTTGGGTAATATCCTGCATTCAGCCACACTTTTTTTATTATAAAGTGTCATAGCAACGGCCAGGACGCGAACCCGCAACCCAGGCAACTGCTTGTAAGGCAGTCGCGCTGACCTCTCGACCACCAATGCAAGACATTCAGCCACACTTAATGATCAGTAACCATTAAAATGTATATATATATATTAACGAATTAAGTACAAAATAAATATATAATCTATTAGTGTTATATATTTATATACTCTTTAGAAATTTATAGAAACTTATATTCTTATATACAGAAATGTTTGATAAAAAATTACTTATCCTCTTACAGGACATATGTTTTTATAAACCAAACATCACATTATCATTTGCTTGGGAGATCTGTTAAGATGATATCAAATTCACATTAAAATTTTAATATGAAAGTGAGCATTGTAAATCTATTTAAATAAAAGCCAAGTTTCTCAACTAGATTGTAAGTTTTTATAAATTTCTGTAGATGATGTAAATAAATAATGTTAATAGATTATATATGTGTGTGTAAATTTATTGATGGCAGTCAGCTCTCAGACAATACTTATATCAATAACCATTTACTAACATTAAACTATACCTGCCAGATTACTAGTACCACAGGAAATAACTGCAATAAAGAATAAAATATATATTTTTTCCATTTAGTATTTAAGATCTTATAAATAGACTTCAATTATGTTATAGTAATAATAGGAGTAAATAATTAAAGCAACCTTTGTAAAATTCTTGGCTAGTTTAAATATTCTTTTCTATTATTATAATGCAATATTGGCAGTTTATATATATATATAAAAGATCTTAAATTCAAAATGTAAAAAAAATATATATTTTTTTGATTTATTTGTTGTCACTCTTTAAACAGTGCCTGGGCAACATATCAGATATAATTTAAATTTACTTGAATTTTTATTTATAAGTTTATCTAACAAGAGTTATTCATGTAGGTTTATATATATTGTAACAGGATGGGGTGGTAGGAAGTGGTCGCAAAAAGGGAGGAAGATCATAGTTATATCTGGGATGATGGCAAAATCAGTATCACCCCAGTCAATTTAAAATAAAATATCAATAATTTACAAAAGTATACACAAGTAAGATATATATAAGGGGAGCATGAGATCAAAAGATCTCTGAGTGATCTTCCAGTTAGATCAGTTAACTCCTTAGAGCAACTGCAATAACTATACACCAATCATATATCAACCAGCATTATTAAAAAGTAAAAATCGGTCTAAGTAAATATGAGTACTAATCAAAACACCATTCATTGTCATGAACGATCAACAATTAAAATAAATCAGTACAATAAATCAACAGTCAACCTTGTGACTGGACTGGAAATGGATCTTCTGTAGACCAGGCTAACTATTAAGCTTTTTCCAGCTTGGAAAATTATTTAAACATAACTAGTGGGTTTTTTTTATCTCTCTAGTCCCTTTTGAAAACAATCTTGAAATTTTTATCAATGTGTGATATACATGTTTTCACTTAGGAGATTTCTAATAGAAATTGTATTCAGTTAATTAAAAAATTTAAAAAATACCATGCTTGTTTTTAAATTTCAAAATCAGAATAATAATAATACAATATTTATATTTATTCAGACCTTTTTAAAAATTGAATTTATAATAAAATTTTATTTTAAATCAGAATTATTTAACTCTTTACAATCATTATTATTCCAGGAAATGTAGAAAAATATCTATAAAAATTTGTCTGTGTTTATTTTTTGCTTTTCCTTTATTATATATATATATATATATTCTAGCCTTATCACGAATTCACATTTAGAAATAAATCAATTCGGAAATTCGGAAGCCTAATCGCTTCCGTCTATGATTCGGGTAGCAAACCATCTTTATTACCTAATAGCTCGACGTTTGGTTAGTTATAATAATTCAGCTACAGCGATATGCAGTTCAGACAGAGATAGAATTAAAAAAAAAATTATCATTAATAAAATAAATTTAAAAATAAAATTTAGAATAAACTAACATTCTTTCTCTATCCAAAATACATTATCTGAGCTGTAAGTACTTGCACTGTTCGACAATGATGATGATGATTTCATGTCATTGTTAATATTACTGACTAAAACAAAACATTCATTAATTTGCCAATATGATCTCAATATTTTTGTTATTATACAATTAGATGTTTCAATCTCTTAAGCCATGCCATGCTTATAATATTGATCATAATTGATCAATTCTTAATTTAAAAGCACTTATAATAATGACACTAATCTCAGGGTTCTCTGTTATATTTAATAAAATGCTCGGCAGTATTGTGTTGTCGCATATGACTGACATTCTAGTCGGCTATAGGAAACATTTACCTTATTAAATTCCAGGTGTCTTCATCCACACATCAACTATTATAATATTTAACGAGATGATAACCATATTCAATAACAACGCATAATTTTGAATAATACAGCCCTTTTATCCAGAATCTCAGTCGGAATGATGAAAAGACAAGGGTGCTTTTGTGTCCTTCCATTATCCATGACAACACAATAATTTAACTAAGATTTATTACTTAGACACTTCACTTAAATGTGTACGAAATAATGTGCAACAAAAGCTAATAGTTTGGGAATAAAGTGATTTTACACACACATAAAATAAAATGTCTTGGTCTGAAGTTTTCAATTCCATAAATAATTCTTATTAAATTAAAATATACTGAAATATTCTGATCTGCTTACAATTGTCTATCTGGTGTATTGAATTTAAGATTTCATAAATGATTTTGGACTCAAGAAAGTATTGCAAGTATTATGCCAATACACTTTTATTTAGCACACAAGAAAAATGACTCAAAACAACTTGTAACAAGACTATAATTTATTATTAAATTTTAACAAGATTATAATTTATTATTACAGTTTAACAAAACTATCCTTTATGATTAACATAATAAACAAACATATACAATTTATTCGATCCCATATGGATAAAACAAAATATAACTAACATTAATTCGTCTATACTTTTAGACTTGGATTCGAACTACTTCTTCATCTTCTTTTTACATTTATGCAAATTGAATATAACAAAATAAATATTATTATCGATACATCAACTCATCCATTTAGTGTATCTTATATGAACGGCTACTTAAATTTATTGACTAATGATCTATTTTAAAACAAAAACAATTTGATTCTAGGCAATACGTACAAACGATTTTTATTATCATATCTTTAATTAAATGATAGTTTTTTTTATTTTATTTAGATAACTTATTATAATTTATGGGTTATTTATCAGAAGTTACATTTATTATTTTAATATTTACCTTAATAACAACTGAAGTTGTTATACACATTGTATTCCTCAATATAAGTTATATTGTGAGTGCTACTTAATCATTAACCCGAATTAAACCTAGTATTTGAACCCTCCATTGGCAAATAAAATTTTTAAATCACGCAATTTTAAACTTACTCTCTCCATTGACTTACGTCAGCACTATTCCGCCGCACTATCCAGATATTGATCATATATGGAGCTTGAGGAATTAACCTCCAATATACCCGTTATCTTGCCATAACTTTCTAAACAAAACACAATATTCAACACCTTCCGTGGTGGAATTATCTCTATTTTCTCATGAGGAATATGGAATAACACCGAAGGTCTGTAGAGTTAACTACTACATTAAAATAGTTTGGTGGGTCCTTGCCTCTTACTTGGGCATAATAGGAACACACACCCAATATAATCCTCTCCTGGGATTTTAACGAATGAAATACACTAAATACGATATAAATTACTGATCGTTCTAACTCTGAGAAGCGATCACTTGGGTTATAAACATACCCGAATACTAGATTTATCTATTCCCCTCATGGAAAATAAAGCTTTTGGGGAGATCATTTTCCATCCCACAAAATAGATACATTACAATTATTACTTATGCGAATATTAAGCATATACCGATGCTATATCGGGGCAAGACAAGCAAATACACTAATTACACTAAATTTATGTTCCGGGGTATACTTAGATCAACGTCTGAAATCAATGGATATCACAGAATAAAACATAATAATTTTCACCTTTGCCAAAGAAACATTCAACAAGTAATTGGTAGTATAGTATATTGAACTAAATCAAGTGAATGCGTTAATAAAGAATAATTGGGAATAAGTTCCTCAATTAACATAGTATAAATTTGTTTCAAACTTTAAATAAGTAATATCCTGTATAGCACTTCTCTTTAATTACTTCTGATAATTTTAACTAGATATTTTACCTATTAAGTATCTAAATTTTTCTTCTTTTACGCATCTAACATATAAATTTATACCCATAATGCATATCATAAGTAAACACATTTTATAAAAAAAAAATTTTTCATGTCGAATATAAATTTAACCTAGAATAATTATATGAAAACATACCTTTATGATTACAAGGTCATTTAAATATTACTTGACTATACAGCCTTTCACCTGTTGATATAAAAAAAAAATACACATAATTTTACAAATTAGGAAAAAAAATCATTACTTAACAAGTGCTTCATATCTCACTAGAAAAATGTTTTCCATTAGGCAATTTATCCAGATGAAGAACTTGATCCATTCTTAGTTCACGAAGCAAATTTAAAATAAGAAACACAATTTATTATTTCATTTATATAAAAGTTGCCTCCATTCTGGTGCAATTAATAAATTAGGCAAAGAAAACATAGCAGCGTTGGGTGTTAATTCTTCCTTGAATTAACTGCTATAATTTTGGGATTCAAGAAAACAATACATATTTTAACATGACGAATATTTGACGATAGACGATCATATATACAATTCTTTTCTTTCTACTATTGGCGATACGTATCATTTTTAGCTAGCTGGCTTATGAATAAAATAATGCGCGAATTTTCCAAAATACTATTATTATAAGGACTGCAGCTGACTTACGTGGATATGAAGTTTTAACGACTCCAGTTGATGTATAATATAACATATTATATTATGGTTATAATTAAGTCACTAATGTTTGTAGTTTTTATTCCTACTCTAGGAATTGTAATTTTTCTTTAGCAAGGAATTCTCCATACAATGCACACATACACATTTTCCGATATTTGCCTTGAGAAAATTTTATATTTTCTTTTTAAAAATATACAGGTGCATTAGTAAATATCATTTATCATTAATATTATTTCTAGATAATTTTCAGTGAATAAAACATATTTTAACATGGGGAACTTACATTATTTTCAAAAGCAGACAATTTCTTTTAGAAAGAGCGCGAAATTTTCTAGTTAACTTTCCTTGGCTTTTATAATATGTCTTTTAATTATAATTTTTCTTTTATACCACGAAAAGATAATTAAATAAGGTAAAGTTAACAAATCATTGATTATTTCCTGGAAATTACTTATATTACTTATTTTAAATATAATGACATTTTCCGTGATTGCTGTAGTCAATATGGTCATTTTGAACTTTAGCATAAGATAGTATATTTTTGCGTATAAAAAGCTTTAAATAGGTAGATGGCAACAGAAAACAGAATATCTTATCAAAAAGGATTAGCCTCACATGATATTATTAAAAATTTACTTGACTTATATTTATTTCTGCAATAAAAAATAATAAAAAATTTGTTACCGAATTTCAGTACTGCTTCTTCCTTGTAAAACTAATGTCAGACTAAACTTTCTTCAAAATTTGGCGGTCTTCTTTTAGCGACCTCTTACAGAAAAATAATCATTTAATTATAACATAAACAAAAGAAAGGAAAAAAAAACTTATTACAGTCATATAGTTTTCCGTATGATTTAAATGGATTACAAAGTAATTTGACAAATAATGAAAAATAATAAATATACTTAATTAATAACTAGTGATGTATATTTCTTTTAAATATGATTTTCTACAAAAATAAATTATCAGAAGTTATTGTGCTTTATGATAAGACATTCATTCACTCTCCCCTCTACCCATCCAAAATCAATTACTGTTTATGATATGTGCTTTTATACTATATTAAATTGCTCTTATTGTTAATATTTTAATTAAATTATTCATGCACTTCTTCAAAATGACATTGGATTACCAAATTTATTAGTTATTTGCTTAAAACACGTTAAAGTGAGTAAATAGCATACTTTATTAATCACTTAATATTATTATTATTTTATCCTTTTAGTTTCTAAAAAAGGATAGCATTGTTTTCCTGTGGAAACAATGCCAAATAAACCAAGTGTCAATAATACTAGGTTACAATATATATATATATATACTCACTAGATGGAGCTTTACCTAATAGCTCACTATCAAGCTTTGTTTACATAAATGCTGGATTTGAAGATATTTACGTATCTGAAAAATTCATGCTTTCAAGCTGATAGAAATGTGTTTCATAAATGCTGCTTGTAAAGTTGGTGTTTAGATCTAGTTTTTAGTCTTCCTACCCTTTATTGACATGAGCCAACTAGCTCAAAAACATGGTTTAAAGGTTGGAGACAATGAAAGAGATATTGAATTCTATCTCTCTCAGCATTTATGTAAACAAAGCTTGATAGTGGATATTGGTAAAGCTCCATCTAGTGATCATAAAATGCAAGCTATGATCAAGTTACAAAACTTTATAACTTGTTTTATTTATCATATATATAGGCACACACACTATATTATTGTGTGCTATGTAACCAAACTGGTTACAATATATATCATAATGGAATGAAAAAAAGGTTTAAACTCAGGCATCTGAAAAATTGTTTGTTAATTGTCAAGTAAAAAAAAAGATAATTTAATATCAAAGGGATGAGAATGATAGATCACTGCGATAGATCCCTCTGAGAAATTAGCCCAGTTAATTCACTGGAGACATTAAAAGTATAATTAAATAAATTCACCATTATTATAAATAAGCTATTCATCATGAATGATCAACAATCAAAATAAATTGATGGTTAATATGGGGACTGGATTTCAAATGGGCCTACCAGGCCAACTGTTTAGCCTTTTCCAGCTTGATGCAATTACTTAAACATTAATTTGGATGCACAAACTAAATGCTCATCCATCTGAATATATAACTATAAAAACAATAATGCTGGGATATTAAAACATGCTGATCATCATCAATGATCTGGTCATTTAATACCATTAATATAATGGCCAATTATAAACTTAATTTCTGATAGAGACTAAAGTAAATAAAAAGGTAGTGCATGGACATTGAAGAATATTCTTAGCATCAAACCAGAACCCTTATTAACTGGATGCACATACACTAATATAAATCCCATTTTATATATCAGAACATTATGTACAGATCTAGTTCAGAGAACATAAGCTTTATAATTGTTACTGTGATCAAGAGATGATGCAACTTATAATATTTTAAAAACTATTTAGAGTCAAGTTCTGTGGAATAATTTTAACAATTGAATACAAGTTTATTAACAACAATAAAAATAATATTAAGGTCTTTAGAATATGGCTATACACATAAAATTATTCTGATTTTGATTTACATAAAAAAAACTATCACATTATGATTTTTAATACCTCTTAATGAGTTTACATATTATAGGGTAAATCTAGGAATTATTTGAAGTAATTTATAATAAGTTGCTTTGTTTATTTATATATCTCTTGTTCGCAGTAACTGTTAATTATATGAAATAGGGGTTTAGGTTTAGGGTTATGGTCATCCAGTTGATTATGATCCTAGTTAGTGCAAAAGGCATATCTTTTAAAGTCAATGCACTACATTTCATTTTATTTATTATTTCTTTCGAAATGTAGTTTATAGTTGGATCATAAATTAATGGTATTAAGTGGCTAAGCATTCATGATGGCCAGGATGGTTTTAGTATCACAGCATTATTTGATTTATTGTCTTATGATGAAATAACACCTAAGTATGTGCATCCAGATAATTATTTTTTGTATTCCTGCCCTAGGTTTGACAGTGGTTAAATAATTACCCTGGTCTACAGTGGATGACATTCAAATATAGTACCAAGATTGACTGGTGATTTATTTTTATTGTTGATCATTTATGTTGAAGAATGATTATTACTTATGTGTAATGTTGCTGAACATATAGTTAGTTCTGTGCTAATCTTTCATGCTCATTCCTTTTATATTAAATTTTATATTTATTTTTTGGGGATGATGATGATTTCCCATCTTCTCATAATTCAGTCTTAAAGTGGTATACTGTTACAAATGGTTATCTAATTGTGGGATATTGCAACCTCAAATTCACCTTTATTAACCTCTGTCTTCCATGTGTATGTGTTTGTTTTTATGTAAGTGGTAGCTCTATATTACTTTTATTACTAGTAGTGACATTTCAGATGAATCTCACTATTGTATGAGTAGTTTAAAACTCATTAGCAGTTTCTGCAGAAAGTAATGTCTTGCTATAGTAACTATTTCTATTATGCACTTAGTGACATATTAATTCAACATGAATATTATTATTATAATAAGAAGAAGAAAAAAAGAAGTCAAAGAGGAGGAGTAAAAGGAGGAAGAGAAGGAGAAGAAAAGATAGTAAAACAGAAAAAAAGAGGATAAGAAGGATGAAGAAGAAAAAGAGAAGGGCCAAGAAGAAAAAAGGACAAAGAGAAAAAGATGATTAAAAAAGAACATTGAAGAAAAAGACAAAGGAGAATAATAATAATAATAATAATAATAATAATAATAATAATAATAATAATAATAATAATAATAATAATAATAATAATAATAATAATAATAATAATAATAATAATAATAATAATAATAATAATAATAACAACAACAACAACAACAAGAAGATGAAAAAGAAGGAGAAAAAAGGCAGAAAAAAAGATGATGAAGAAAAAGAAAAGAAAAATGAGGAGGATAAATGAAGAAAAAGGAAAAAATGGATAATAATAAAAGAATGATGATGATATAATGATAATAACAATATCCATATAATTAGAGATAACTTATACCTTTTTGATGTCACCAAGAAACAAATGGTTAATTGAAAAGCTTGCAGCTAAACAAGTTTTCTCTATTATCTTACACAGTAGTTTTTTTGTTTTAGATTTATTCCAAATTAACACATAAAATTATCTGGAAAAGATTAATTATTATTTTCAGGATGTCAAAGAAGTACACTAAAAACATGGAAACCATGCCACAATTTGGTGCACTGCACAGAAAGTGCATTCAGCTAGTAATATTTTTAAAAAGAATATTACTTTGTTTCACAAATTCTCATATAAGTGCTTTATTATTTACAGTTTAAAGAGTTTATTATGTATGCATTTATAATAAATAAAAATTCACAGTGTTAAATATTCATGTGTAATGTTTTGAAATTAATTCATTGCAACTGTTTATATATAATTAAAGTGCCTGCATACATCAGCGAATGACAATATATTTTAAAGTGAAAAGAAGTCATATCTCATTTACCTTTAAAATATATTGCCAATTGCTAGTACTGGAAAGCACTTTAATTGTATAAAACAGTTGCAATGAATTAGTATATGTATATAAATTATACGACAGTTTTCAGATATTATTAATAATTAAAATGCCCTTTAGATGCTATATCCTTATAATTTCTAAATATATTCAATATTGTAATTATTTATCTCATCAGTATTAGGAGAGATGAGCATGCTAAGGCAGTCATCAGAATCAACACTCTCTTTCCATACTATAGATTCAGGTCATAAAATTGATTTTTCTAGTACCAGGATCATATCCAGATGTGATAATCTCTACTAGCGCAAAATTAGAGAAGCCATTGAGATTTTTAAAAGGCCAGATTGTATCAATAAGTGAGATGATACATGCAAACTTACTCCTATTTGAAAAGATTTTTTTAAAAAACATTCTTCATTTAACTTTTTTGCTATTGGTGGAACTTTAATATATATTTTTTCAAATCAGTGATTGTAGCACCTCTAAAACCATCTTTCTACCTTTTATCACCCAGTAGATGACTTATGTGATCAAGTTGAAACATCGGTATATCAATATTTAAAATATTTAACATGGATGAACCCACAAAATATGTCTTTTATATATGCAACCCATGAAAATCTTTGTATCATCATATATATTTAACTTATTGATCAGGCTTCCATGTTGTGTGCCAATTATAACATAATTTAACACCTATAAGAGACTTTAAACTAATTGGCTCTTACTCTTTATAGCTTCCTCATGCACAGATCATCATCAGGCGCTTTCATTGTGGCACCAATTATAACCTTTCAATTGGACACACAACCATGTTATACACCAATTATAACCTTCATTTATTTATTTCAGCTTGGGCAACCACACTATGCATCAATTGTAATTTGTGGCCATGTTACATGCCAACTGTAATGTTTTAAGGAGAGATTGATGGATGCTTCATTATTCCCAGATAATACTATTTCTAAAGCTACTGGGATGATGATGATGGGATAGAACATCCATAATCATATTTTCCAGGGCACCAAATTGCAACTTCAATGAAAATATTGAGGCTAAACCTTATTTGACTAACTTTAATAAATTTCAACAATGATATTTAATGAATGGGTTAATAAATAATCGATCAATTAAGAGAACACTGAGAATGCATTAAAAATAACAATATTAATACTCTTGGAAGTTTGTAGTTATTAAAGAGAAGAAACTTTAAACTCAACTTTCATTACAATTTATATTCTCAGCTCCTCACCATTCACCATCATTAAAGTCACAATTAAAATTTGGTTTCAGATTACAAATATTTCTATATCCATCACCACCCTCCTGATCCATCCCTCCATTATCTTCACATTCATAGGTCTATTGCACTGCTATCTCTTTTACTATTAAATTTTCTATTGTGCTAGCTCATTTCTCCCACTACAATCTCTTCTCAGGGTTTCAGAACAATAAGGTCTGGAAGTCGAACAAGCTATGATGGATTATTGGTGATAAACACCCCTCTCATGATCACCTCCAAGGTTGATCTTAGCTGTCTTTAATGTAGCCAATGCCCAATTACCTTAAAGTTCGAATAATTAAGCTTAAATCTTTTAGAAATAATATATTATAAACACTTTCATAATTAAAGTAAAATCATAAGAAAGTGCATCTAAAGAGGTGTTTGACTACAACAGATGGGGAAAGAATTTTATGCCCATCCACTGCATCCACTATTACTCAATAACCATCCCTAGTCATCATTTATATTTCAACTATACTGAATTGAGTATAGATAATCTTATATTGCCAGCTCGAAAAATTAATCATCTAAAGAAATTTTACAGTGATACAATTTAATAAAATGATGATTTAACATAAACAATAATGTATTGATTTATGATTGGATTTGAGATGTCTAGATTGTAATAACCCACGAAACATTGAGACATATGCAAATGTTTATTTAAAACAAAATAACAAATTTTATTAATATATTATAACTCAATAACATAATATGTACATTCGCTTGATGACTCGCATGGCTTTCCCCTGTTCTACAACTGTATTATGATATAAAAATAAATAAATAAATAAATATCCCTAAATCAACTGATATTATCAAGAGGTTTTAAAATATAAATATTCATTTTTAATTATTATGGAATCATGATTGCCATGGAGTAATACTAATAACTGACAGATAAAGATAATAGTTACCTTCGCATATATTATATTTTGTTCTTTTTTTTTTTTATCTCAGATATAGCGAACATTAAATCCACCCCCACCCCCCATGTTTAATGCTTTCAGTTACTGATCTGTTTCTAAACATAACCCTTCTAATAATAAAATTTAATAATTTTATTTAATTATTTTAATCTAACATTCCTTCTTCCTATGCTTTACAATAGAGATATTTTATGTATCATGGGACTAAGTTAATTTTAGTTACTTTTTAAATGTCAATGAATTGGTATCCAGCTCAATCATTATCACATGTGCATATACTCTATATTCATGTTCTTATGGCAATAATAACATTTCAGTAATATTACCTTTCAGCAAAGTTCTCAGCTGGCTGTGGATATATTTATTAGATAATTCTATATATGCATTGCTTGCTTGCAATATTCATAGGTTTTATTTAACCCTTAAGTTTAATATTTATTTACATTATTATTCTTGGCTAAAATAATGTTCAAGTATACCAATTGCACACACACTATCCACACTCATTCTGACATCAAATTGAGCTTGCGACCCTGTATCCAACATTTATAAGTAATGCTTAGTAATAGCTATATTTCATACACCCATAAGGAATATTAACATTAACATGAGGCAGGCAGTGACCCAAATAAAGAAAACCTTTTCATTAAGGTTGAGGTATGCTAGGATTTTATTGCTAGTGATACAGAGAGACTTGGGTTTACCTATTAACTTCTGGCCATCAATAAAGAAATCATCTTATGGTGTAAAAAATAACTAAGTGGGAAAACTAATAGATATCTTAGTGAGTGAGCTAAACTATGACTTCACTAGCTTTGTGGGGACTCTTTGTCCATCCACATATACAGGTCTAACATCAATTTGTACAAGTAAAACTTTCACATCTACATTCCTCTTGCAAAATAGTACACTAGAAAATGAGCCAACAATTTTTCCAAGCCTTACTTAGCTTGTATCTAGCTTTAACTTTATGATAATAGTAATAAGAAATGCGCATTAAATTTTCCAAAACTATCTCTCTGCACGTTTATACCTTAATGATGATGTTTTAGCCCAACATTCACACAACCTTCATAAAATATAGCACTAGGTCTAAGCACTTGACAAGAATTCTTGATCCGATCCAAAAACATTTCCCTTAACAATATCTCTCACTCTTTTCATTAAAAAAAAGTAAAGCATTTAAAACAAGCACATACAGAATGATTTTATATTAATTTCTCTACCCCTAAACAATTTAACAGGCACATACAAAATGACTTGATCTTAATTTCATTTACCCCCAAAATAATAACAATAATAATTCTAACATGGATTAATTTTAAATGAATATATATGATAAAATAAAATAAAAAATCTTTTTCTTTCTTTTCTTTTTTTTAGATTAAATGTTCGAAATGAATAGCAAATAATAAAAATATACTTAAATAGTTCTCCGGGAGTGTCCTTCAGATTTCTGGTTTCCATTTTTCCCTTTTTTTCCTTCTTTGGTTTGTTCTTGTGAACACATGGCTTTATGTGAAAAGAGTCACTATGATACGAGTTCAATTCCTATACCAAAATGTACAAAGTTTTCATGCTGCTGAGAAGATTTCCTCATTTTGGTTTCTGGGAATTACAGCTGAGCAGAACTTGTTAATTTTTTAATATATAATTCCACTTCTTGATATATTTTTCAGTTCACTTAGTATTCAGATTTGACACTTTATATGAAATCAAAATCAAAATTTTGATTTTTTCCCCCTGTAGTTTAAAATTTATCATTTGCCAATTCCTGATAAATTAATGCAAGTCGAATCATGACATTGATTAACTTCATAGAGAATGATGTACACCCAATAAAAACTTACTTGAGAGTCTTTTTTTACTTATATCATTAAATTTGGCTAAGTTTATAGTTCAAGAGACAGACAGAATAACTTAACAAATGATTTCTTTTCTCTCTTTTCTTTAATTATTTAAAAAAATTTCCTTTAATTCTACACAATACTTCTCAATAACTGATGATGAGAGAGCTTGCTAAAGATAGAGATAACCAATAAGAGAAACCAATCCCTCAACAAGAGTGAGCTCTTATATATTGTCTGGCTTCCTTCATTTTCCCCTCCCCCCAGTTGACCTTCCAAAACCCTTCCAAGACATTTACGTCTGGTCAGTGTTTCCTTGATTAATTGCCTATTGTTTCTTTTCCACTTTTTGTTATTTTCAACTTATGCCCTCTTGAAAGACTACCAGCCAAATTCATTTCTGCATTCCAATGGATAATCACCCATTAATTTTAAACTTAAATTTCTGTGTCATAGATATCAATTGATTTACTTTAGTAATTCTATGCTCATGTAAATCACCCCAAAGAACAAATGAAAGAAAATCCCCCCTCAGAATAAATGAGGGAAAGCTCTTCCCCCCTTTTTTAATTATAATAAAAAATGTATAGCAACCCAACTTCAAACCCAGAATCTTGATCAAAATTTTGGCTGCTATGAATAAACTATTAAAACAAATTACTTCTTCTTTAAAAGAGTTCCCCATGAGATGACATGGAATAATTTATTATTTAATCGTGAACTTTACCATTAAAATCCACAACTAAATCAAATACACACATGCATACCTCACATATACAATTTTAATTAAACTGATTAATTAATATTCTAATCCTTGATTTTTTTTTCACAATTTAATTTTATGATCAATTGAGTTCTAACCTGTCATTGTAAAACCACAGCTATCTAGTTTCACTCTCTAAAGTAGTTTTATAAATCGCACATCTCCCTCCCTTCTTTCCAATCTCAAACTATTAAAGTGATGTATAAATATTCCTTATTTAATAAATTATATCTTTGGCTATTAAATTGTCCCATGAATCAATGCTAAATAAAACAATTTTTGCCTAGAAATCCTTTATAATAAAATGTTTAGATTGCCTACCAAGTAAAACATACACAATCTTAAGAATATGGATTCAAACCTAGAATTGGCTAGAGAGTTTGTCTATTGAAGAAAAAAAATACAACCTATGAGGAAAATTTTTACTAAACTTTGTCTTACATAGCTAATTGTAAATTTAATGGAGCTTTGGGCAATATATACAATTAGAAGAAATATATTAGAAGGAATTTGAACTTAGAACTTTCAAGCTTTTATACAGCTATCCACTCCATCTTATACAACCAATACATATGACCATTTACATGTGAAAAAAAAAATCTTCAGTATATGTATTTTGTGCTGAACCAGCATTCATCAGATGATCCAGATCATCATCTCCCACACATATATATAATCTGTGCTCAGTTTATATTAAGATAGCAAATCTTCAAGCTTTAATGAATACACTTCAATTTTGTCCACTCTCCAGCTCCTCGGCTATTTATATCATTGAAAATCTGATGATGGAATGCTCAAATCCCTTAATGATGCCAATTTATTGTCAAACCCATGTTGATTTTAAGTCACTCTGATCCTTAATGTATAGGACCTTAATATATCAATGTAAATACACAAAAGAGGGATGAGCAAAATACAGGTATTCCATCACCAGATTTTCAATGATATGGATGGCTAAATGTTGAAGGATGGAGAAGATTAAAACCTATTCATTACAGTTTGAAGATTTGTTATCTTAATATAAACTGAATATTGAGTATATATGTGAGTGGGAGATGATGACATAGACAAAGTGATGAGTGCTGATTCAGCATTTAATACATATATTAGCAATTTATCTTTTCCACATGTGTTTGGTCATGAGTAGTTGTATAAGATCAAGTGGATAGATGTAGGGAATTAAGTTCAAATCCCTTCTAATTACATTAAATTCAGTATTGACAAGATACTTGTTGGGGAGTAACAAGAAGAGATCGAAAAATGCAATGTATGGGTAAGAGAACAAACAGGTGTTACTGATCTTTTTAAAAGACTGAAGTGAAGTTGGTCTGGACATATTGCATAGAAGAGATGATAATAGATTGACAATTGAAATTAGGTACAAGCTGGATTCCCCAAGAGCTTGCAAAAGACCCTGAAAGAGACCACATGTGAGATGGATGGATGAAAATAAGAGAAAGTGTGCAGGGGTGATGTGGAGAAAGAGAGAAGCTAAAGATGGAAAAGATGTGACTCTGTAACTTTTTAGATTCAAAAAAAGTTTTGCTTTGAAACTTCATCATCATCATCATAATCATCATAATAATAATAATAACTGAAACACAGGCTTGTTATATACCTGTGGCTATATATATGTAATATAGGGTATATGAGCACAGACTTTCACACCACCCACCCCTCTCCACTCCATCTAATAACACTGATACACCTAAACACATATATGCTGAAAAAATAAATAATCACCAATATACATATTTCATGCTAAACCAGCAATCATCAGTTGGTCCAGACTATCAATAATAATAAACGGCTTTTTTTATTGAAGAGACAATAATATTTTATATAATATTAACAAATAAATAATACTTAAATGCCTAACACTTTTGACCTATGTCCTTATCAAGGCAATAAACTATATAGAAACTAATGGAAAGACATCAAAATGGCTATTATGTATACTAGGATGAATTAATATGAAAACTAGTCAATTTAGAATTTACTACATAAGGAATATTTTGAACTACATATGATTTTTTAATTTGTATGCTTTTTATTCTGCATTTCATACATTAATATCTCAAGATTGTGGATGAAAAACATGGCGTGTAGATGATTGATGAATATAAAAAGCAGAATAAACGGAATCATCTATTAATGCTTTATTATAAATATGATTCTGTTGCTTAAGAGCTATTTCATACTGGTCTTTGTTTCACCAATATATACAGCACTACAACCAGGAGTTGGCATAAAACAGAAAGCACTACATTTCTCCTATTATCAGCTGTGTATAATTTAAAATTTTATTGAGATTAGGTCTATTTTAATTATGATGGAGAAATTAAAAGGTAATGATATCTCTTTGGATAAGATGAAATTTATAATGGATGCCTTAAATTGAATTAGTAATGATATTACTGCTGCTCATGATGATACAATTTATTCAATGGCAAATGGTTGACTTAAGGGTTTGTCAATAAGTGAGATTATAAGTAGCTTATTTTTGGATAGTAATAAACAATGTATTGTATGGCCTATTGTCAATGGTGATCAAAACAAACTTTATTGTAAATATATTGATGATGTATTAATATCTGTGATGCAAAATGTTTTTGATAACTTATAATATAAACAAGGTTTATCATGGACAATGGAGAATAAAAATGTTCAGTTAAATATTTAGGTATGAAGATATCACATTTGGATGGTATATTTTCATATAAGATGTTAATCAAGTATATTTCTACTAGAGGATATATACAACCAAGTTCTAATGTACCAGCTAGTCATAAAATGGTTGGTTTTGTATCTTTTTTATTGCTCAATCAATGTTTATATTTGTTGAAGTGTATTGTAAAGACCATTTAGATTATGTTCAGGATTTGATCCAAGTAGAAGGTAAGCATATGTTATTATCATTAGTTAATAATTTTTATAAAAAGTTATGGCATAATAGGAATATTATAAGATCTGATAGACGGTAGATATTTCAGCCTTTTATCCTATCTATCCAAAGTGCAGCTATTAAGGTATTTACATGAGATTTTCATATTGCTTGGAGAACCCCACCTAATCTCAATAAAAATTTAAATAATACAAAATTTTGTATTAATCTTGGTAATAGAAGTAATGTAGAGTTCTCTATTTTATGTCAAAACAATGGTTGTAGTGCTGTATATATCAGTGAAACAAAGACTAATATGAAATATCATCTTAAGCAATATAATCATATTTATATAAAATCATTAATTGATGATTCAGTTTATTCTGCTTAATCATCAGTTTATTCTGCTTTTAATATTCATCAATCTACCACAGATCATATTTTTTATCCACAATCTTTTGAGATATTAATGCATGAAACATAGGATAAAAAACATAAAATTAAAGAATCATATGTAATTAAAAATACTCCTTATGCAATAAATTCTAAATTATTTTTCCTATTAGTTAATCCTGATCTATGTAATAACTATTTTGATGCTTATCGATTAGTTTTCTATATAATTTATTACTTTGATAAGGACTTAGATTGAAGGTGCTAGTCATTTGTGTATTATTTATTTGTTAATATTATATAAAATATCATTGTCCAGTCAGTAACAACAGCCATGTTGTTTTATTATTATTTCACCTATAGACAGAAATATCCGTGTATTATATTTATAAAGATTGATAATGAACCTCACACCACAATACTAATTAATAGTGCATCTTGAATCTGATGATGATCATATTTGTACAACAAATATTTGATTGCCTTGTATGAGTTTTCATGAATTTTCCATACTTTGTGAAATATGTATCCTCCATGAATATAATCAGAGAGGATCCTGGTTGGAATAAAAAATAATAAAATCATATAGACTTAATAGTCAGTTTTTTTTTAATACAATTGTTTTTTTTCTCATTAAGGAATGATAATTATATAAAATTTTCTTTTACAGTGCATTAATTCTTGAAAAATTGCTGGGAGTACATTTGAAGGTTCTAATGAGACTTAGAACTTTTTCAGATATCTGCCAACCAGATAACTATCCAGTATTAATTGTTACACAGATAGTTTAAGTTCTATTATTTGGTAATTGGAAGTGTAATGAGTAATATTTTCCTTTTATATATTTCACAATGAGGATTCTTGGAGAAGTTATTGCTTTTCAATTGTAATTTTAAAGCAGTTTTAGTTATATTTTATTTAAATATCAAAATAAACAAAATAATAAATGCATCCATCTTAAAAGTAACATACTTTTTTTAGCATTATAGAGCACAAAAATGGAGATACATAGTAATGAAATATTTTTTAACAGATATAGTACAATAAAAATGCTAAAAAATATTTGATAGGAAGTTTTTTATAAGCCCATAAAAAGAAGCATTAGATTGCATTTAAAATAGACATAATGATTGAAGCTTCTTTTATTGATACATTTGTATTTAGATATAATAAACTGTTTAATTTTTTTGTGTTAATATTTACAGTCACTAATGTAAATGTTGCATTAACTACAATAGGAAAATAAAATTCCTAGAAGGTAGTCAGAAGTAAATACTACTATAGAGAGGAACTAATGAATAATAAAAATGTTCCTTTCCTACACTTTATACTAAAAAATCCTCCACAATTTTGAACATATATCTGTTAAAATTGACACCTATCTTAACACAGCTAAATTTCCATTTTAAAGCTAGTGTTTTGATACTATGATAAGGTGATGGTGATAGCAACATATAAATTGGATAATGGATAACCAAACTCATATTTCATCATTAACAAAACATTGATTTTAGTATTATTTGGTGATTATCATAGAAACTTAACAAATAGACTGTTTACCTCAACTTTTAAAAATATGGTAGAGATCTGTTGTGATTTCAAAATTTATATCATGGTAATTTTTTGTCCAATCATATATGTGTATTCATGCACCACAACATTGTTTCAGACTACTTGAACTTCATATGATTCCCATTTCTTATGCTTACTCAAGCTGTTAAAACAGGCAAAACTCTCCATACAGTAGTGCCACTCAGTGCAAGCCAGAGTAATCAATGAAAAGCAAAAAGGTTTGTGCATAAAATCCTTATCTAGTGCCTACTTATCCAATATCCCCAGTCTAGTTTCTAGCATGTGGCTTTTATCAGTGAGGAGCCTTGGATCTGAGAGCACTGCACCTAGAACTTAGGATCTAATGCAACTCTCAAGCATCCACCTTTTATCGCTACTTAACTACAGAATTATGAGTCTAAAATTGAAAATATAATATGTTCAATCCAAGCTCATTAGCTTATATAGTCATACAGGACTGAACTCAGTTCAACACCTATACATTTTGGTGTCTTTGGGTCTTTGATAACCATAGCCACCACTATCATATTAGGCAGGATTGGTATTAAACCACTAAACATCACATGATCACCATTTCTTATACTTGCTAAAGCTGTTAAAACAGGCAAAACTCTCCATACAGTAGTGCCACTCAGTGCAATCCAGATTTATGCACAAACTTTCTGGGATTAATTGATTACATTGGCTTGCACTGAAAAGCACTACTGTATGGAGAGTTTTACTTGTTTTAACTACTTGAACTTTTTGAGTTCAATGTTCATTTAAAGGTACAAAACTTGTTGTCCGACCTTATTTTATCATTTTTCAAAATTAGGCAACTCTTAATTGATATAGCAACTGAAGGTTAATTATTAGTTTAAGAAATATGAAGGCAATGTTAGGTATTTCCCTTTGATACATTCAATTACTGGATTTAAATATTTTTGAGTTTCTATGGCTCTTTCTTCAAAAAAAAAAAAACGAAAGGATTTTTTTGCCTATACTGAATTCTTATAAAACACTATAAATAAATATTAAACTTTTTTGTTTTGTTTAATAAAATGTATATTTTTATCCTGCATAAATCCTATAATTGATATGAGACCGTTGCAGTCTTTCACTTTGTTGTTTGAACGTTAAATGATAAGATTGATTAATTTAAAAAAAAAAAAACCGCTTACATTATTTTCTCTAAACATATATTATTCTGTAAGATTGTGTAATTTTTTTTTTTTTAATTTTCCCAATTCACTTCAAAAAATATTTAATAACAAAAGCAAATCACTTCCTGATATATTATTGTGTAAATGCTATAATTAATTCCTCCTTTTTAATAATTTTTTTGTTTGTTTGTTAATGTTGAACACCTTCTGGCTCATAATGATTTAGAATTTTTTTATATTTATAATTAAAAAATCAAAAAGCGGAATCATCTTTCAAACTTGTCTTACTTAAAAAATACATCTGCTGTCAGAAATAATATTGTATAATTATTAACCTATTAAACAGAGCTTTAAACTAATAAAATAATTCTCAATAACCAATAATTATTTTCAATTAAATATGTAAACACAATATTATCAACACAAGAAGCTTGAAAATAAATGACAAGAAAAAAAAATATTTAAAGATAAAAGTAATCATAAATAGTCAAAATAAGAGTCATAGATCAATTCATAGATCACATGACCCTATCTCTTAAGCTTGTAAGTTATGAACAGTGAGGATTGCCAATTCCTCTACAAGCTTTATGATAAATGCTTAGCCAGAGCCAGCACTTAAAATATCTCTGTCAGGAACTCCTCCCCAAACCCCTGACCATGGTTTCGTGCTTTGGCACTCCTCAGAGAGGTGTCAGGGTAGGTTCAGACACTAGATCTAAAAATATCACCCCCCCCCCCCCAAAAAAAAGTAATCATGACTCTATAAAAAATATTCCAATCTAATTAGCTGTAAAGGTTGCATTGCATTCATCATCATCAACAACAATTACCAGTCCACTGCAGGATGAAGGTCTCTCCAAGTTCAATCCATCTTTTCCGATCTTTAGCTTTTCTTCTCCACATCACCCCTGCACACTTTATTTCATCTATCCATCTCACATGGTCTCTTTCTAGGTCTTTTAAAATCTCTTGGAGTCCAGATTAAGACTTCAAATGTCCATTTATTACAATTTCTTCTTGCAATATGTCCAGCCCAATGCCAATCTTTTAATTTTTTCAATGAGGTCAGAAACACCTGTTTATTCTCTTATCCATATATTGTGTTTTTGATCTCTTCTTGTTACTCTTAACATGCATCTCTCCATATTTCTTTGAGTGGTGTGAATTCTTTAAAATGAGTAATACATGACTGTTGCTTCTCTTCTCTATTCATATATTTTCCTATACTTGTTTTAACTGAACCCTTTTACTGTTAGTTAAAATAGCATATACTGTCTTTAGCAGTACAACATGAATACTGGAGTTCATATGGGTATTCTGTTCAATTATATTTCTGGGAAATTACTGACACCTGACTATCTGAGTTGAGCAATGTGTCTATCATTCTTTCCAATACTATTTTTATTTTTAGACAATGCTGTGAAGCTATTATGGGCTCTGCTTCACCCCAATTATACTCTAAATTATCTACTTGTGATTTGTTATTTTTTTATTATTATATTTTTTTGCATCATTCCCCTGTACTCTATTGGATCTCATAATGAGAGAGAGAGTTTACTGAGCCTGCTTCTCATTTCTTTCTTTTTGTCCTTTTAATATATATTTATATTTTTTTAGAGTAGCCACTCATGCTAGGGGATAGTGTATTGTTCCTCAGTCTTTCATATTGTCTTGCACAAGTGAGATCTGAGTTGCTTCCAGTTATTCTGAAAACTTTTGTTCTTTAAGGGCTACTAAAAAATCAAACTCTATATGAGTTTGTTTTGTGGCCAAATTTTATGGCATTTATGTTCAGTTATTTAGATTGTGGTTTAAATCCTTGATCTTTTGTTTTTAGGCAGGTCTAGGGTTATCAAAAGCACTTAGTAATTTGGTCATTTGCTCAACCATTTTCCTGTCAGTGCTGATGAGCATTTGCTCTACATCATAAAAAAAACTGTGGTGCACTACCCTAATAATTTGTTGTTCAGATAGTTGGCTGACCATCAATGCTCTTAATTTAACCATCTGCCTATGGAAGAATAGAGTGAAAGGTTCATCAGATCACCATTTTTCTTTTGACATCTATGGTCTAATATTCTTTTGGCTTTTTTCAGTCCAGTAGCTGGCTAGTAGGGCTTGTTTGTATTTAATGAAGGTGATTGGTTTCCTAAAAAGGGAGTTCCACAAAGCTCAAGAGGCACCTTGAATATAGATGCATGCAATTAATTATCTTGGCCTCTTTACTTATCTGATTTAAAGAATATTTCTAAGCTACTAATATATTCAATGGTAACTTCACTTACTTGTACTGAATTGTACATATTTTGAGAAATTGGTTGATTATTGCAGGATTATTATTCTGTATGTTTGTGTTTACATTCATGCTCTCCTACTCATACTTATTAAAGTCTATATTGGCTTTTTCTCACTTATTTTGCCAATTTCTCTATGTATCTCACTTTGCCTATTGTTATTAAAATATATTTTATCAAATTTTATCTTGTAAATTATTAGTTTCTGTCTTAATATTTTTCAATTATTGTTTCATTTTCTATTTATTCTCTGCTACAGCTTCCTGTAACAACTCTGTTTTTCTTCCTGTTTTAATTTAATTTTTTCACTTTCTTGATATGCTGTCTCATTTTGATTTTCTACTTGATTTACACTTCCAGTATTTCTTTTTTCATAGCCTCATTTAACCTATTAATCTATTTTTTTAAGTATTTGAACTTCGTTTTCTAATTTTAAATTTGTTTCATTATTTTGATTTTCCATTATTTCCAAGTTTTATATTTGTTTCATAATTTTGGTTTTAAGCTCTTCAGCTGTTTCAGTTTTTTTTTAGAAATTCTTCAAACATTTTAATGATCATTATCATGATATCATTATTTTCTTGCTTTTCACTTTTATATCGATGTTGTTCTTCACTTAATTCTTATCTTAAGCTTCCATTTAACCTCTTGCTCTCATAAGCACTTATACTCTTTATTATTTTTAAATGATAATCATTTCTTTTTTTTCTTTTAAATAATCTATTATATATTTTTAAAATTGATTTCATTCATTCTTTCATTTAATTGGCGTATTCACCGGAGGTTCCATCTAATATTATTTGCTTGCTTATTTCTGACTTCTACCACTGCTGCTATGTACCATCTACTTTTATAAATCTGCTCATAATTACTTATTTATTTTAGTCTATCTATGTATTTAAAAAAATTAAAATTATATTACTTTTTTAACTATATGCATATATATATATTAAATTATTGTAGTTTAATAAAATTATTCATGGAGACTTGAACCCAGACTTTCTAGATCCTTTTAGTCATCCACTCCATATTATGCATATACATAACTTATATACATGCAAAAATATGATATCCAATATACATATTTCATGCTGAACCAGCACCCATCAGTTGGTCTAGATCATCGTCTCTTGCAGACATATATATCTTCAAACTTTAATAGACAGGCTTCAATCTTCTCCACTCACCGACTCTTCAGCCACTAATATAATTGAAAATCTAATCCCCTCTAATTATACCTAGATTAAAATATAAATACTATACATATGCATATAATAGAGTAAAAAATAAAAATGAAGGAACATCAATCTTCTGGGACTACCAAGCAGCTACAGGCCACTTATTTGAACCCAGTTCTGCCCAAATAATTTGCACAGAGAAGAGCAATGCTAAAAAGATCAAAGAGGCTTATTACATAGCAAATGATCTCAGTGCCATTAATAGAAAAGAGGCTTGCTTTGCTCTCTCCAAACAATGGACTAATTAATTAAAAATTCAATCTCATTTGCATATATGTACAACAATTCACAACAGAATCTTCATTCTTAAAGATATGAGTATGGGATTTGAATACTAAATCCTGAAAGCACTAAGCTAGTATATTAAATCTTAAATTATAATTATAGCTTCACTAACATATATGGAAAAAATTGCAAATTTATAATTATTATATAATAAAGTAATTATTTTACTTTTGGCCCTCCCTTTTTTCTATTCTCTTTTCTCTCACCAAATGATCATTGCTCATTTGGGCACCATATTTAACAATAATTAGAATAGAACTTTGGAGCATACATGGTGAGAGGCCATTTACAATGTATGCATGGATTCTTTTTTACTTTTAAATATAATTACTTTTAATAAACTTGACAATGCATTATTACACAAGCAGAGGGGAAAATATAGTCAATATTTGATGTATTAACTATACTAACAGTCAGACCAAAATTGTCTATAAATACATAAACCATGACTATTTTTCAAGACGGTTACACCCTGCTCTGTAACTATTAAAAGCAAAATATTTCTCCTGTGAATACTTTTTACTTATAATGGGATAAAAGTCCAGGGACCATTCAGTCATTTTGACTGAAATATTCCAAGAGAAGATACTAAGTACTTCTTGCACTTGATTCCACATCTAACTCAAATAAATAAGAAATTCTCATAACTTAGCCTATCAGATAATACATATTTAAACACAAAACAATATAATTTGTCAAATTTTGTCCTAATTAGTAAAATATGGTGAATTACACACAGAGAATTCAGGCCAAATTAATAATTACAATAACACATTTATTTGCAAATCACATCATAATAATAAGAATAAAATAAAAATGAACTAAATACAAAGATTATTTAACAGTTAATTCCAATTTAATTTAGGTAGTGAGAGTTAATCAATTTTAATTTTAGAAATTTTATAGAGAAAATGAATTTAAGTCTAGACTTTGAATTATTTATTTACAGTGACCTACATTTGACTATAGCTTTTCTGAAGTGATCACTCCAGTCTTTTTGACAGTTTCTGGAGTTCATGAATGGTTTTTTCTTGAAATGGTTTGTAGCTTCTTTCCAGAGCAGCGTATACCATCATGGCTTTTTTCTGCAATAGTCTTGGATGAATGATGTGCAAATGTCTCAGCTATGACAGGTCAAGGATTTTGGTCACATCTCAGGCTATCAAATGTTTAGGAACTGGAAGATGAAAAACTGCATAAATACTCTTTTTGTGAGTCTAGCATGGCATGGTGCTGTTAGGCATCTACAAAAAATGCTAAACATTGCTGGAGCACTAAATTAGACATTCACAATAAATGAGACTGCATATCAAACTTAGCAGTGGCAAAATAGCTTTAATAAACCTAATAATTTTTTAATAATCTCTAAAAGAGCTTTTTAAGAAGTGAACTAAGAAAAGTTCATTAGTTTATATATCTTGACAAACCATCGTCTGCATTCACATACATCATTAATCAGTTTCAATCTTTTCTAATTAATTCTTCTTTTTTAATTATAACATTAATAACAACATTAACTATTGCATTATCTAATCTGTTAGCTAGCTTATTGTTTTTCAGTAAAACATAATCTCTCTTTGATCAGATAATTATTTACAAAAATTATTTTAACAATAAATAAATAAAAGTTTATTTATAATTAATTAAATAACTTTACATTCCATTTTAGTTTTCTTAAAAGAAAAGAGTAAATATCTTTCTTTTATTTTTCCATTTACATATAAAATCTTAGATTTTGTAGTTTTGTTTAAAGAAAAGATCAGTATCTTTCAAATAGAAAATCTTATTAAATTCTTTATTTATTATATATTTTTATTCTATTTTCTGTTTAAATCAAGTATGTATATATGACCACAGTTTTGTCTTTCCTTTTGTTTGATTCTGAATCATCTTTTGTTCTATTTTAAAATCTTTTTGTTCTTTTTGTTTGATTCTTAACCAGGTTTTGTTCAATTATTTTATACTGATTACTTAAATAATAATCCTTTTTCACTAATAAACTGGTACTTTTTTTCTGACTATTTCTAACATAGCTTTAAAATATTTTATGAAACATGTATATTTATGTATCTGTTACAATATATATGCAATTGTAAACTGTCCCATGTACCATGCTTAAATTTTTATAAATAGGCATATTAATTAGGAATGACATAATGGTTTAGTGGTTGAAACATCCACAAGCCATTAGAATCATTTCCAGTCACAAACAGGCTTAGAGTTTTTTTTTCCAAGTAGATGGCACATTGTTTCACCATTCACCATATGACAAATCCTTGAATGGCATTTTAATATGTTCAGTACATCACATGGTATTTCAACACAAGAGTATATTATCACATATACTTTTAATCTCTGATTCAATCACCACATAGACTTTTCCTTACAGTTCAAAATTATTGTACAACATTTTAATCTACAAACATTTATTTCATAAACAATTTTTATAAGTAATTTTTTTTATACTTGATTAAAGGTTTTTTTTTTAAGTTGGCAAGTGATTTTTCTATAAACAAATAATACAAATTGAAACTCTGTGAAAAGAACTTTTACAATCCAAAATAATTAATAACAAGTATGTTAAAGTAGAAATGAAATTTCTGAAATATTAAAACGAGCAATCAGAAAATTAATTTAATTACTACATTATAACATTTTTCTTTATTTTTTTGTTGATGCAATTTGTAATGTGTTATATTGAACATTAGTAAAATATCATGTAAAGATTTGTTGTGTGCTGGACTATAATTGAGGTCAGTAAATGTGTATTTAGCTACTTCTCAATCTGTGTTAACTTATCATAGAAATAAAAATACAATTATAATACGATGTAGTTTTTATTGCTAATGAGAGAAAATCTTATTGCTAAAAATGCTGAGATTTTGATTACTTTACCTTTATATTGATTACAAATATTAAAATGAATCAGTTTGGATTAATTTTTATTTTCTATATTAAAAAACAACAAATTAATAAAGTAATTTTAAAGATATATGCTAGATAAATAATGATCTATTATATAGAAAAAACACATTACAAAACTTATAATGAATTGCTAATGAAAATATTAAGGTTTATTACTTTATAAATTTCAGACAAGATTTGATTTGCAATTTAATATTTAATAGCTAGCCGTGATATATATTTCAGACAAGATTTGATTTGCAATTTAATATTTAATAGCTAGCCGTGAAACTTGTTGTTTGTATGTTCCATTGGTAGATGATGTAGTAAACATTTATTGATTCTGTTTAATATATTTGTTTAAAATACGTAAAAATACCGATGCAATGTCTTGATATAGAACACCTTACAAATATACATATGTATGTTAGTAAATATAGGGGATTTGAACTCGGACTATCAAGCCCCTTCACTATCCACACTATCTCATGCTACTGATACACATGACCACACACATATAGAAAGATAAATAATCACCAATATACGTATTTCGTTTGCTATTTAACAATCTATTCTTCTTCAACATAGATGTAAATTTTATGTCATAATTTTATCATAGGGATTTTATGTTATAATGAATCAAAAAGTCACCATTTTGTTATTCATTTATTAAAAATATTTAAACAATTTGGTTTTTTTTTAAATCCCTAGTTAATAGCAACTAATGGTAAATGAACTGCATCAAAAATGTTATCAACCGTTATTATTTGGTCAAAATAGTATGTTAAACCAGGTAATCCAATCTGCTTTCAAACCGAGAACTCTCCATATATACACAATATATATTCACAATTTACTTAATAAAGTAAAAGTCGTATTTTAGTTTACGTTCTTATATTCATATGCTAGAATTGTATAAAGGGAAATCAGCAATTGTGATCTAAGTTTATCACTAGATTGCCATATTGTTGATATATAGTGGATACTAGAACTAAAGGTTTCTAGTTCACTCTGTCACTTTAGTACAACATGGTCGCAGACAAAAACTTAATCTATACTTTGTACAATTATAATTTTTATTACATTTTGAAATAGTTTTAAAAGCTCACAAATTTCTACGTGATAGTCATATTTTTTATATTCTTCCCCGCCTCACCCCCCCCCCCTCCTCCAATAAAAACAATATATAATGACAGTAAAAATTTATACAAAACACATCTTAAAAAAATATATGTATAAAAATGTAATAATAAAAGCATAATAACAAATATAAATTTGTAATTGTATATAAAATAGAGAAAAGTAAACAAAAAAAAAACGCAAATAAAAATAATAAAGAAAATAAACATATATATATAATGAGATAATTCAAACAATTTTATAATAAACTATATTTTTTTAAAAAAAAATAAAAATAAATGAATGAATCTCAAAGAGACTATTATAATGGTTCATTAAATACATTTGACAAGATATTCTATGAATTATATTGCGCAGAAAGAATGATGTGTTGATATATATATACTGTATATTAAAAATAAAACAATTTCATTTATTTAGGTCAAATATTAAAAACTGAAGTCATATAATAAAAGAGAGAATAGGAATTAAATTATTATTATTATAGAGGCACCAAAACTAAAAAATAAATAACCGACTTTTAAAAAGCATAAGTCGAATGTATATAAATAATTTAGAATATTTGAAATTTTTCCATTTTAAAATTTATCAAAATCAAACTCGTTCAAAAGATATTTTAATAACAAAGAATTAGAAACAGACTCAATTAGCCATTACATAAAAATAAAACTCAATTAGCCATTACATAAAAATAATTTATAATATACAAAATATAATTATCTTTCTAATCATGTATAATATACAAAATATAGCAACTATCTCAGATTGTATTGTCAGTCTGCGACATGTTAAAATCTTGCCTTTTTTATTTGAATAATTATATCTTGGAGGTAAATTCTTTTTTATTTAAAACAGAAAGCAATCTTTTTTTTTTTTAAAAATAGTAACAAAAAATGTGTATTAATATTATGTAGAAATATATATATACACACACAAACACATAATTTATTAAATATCTGATAATTTTAAATTGAAGGATTTTGTTGCGTCTATACATATACATGAATAATACACAAACATACTTTTTAAAATATTCTGTGAAAATAAACATTAAAATATTATTTTTTTTAAAAGAAGTTGCTTAAATTATAAAAATTAAAAAAAATTTTTTTTAAGAATAAAAGAATATGAATATACAATCAAAGAATAATAATGCACAGTTATATTTATACATATACTTGTTTACGTCTACATATATCTATTTAAACAGAGTATAAATATAAACAATAAAGTATAAATATAAACTCAATACAAATAGATGTATTAATCATTAAAAACCAGTCAGATCTTTATACAAACTGTATTTAAGGTAAAGCAATATTTAAATATCTTACTGCAAAGAACATCGCCATTAATTTTTCATAAAGCAATGGAAAACGAATTGCCTGATGATAGTTAATTTTCCATTCTTGTCTTACAATCCAGCTAAAAATGGCTAAATATCCATTTCTGCAGTATATTTAAAGATCATCTAAATTATTTATGGACCTGCTACCCGAAAACAAAATTAAAATCTAATTGGAATTTGAAGACATTTTATCTTGCCAGAATTTAAATCCAGAACATGGGCAAGACAGATAGCTGCAGTACTATTTCACTATAAATACCCAAATAAGGCTGCAGAAAGGAGTTTTCTATTAACTGAAATGAGACCCTTTGATTCCTCTTGGAGGTCTTAAAGGAAGCGAGCAGTGAAATGTCCACTCCATACGTTCTTGTTGTTGCAGCTGGTATTACTATGTGATTATTCATATAGTATACGAACATGGATGGGCTGTTTACCAACACATATTAGCCAGCATGGTGAGTTTATTGGTTTTTTGCCTCTGAGTTTAAGATCAAGAAACACCATGGCTTTTCTTCTCAGTTGCCTGAAGTGGCAAAATTAATGTATGTATAAATGATAAATATTTTTCCAATATATATATACAATTATGACAAGACAAAATAAATCATGGCCCTTCTTCCCAGGAGGCTGTAAAATCACCAACCAAGGTGGTGGTTGGTGGCCAAAGGCAGAGGGTGCTAAGAATCCCAATTGTGGACCCAAGCTGCCATTTGATGATGACTTTTTATTTAGGTACTTACAATTGCAGATCACTTTCAAGTGAAAGAAGATTGCAAGAATTAGAAGAAGAACCATCATATTAAATGGGACATTATTGGCCTTTGTGAAGTTACAAGAAAAAATGAAGAGACAATTGATTTAAAAATAGACATATACTCTATTATAAAGGCACAAATATTGAAAATGCAAGTGGAGTAGGATTTATTATAAATAAAAAGTGGAAGAACAATATTGTGGAGGTCGATGGTATATCGGACAGAATGGCAAGATTAGTTATACAACTTATTAGCAGATACCAAATGCAGATGATTCAGGTTTATGTCCCAACAAGTTCTCATAAGTAGAAGATTTTTATATGGATGTACAAAAGACTATTAATCAGAGTAAACAATATTTTAAAATTGTTATGGGAGACTTTAATGCTAGAATTGGTAAACAAATGAAAGATGAAAGTGCTGTAGGTAATTTTGGTTATGGTAATAGAAATGAGAGAGGTCATAGATCTGTGGAGTTAGTAGAAAAAGACAAACTTTATATTATGAATTCCTTTTTTTGAGAAAAATTTTAAAAGGAAATGGACATGGAAGCATCCAAATGAAGGTACAACAGAATTGGATTATATTTTGACTAACAGAAAATACATATTTCAAGATTGTAATGTTCTTAATAAATTTAACACAGAAAGTGATCATCGATTAGTAAGATGTAAGATACGTGTTAATGCAAAACTAGAGCGCTAAAAATTATTAAGAAAAACAATATTTACAGTTGATATTCCTAATCTTCAGAAACACTCTAATGAATTTAAATTAGAACTTACAAATTGGTTTTAAGTATTAGTAGACTTTGAACATGATTCAGATTTGAATAAAATTAATAAGAAAACAACTGATACACTTTTAAAAACTGCAACAAATATAGCTGGTAGAAAAAAGCAACAATTAACCAATAAAATTTCTACTGAGACTAGAGAACTTATGAAGAAAAGAAGGAATATGAAGATATACAAAAATGATGCATTAAAAACAATTGAATTCCTCAAATTCTGTAAAATAGTGTGGAAAAGAGTTGAAAATGTTATAAAAAAAGTATAAGTGTGGACTAGCAAGGAAATCTGTAGAAGAAAATAAAAGTCTCAAGAGTTTAAAACAACATTTTGATATTGGTAGGAAATTTATATATGCAATAAGGAAAAAAAATGGAACTATTATTAAAAAAAAAGATGACATGATGAAATGGGTAAAAGACTTCTATCAAGAATTATATAGTAATAAAGAACAATTACTTCATATATCTATTATATCTTTAGAATTGTCAGAATTTTAAATGAATAAGTGAGACATGCAATTAAATTTATGAACAAAGGAAAGGCTCCAGGTAATGATGGAATTATAATTGATAAATTAAAAGTAGTTGAAGAAATAGAATTTTTTTAGCAAAGTTATATACCAAATGTCTAAATGATAAAGATGTACCAGATGATTGGAAGAATGCAATATTAATATTAATATTTAAAAAAAGGCGATAAAGAAGATATTAGAGATTACAGACATATCAACCTTTTATCAGTTTTATACAAATTTTTTACCAAGATAATTACAATTCATCTACAGAAAACATTGGATTTCTACCAACCAAGAGAACAAGATGATTTAAAAGTGGTTTTAGTACAGTAGATCATAACCAGGTATTGAGAGAAGTTATAGAAAGAACAAATGAATATGGGTTGCCATTATGCTTTGATTTGTAGATTATGAAAAGGCATTTGATTCTATAAACATTTCTTCAGTGATTAAAGCATGGGATCATCAAGGTACAGATCCAGGATATTGTCATATTTTAAAGAATATTTATAAAAATGCAACAGCAACAATTAAATTACATAATGATACTAGAAAAGTCAACATTGGGAAGGGTATAAAACAGGGTGACTCCATATCTCTAAAACCTTTTATAGCAACACTGCAAACAGTATTTTGTGGATTAAAATGGGAATCTAAAGGAGTGAAAGTAATTGGAGATTATTTAAGTCTTTTAGATTTTGCAGATGATCTAGTTGTTTTTGCAAATAATACTTTAGAGCTGCAGAAAATGTTGCAGGAGTTATCACATGAAAGTAGAAAAGTAGGATTAAAGATAAATGTTAAAAAAACTAAAGTAATGTTCAATGGATTTTCTCAAAATATGAAAATAAAGATTGATTATGAGTTAGAAGAAGTTAGCAGCTACAAAGATCTAGGTCAGATTATTAATACAGCTGGAAACATAATGGATGAAATTAATCATAGAATTAAACTTGGTTGGAGTGCTTTTTGTAGAAATAACTTGATACTAAAAGGAAATATGCCAATGTGTTTGAAAAGAAAGGTTTTTAATAAATGTATTTTACCAGTTCTTACTTATGGATCTGAGACTTGAACACTTAATAGAAGAGCAATACAGAGACTTTAGACCACTCAAGGAAGTATGAAGAGATACATGTTAGGAGTAATAAGAAGAGATCAAAAATGCAATACATGGGTATATGGGTAAGAAAACAAACATGTGTTATTGACCTCATTGAAAAAATTAAAAGACTGAAGTGGAGTTGGGCTGGACATATTGCTAGAAGAGATGATAATAAATGGACAATTTAAATCTTAAACTAAATTCCAAAAGATTGTAAAAGACCCATAAAGAGACCACATGTGAGATGGATGGATGAAATAAGAAAGTGCGCAGGCTGATGTGGAGAGGAAAAGCTCAAGATCAGAGAAGATGGTTTGAACTTTGAGAGACCTTCATCCTGCAGTGGATTGATAATGATTGATGATGATGCTGACCCAAATAAACAGAGTTGGGGGAGAATTTGGAATCAGTTTACTGATTGAGAGCTGATGCTATAAGACCTTTAGCTAAAGGCTGAGAATCAAAGGGTTTTTGATTTGATTTTCAGTTAGATAAACAAAAAAACATCAGTCAAAAGAAACCTTTAGGTCTGTTAATTTGCAATCAAAGATTATATGGTTTTCTAAGTAAGTAAACAAGCATAAGATCCTGAAGATAACTGTTTTATGATTACAAAAAAATACAATTATTTCTGAATAAATATATTTTGGTTATAAAGATTATATTTAACCTTCAATCATCAGCCAAAGCAATAGTAAACCTTCCTAAATAAGTCTAGTCATTCAGAAAGATAGAAAGACATAAATTCAATGATCATGCAAACAATCAGTAAACACAAATACATCCACATATAAAACATGCTGATCAATTATTCTGTTTATCAGCTATTTTATTATGACATATAATAACAACATTCTACTTTTCCTTTCTTTGGCAAGAAACCTTTCTTTCTTGAAGAATTCAACATCTTCTTACTAAATATAATTCTTTTTGAAAGTAATATAATTTTATTTTTCTTCCTTTTCTTATTTATTGATTTTTATATTTCCGTATCATACCATTTCCAATTTTTTTATACATTTCACCAATACTATTTTTTATATCAAAACAAGGTATATAAAATTAAATGCAAGTCATGTAAAAGTAAAAATATAACTAATTATGTAGGAGAAATGGAGAATTCAATTTATACAAGATTAATTCAACATAAATATAATAAGAGACTACCTATTTATGTGCATTCATTAGAAACAGGTCATAGGTTTGAAAAAGAGTATAAAATGATTGATTATACAAATAATAGAAGGGATAGAAAAATTCAAGAGGCAATATTGATCAAAATTATAAAACTAAATCTTAATAGGAATTTTGGGGTAAAGACAATAATTTTGAAAACAATTATTATTAATAACAGGTTGAATATAAAAATATTAGAAAATAAAATTGAAGAAAATGAAGATAGACGTAGTTGTTAAGCAAGTATAAATATATAATATATCTCACACAATAGATTATATATTGGTAGAGAAAGAGGGAATGAATAAAGTATGGAAAATTAAGGTGTTTGATAATGAAGAGAGAGTATGTAATGGTGATCATAATTTCTTTGTAATTGAAATGGTTAATAATAAGATGGAGAATAGAAATAAAAATAGAAACAATAGTGAAAGATGTGGATGGAGAGTGAATGATAATAATAAGTTGGAAGAGTATAAAATGCAAGTTGAAGAAACCATGGAAGAGTTGGTTGGAGGACTGGTGTGATGAAATAGAAAAAGTGGCAAATAGGGTTTTAGGTGAAAATATTCAGAAGAATAAAATTAATAAAAAAAAATGAGAGTTAGTAAAAGTGTAAAAGAGAGGAAAAAAGCATGCAGAGAATATAAGCATGCTATTAAGAACAAAGAAAGTGAAAAAGATATAAATGCTAAATGGTAAAAGTACTTAGAAAAGAAGAAGGTTAGCTAAAATAGATAATTATAGAGAGAGAATGAAACTGAATAGTAAATTATTGGACAATATTAATAAAAATGGAAGAGATGGGAATAAAAAATTTGGGAATTACATTAAAAGGAGAGATGTAGGGGGGAGAGAGATAGTATTACTGGATGAGAAAAGAATATAGTGTAATTCTAGAGAAGAATTAGAGAGAATCTTGACTAGGTATGTAATAGATATAGAAAAGATGTTAGATGCGAAGGATAGAAGGATAGAAAATATGAAAGCATATAGTAATGGGAATATTAGGTTTACAAAAAATGAACTGAATGAGGCAGGAAAGAAACTGAGAAGTGGTAAGGCAAGAGGTTTAGATGGATGCACAGCAGAGATGGTAATAAATTTAGGGTGTAGGACAAAAGTAAAGCTATTATCATGTTTTAATAAGATGGCACAGAAGAATTTTTCTGGATAGTTGAAGTAATATGAGAGTAAGATTATTATTTAAAGGAAAGGGTAAGGATCATAGAAAATTAAACAATTATAGACCGATAGCAGTAACATAAGTTTTATATAAAGTTTTTTCATATATGGTGACTGGAAGAGTTGCAAAATGGATGGAAGAAAATAATGTAGTGGGGGAAATGCAAGGAAGTTTTACATCAAATAGGCATATAGGAGATAGTTTATTTGTAGTTACACAACTTATGGATGTGAGTAGGAATTCAGGTAGACAGTTATATATGAGTTTTTTTTAGATATAGAGAAGGTATATGATAGAGTAAATAGAAATAGATTATGGATAAGTTTAGCAAATTTGGGAATGGATGAAGCTTTAGTGGATGTTATTAAAAATTATATGAAAATAATTACTATATATATCAATTAGGGGATATAGAATCAGTTAAAGTTAAAAATGGGGTGGGACTAAGCAAGGATGCCCTATGTCACCTTTTTTTTTGTTGTATTTGAGTGAAATGGAGAGAGCAATAGAAAGACTAGGAAAAGGGATAGAAATACTGTTAATAGGTGGCAAGGGAGTATATATATTGTCGGATCTTTTTTGTGGATGATGTCTTTTTGTGTGTAGAAAGAAGAGAAGATATGGAAGTTATGCTGAGGACATGCGCAAGGATGGGTAAAGATATGGGGATTAAATTTAGTGAAGAAAAAATGAAATATAATGATGGTGAATACTAGGGAAAGAGAAGACAAAGATTTCTTATTGGGGGATATAAAGTTAAGTGTGGTGAATAGATATAGTTATTTGGGAATCATCTTGAGTAATCAGAAAAATTGCTTGGATGAGTGGGAGAAAAAAATTGATAAATGAAGCAAAGAAAAAAAAAGGGCTTGATAAAGAAATTAACAGTGTTTTCTTATAATAAATATGATGTTGCTAGAATTGTATGGAAGATAGTAGCAGTAGCAGCGTTAACATATGGAAATGATGCATTATGTGTTAGTAAAAGTGTATTAGATTACTTAGAAAAAGTACAAAGGGAAGTATGAAGACATGTATTAGATGCAGAAGTGTGGACAGCAAAGGAGGCAATTCAGGGAGAAATGGGATGATCGAGTTTTTATATGAGAGATGCAAAAAGCAAAATGAAAATGTTCAGTAGATTGCAGTTTATTGATAATAAACAAATAGCCAAAATAGTAGTTAATTGGGTTACAAGTAAAGGGCAGGCAACAAGATGGGTGAAAAAGGTAATGCGGTATGCAGAAGGTTTGGATAAAGAATTTATGTCAGTATACTTGTACAAAAGATGGAATGATTGTGTTAGGAGGATTGTTGAGTGTTATAGTGGTAAGGAGTGGGATAGAAAAATAGATGTATTAAAGAATAGGGAGTTGGAGAGATGGAGAACTAGTATGGGGAGTAAAACGAGTTTAAATATATATAGAAGTAAATGGAACATTGGGTGTGAATTAATTTATGATAATTGTAAGGAAAGTAGTTTATTATTTAAGACTTGAATGGGATCTTTAGCAACAAGGGAATATACACTTAAATGGAAAAATATGGGTGATTTAGTCTGCAAGTTGTGTAAGGAAGGCATAGAAAATATTAGGCATCTGTTACTTCAATGTAAATGCTTAAAAGCAGAAAGGGTACAAATAATGAAGTTATGGAAAAAATAAATATGAACAAAGTGATTATACAGAAAGTGAGTTATTGGTTTTTATGCTAGGTTTGGGAAAAGATAAGGGGGATTTAGATATAAAGACCATGGAGTTGACAAAGATTATGTTGTGGAAATGGCATGGAGCAGATTATGGGAAAACTTAGGGTGGAGAATGAAAAGGAAAGGTAAAGTCACTAACAGGTTTCTATGGGCATAGTTGCTGAGAGATTCCTGACTCCGTATAAGGAGGTCACAGTACATCACATTACACATCACATTTGAAAAATTTGTCAATTGGATTTTAGAAATAGGACATATAAAGAGTACATTTTAAAGAGGTGAGTAATTTCTAATGTAAAAAAAATTAATAGTTAATTATAGAAAAATATATAATAATAAAAAAATATTAGAAGTTAATTAAAAATAGAAGTAAAAAGATAATAAAATAATATGTATTGAATAGTAGAATTTAAAACTTTAAGTTTCAATATTAAAATTATAATAAATAGATTTAAAATAAATTCAAAATAAAATAATACAAATAAATATAAAATAAAATTAATTTAGAGTAAAATAATAAAATGGAAAATGATTAGTTATAATGGTCAGGTTAAGATGTCTGTTTTATTGCATATATAAATATCTGTATAAAATGTATTAATTGTATGATTTTATATTTGAATATTGTAGCTCTGATGATGATTGCAGGACAGCCAAAACTGTAAGAATGTTTTGATATAAAAATAAGTGTATAAGAAATGATATGATATATAATTCTTTTTATTCTATCTTCAGTCATAGAATTTCTCAATGAAAATAATCAATACTGCATTACTTCAGAATGCCTTTGAGATAAATTTATCTCTCCCAGATAAACCATGTTCAAATTCTCAATAAAATATTTTTTAAAAGAAAATCAAGAATCAATCTAATGAAGAAGTAATTTTATACTAATGAACTCTTTAGTATTATATTTAACAATTTGAACAACATATTAAATGATGTTATGGTCTCGCTATTATATTTTTAGAATTTTATGAAGCCCAACTTACATTAAATTTTTTTAATGCCTCTGTCTTATATTCACAGAAGATCCAAATTTTATTTCCATACTATAAATTATATACATTTTACAGTAATCTTTTTCAGTTCTGCATTCAATATAATAATGTAAAGGACTCAGCATAGTTACATGTATGTGATTGAGTATAATATATATAATGTGTATAATTTGCTTTAAACCACTAAACATCACATGATCATTTCTTATGCTTGTTGATAACTGTTATTAAAACAGAAAAAACTCTCCATACAGTAGTGCAAGCCCTAACCCAAAATGTATGGGTACTGAACTGAGTTCAGACCTATATGACTATTTGAGTTAGATAGCTGGATTTGAAGACTCATAGGTATCTGAAGATAAGTGCTGGCCTTGACTTGGTATTTTAGATCTAGTGTCTGAATATTTTAGCACCTCACTGATGAGAGTCATTAGCTTGAAACCAGTTTGGGAATGGGGATAATTCTAAATAGAGATTTTAAATACTTTCTTTTGTGGCATTTATTGATAATGCTTGTTTAGAGCTATTAGCAAGCTCATTATTTTATTTTATCATATAAGCTTATCAAGTGAAGTCACATGATGTATGACTTGATTTTATTTACAATGATAAAAATGATAAATATAACAGTAATTAACTATTTCATACAGTCTTTCAATTTGCAGAAAAACTTTTGGTTCATTCCTTAACCCTCCACAACTGCTGATGGCAAGTTTTAGATCTTTTTTGTTTTGTAATAAAAAAATATATCATTTTCATTGTGATAAATTTAAAAATATTGAGATATTTTCCAAGGAATTGCTTGAAATTGATTATAACATTGCACAGATTACCAGCAGTTTATGTCAATTTAAAATATGTTATAATGATTTAATGGAGTTGAAGATTGATAATAAAAAATTGATATCTATTCCATATATTTCAAATGCTCAAATAAAATTTTTTAAGGATATATATATAAGGATGTGTTTAAGGGTTCATTCTGGTTTACAAATAATGTTAATAAAGTTAGTGAATAATTCTAAAAATGTCATATCTGTCAAACAGAAAAGTGATGTTGTGTATCAAATTTTTTTGTGGATGTATGTTATCATATATAGGTGAATCCAGGTGCAGTATTGAAAAAAGATTAAAGGAGCACAAATTGTTATACAAACATGTGAAAAATAAAAATAATAATGATTTAATGACTGCTTCAGTTTTCTTGGATCATAAAAACAATAATAAAAGAAAAATTAAAAAGGCAATTTTAATAAATAGAAATAAAATGAATATAATTAATAGACAAGTTGCTAATGTTAAAATTCGGGATTTGGGTTGATTACATTTGCTTCCATTATGTTTTTTGAATTTAACAGCAGTTGAAGAAGTTAAGGAATTAACTGAAAGTACTTCTTCAGATTGAAAGACTGCATGTAACCATTATATTTATTATTTTTATTGTTATCACAATAGCTTTCAGACATTATATTTGCATATATCTATATATTAAATTTGTTAAACACTACAATAATTATATTTTACTATAAAAACACTCACCCTTTCTTCATTTTATTTTGTTCAATACTTCATTTAGTCCATAATAAAAAAATGTAAAAATTTATTGGTCTATGGCAAGTAGGCAGTGGAGAAACACTGGTATAAAACAATGTTTTAAGTGATCTTAAAAAGTATGAGAATGTGGCATTTAGACTAAGGAATATCAAATTTAAGTTATAGAAATGTTATATATTTATCTATGAGAATCTTTCTAATTTCTTCATTTTTTTCTTTTTAATAGTAAAGTTAATCAGTGTTTTGCATACATTGTGGATTATTTACATTAGAGTGACTTATGGGGTTATTTGCCATTGAGGTTGTTTGCCATTATCACATGAACATCTTTTTAAAATCTTATGTTTTTCTCTTTGCTCAACATTCTGGTGATTACCAAAGTTGAACTTATATTTATTAGTAAATGCATGTTCTACCAATTTTTTTCTTTTATTATTATTTTGTATTCTTTTAATCATTTTCTAATTGTTAGGCCACAAGTAATTCTTTTTTGAGTTTACAAAATTTAAGCACATAATAAAATCATCTTTACTTATGCTTACACAAACTGTTAAAATACTAACAAAATTTTCCACCCATTATGTGCACTGCCCCCAGATCCAAAGCACTTCATTGAGGAAAGCGATAAGCTTGAAACTAGTCTGGGGATATTAAATAGGTAGGCACTGGATAGGGATTATAATTCACAATCTTCAAGCATCTATTGATTACTAGAGCTTGCACTAGGTGACACTATTGTGTGAAAAAAATTGGTAAGAGTTTTTGCGTAATAAATATAGTGTCTGCTAACTGCTATCTTTTAAATATCTATTTTTCTGCTTTTAAAAATAAAAGCTATTTGTTTCAAAAATAATTTGAAGAAAGTAGTTAGCAATGTCCTTATCTCTATCTTCTTTTTAAATATACAATAATATTATCCTGCAATGAATGGATGAATCAATAAAATACTTTTAGTTCTTTATCAAAATTTTTTACACCTCAAGTATTATTGTAGACTTTGTTTTCAAACCTAAATTCTTTATATCCTATGCAGTTTAGCACAGTTGATTACATTAAGTTTATAAAACAATAATAACAGTTTATTATTATATTTATATGTATTGTAACAGAGAAAACAGGGGAAGAGCAAGCAATAGATAGACACATAACAGGGAGCGAAATTGTAACTTTAACAGAACAGCTACTGTCTTGATTCGGCAGAGTCATAGATTTACAAATTATGAATTTATAAGGGAAGCAATTTATTAATTTCTAAAATAATTTTAACATGCAAAATATTTAGATTTAATTCTCTTCTTAAATTAAATGGTTTCTTAAATGAAGCCAGCCAAATTGTAACACACAAAAGGGAATGGACTGACTTGGCTATCATGTATTTATAAATAACAATCACATGAATCAAACACAGCTATTTTATATTTCACATACAGCAAATAAAATACCAATCCCCTATGCTTAAGGTTCTATAATTGCTTTAGTAACTCATGCTGTAAACACCGAGAATTATATCTAATAATAAACATTATAAAATATTACCAAAAAGCTAAGAAAGGAGGAGAAGCCTCGACTCACATTCATAACACTCCAATGACCTCGGTACTCCCCTCATAAATCACCAACACCATAGTTACAATTAATTTATTTCTGACAATAACCTTCCTAACACTCTCCTCTTCCACTAAACTTTGATATCTTTAACTTATTCACACTGTTGTCTTGTCATGATCAGATACGCAGGGAATAAACAGTTATCGATTTAATTAATTTATAATACCACATTAATTCTATAACAATAAGTTCATGAGCTCTTAATACAAAATGCCAAGCGTTGGTGGTCGAGAAGTCAGCACAGCTGCCTTACAAGCAGTTGTTCCAAGTTAGCGGGTTCGCTTCTCGGCCGATGCTATGTCCCATGTAAAAAAAATTGGAAAATTATAGTTTCAGGGTTTAAATCAAGCATGCAAAATTTCTACTGGGAATTTATGAATTTATTGTTAACCAATGAACGTTATCCCAATAATATAACTTAAGTACACAGCTTGATCTCTGAGCTAATATCTACTTTTCATCAACCAATAATAATAATAAAATCTTATAAATTACTAAACAGTTAACTAAAATAGAATATCCTATCGACTTTAAATTTCGATTGGAACGCATTCAAATACCTGGAGGGGGGAAAAAAGATTATGACCACTGAAGGTATTAGTCATAACGCAATAAAATTATGAAAATGAAAATGATAATTAATTTAAAAGTGAATCTTCTTCCAGACGTTTGGAGTGTAACCATAATAATTTATAAAGCAAATTATGAATGTTTCTTTAAAGCAAATTTCGGACTTCAGGAGAAAATAATTTAATAATCCACCTTTTGCAATGTGTCTGTACCGCAATAAGCAATAAAACATTTATCTAAAATTGCATATGATTAAGATTTCTGGATTTCGTGGGTAAGATGCAACACCAAAATTTAATGAACACATAACATTTATTAACAAATCAAGTTATAAACTACAAGATTTTAATTTAATATAGCATCGTAACAAGCCGATTAGCAAACAAAATATTTATAGTGGATTTACAATCGCTGATAATATGATCCCTCTTTTGTGCTTAATAAGACATTTCTGCATGGCATACCTATATCAACCATAGCTTTACATGAACTTAAATAAAATGAGAATAAAAAAATATCTCAAACAGTTATATTTTACTGGTTTAGAAACGTTTCCCTGGGAGGTAAGCCTAAATAACTATTTAATATAACAACGCTTAAAATTAGCACATTATAAAATAACTTAATTAATTCTACTTATCAAAAGAAATATATGTCACTTGATGCTACTGACTTTATAAACCAAATATCATTAATTGTTTCATTAATTTATAACAGTCACACTGATTTAACTAACTACCCAGGTTTAAACTTACAACTTTTAGTTACTCTTTTAAATTGTAGCTTGTCTGTTCGTTTGATACCTTAACTTTCTAACTCTAAACTAACTAATTATTCTGGAGGTCACAGCCATGGACTTGCATACCCTAAATACTTCTATGTTCTAACATGAAAAATAAACCATTAATCTTACCATTCCAGCAGTGACTTGTGTTCGTTAGGAGCCGCTTATGATGCACACTGCTTATTTAAGCTTTCAACATTAACTTTAAATTTTGAATGATTATCGGTCTTATAAATGATGGTGAGCAAAGCTCAACCAAAGCATTATACATCAATTCTTGATTTGCACTTAAATTAAAAAGTGCCTTAAAGGATGTAATACACTTCAATAGGAATTACACAAAGACCAACCAGATATGGCTACAAAACATGTATCCGTAAGAAAAATAAAACCACAAAACAACACACCTGTGATGGCATGAACCCAGGGTACATCTACTCTGAGGGCTATAAGATATGTTTTAGGGCTCAGTCACTACACATTTAAATATGATTATGCACCAATCACTACTACAACTATAACCTAGAATATATCTCTTAGAAGTATATTGACAATGGAACTGGGAATCTCTTACTACATTAGTAAAATACTTAATATAATCATGAGAGAGCTATGCTCAACCTTTAAGGCAGTGGTAACTTAGCATACCTTCAACAAACATGGTCATTCACAAACATCATTTAATCTTGAGAAAACAAGTTTTAAACTCTCACTAAATACTATATTGATGTATAAAACCAATAATGCAGTAATAGTCAAATACTACTGGAATAATCTAAGCCTTATTTAATTACAACATAAGAAATGTGCATCACTTTTCAACATACAATAATTATAGTTAAATCTCTCAGCATCCAGGACATAGTAATATCAAAATCTTAAGACTACATACGTAATAAAATAAAGCATAAATAATATCAATATTTACTGGTAAGCATATATAAAAAATTTATATATCCGTGAACCTCTCATGTAAACATTTCAAATTTTCACACAGACGAGTTATTCATATTACGGTAGCATCGAAATTAAACTATAATGATATATAAAGAAGAAGGCATATTTTACCCTACTATAACTTAAATTTAATACTGGGTATATTCAGTAATATATTTTAAATAATAAATACTAAAATAAAATAGGCGTTCAATACACATAATAAATCAATGAATAATAAAATAAAGAGAAAAATTATATATAAAAGTCTTTAGCACAGTCCATCGCTTACGATCTTTCCATTCACTGCCACAATTTAGCATGAACATTATCCTCCTTATGATTATTTAACATTTATCCACACATTATAGATGCACACACATGTCAGTATCTAAACATGAAAACACACAAAGATTATTCAAAAATTGCACACTTGTTTAATAGCATTTTTAAACCTAGAAAGCTCATATTTTTATAAAGCAGCTGCACTATTCCTTAGGATCCTCAGTCATTTACACATATACTCATATTCTTCTCCTTTACTTTCTTTGCATTTCTTCATATACTCATATATATTGCTTATAATAACTCCTCTCATATACACTTTAATGCAAATTTTTTTTTAATAAAACTTCTTTATTTTCCTGACAGTTTCAACTGTGCAGCAGTCTTCATCAGAGCATTGTCAATTTCCTCTACCTTTTAAATAACTCTGATGAAGACTGCTGGACCATCAAAACTGTCAGGAAAATAAAAAAGTTTTATTAAAAAATTTTTTTGCATTAAAGTATATATGAGAGGAGTTATAATAGTTTACACATATTTTCTTTGTGAAGCATTCAATATTAACAACAAAGTCACTTAATCTAAAATTGATTATCAAAATTACTCATCAGTTTAACAGCACTTCTAGGAACTCGGTCATTCCATAGTATTGAAGTTTGGCAATTTCATTTTAGATATCAAGCTCAGCATTTATTACTACAATAAATTTTACAATTTCATTTACAACTCTCAATTATTTAATTTTCCTTTTTTAATTAAATAACAGTTATTTGGGAATATTTAAAAAATTTTCTCATACAAGAAACAGTTTTTCCTCCATGATAGAAAATGAAAATGTGGAAAGCTTGGTCAACACTCTGAAATAGTTTTAACAAATGTACAAAATTATAGCTAATGTTCCCATTTAAGTCTTTGTCTTTGCTTTCTTAAATAAAGCCATTCAAATATTTTGCATAACACAACAGTTTTAACAAAATAAACATTGAAGAAAGTTAATACCAGTGATATTTCATGTTGGGAATATTGGAGAGTCAATTCCAGATGCATCATCCACTGACCAATTGTACAAAAATTTACCACCTTTGGGATCTGATTCATGATTGACTTCGGGAATGAAATACTTACATGATTTAGAGATTTATGTTGACATGCTTATAAACCTTAGTACAATTTTACTTTTACTGCAAGTTTTAACAAAATATTAGGTCAGAAGCTGAAAACAAACCAAAGAATATCATAAACCACCAGTACAAAAAATAATAGAATACCAAAACAACAGAACAGAACCCCTTTCAAATTGTATGTGACCCTTTTATAATCTTCTGTTGTCACTCATCTTCAAACCCCTTTTTGACCATTCACCCATGGTATTAAATTTTGATTGGTTATTACACCCAATTTTGATATTAATTATTCACACTACTAATAATCATGTGGTTTACTTGAGAATTTCCCAGTTTTAAATTGTATCTAAAAAAACTCAAGATACAATTGTAGCAAACTGAAATAGATTTTTATAATTTAGAATAATGGGTTTAATTTCACTTAAAATTTTATGACTGAATATTATCAGATATGTATTTGAAATCAATATAAAATTGTAGTCCTTTCAATTTGCTTTCCAATGACACCTTGCACTAGATAAGAAAATTTATAATTGTTCCAATATATATAATTTCTTTTACACTACCATGTACATTTACTCACACACTAATAACCTTTCTAGCTAACTATGGGAATTATAGCTAGCACTAACCTATTAAACAATATTAAATTTTACAGATTTAATCATATAAATTGATTACTGAATTGTATACGACTAATTAGCAAGCTAAAATTTATGCTATAAACTGACATCGATCTCTTTTAATTGTCTACATTATTTTACCAAATAAATATTACTTGTTGAACTTAATACTTAGCCCCCTTCTAGTTTTCAGGTAATACATTCAATCTCAAGGAGTTAAAATGCATTTAAATTTACTGTGTGTTAGACTTTAAACTACCTTCACACATCTAAACCCAACTTATACATTAATTTTTCTGTAAATACTCTACAGCTATGATTTCTTTATACATTGGTTGTCTACCATAAGCTTTCTGAGCCCTCTGATTAGTCTAACCTACTGTTATTTGTGAATTCTTTAATTTACTAGATGTCTTCTGTGAGAAAAAAAAATTCTTTATTGAATACTGCATCTGCCATGGCTTCTGCTAACTTTGGCCAAAGCCAAGGTTATAATTTATATATATTATAATAAAAATAAATTTAATGATAACAAACTATTATAAACAATCCTTAAATCCACAGAAGTACTTTTGGTTAATTTCCTCAACCTGCCTAAACTGCCATTAAATTAAAAAAACAAAACAAAGTGGAAGCAGACATCATCAATTCAAATCCCATGAATCTTGTATTTTAATGTTAGCAGCTTGTCTATTTATTAAATGCATTTTATTCCTATTTATAAAAATTGCCTCCTTAATTTTTTTTTTATTATGGTTTCTCTCTTCATGAAGAATTTTCACATTTTCAAAATCAGATTTAAACTTATATTTACATGTTTTTTTTTCATGATCAAAGAAAACTAAATCAACATTATTTTTGCTTTTTACTTGCTTATATAACAATTCATGCTCCCTCAATCTCTTCTCAATACTGCACCTAGATTCATCTATATATGATAGCATACAATCACAAAAAATTTGATATATGACATTACTTTTCTGCTTGACAGGTATGACATCCTTAGAATTATTGACTAATTTATTAATATTGTTTGAAATGTAGAATGAAACCTAAAACACAATTTTATTGTAACAGTAGCCGGATTCAAACCCTGTTACAAGAAAATTGAATAACACATTTATCCTCAACACATATACTCATTTAAGCTGTCATTAAGAGGTTAAAAATGTATAAGGAATTAGACATATTTATATATACGTGAATCAATTTTGAATTCTTTTTTTTTAAAGAAAACAAATGGGGAAAAGATTAGTTAGGCATAGTTATTTATTTTAGAATATTTTATTTTTAAAATATTATAAATTTGAAAAATACAGTTGTGCACAAATATTTTTTTTTCTATATTGCTTAAGATTGTTCCAAATATAGATTTTTGTTTCAATCGTATCTAAAATAAATGAGGGTAGCGAAAAGAAATATTGTATATGCCTCCAAGCAATTCTTGGTTATATAGCAATCATTAATTACTTAAAAAAAAGAAAAATTATGAGAAAACCAATGAATGTATTTGTGAACTAAAAATACCAGGAATGATGGCACCAAAAGACAAAGGAAATGTTAGAGGAAAAAAAGAAAGAAATATTTTTAAAAGAAAAATATTTCTAGAAAGGAAATAGATCGAAGATCCGATAAAATTCTTTTTTTGAAAAAGGACAAAGCAGTGAAGGACAGTTAGATTGAAACAGCTGAGCAGGAGAGAACTGTAGGGCTTCACCATCCGCCACCGATACGAAGCTGACTCTATCCCACCTGCCCACAGAAGAACCCGGGAACCTCATCAACAATCTGTACCATCTAATATAAGACAAAATGGGGAGAATCATATCCCAAAAGTATGAATAAATTCACTTTGAAAGACTACATAAATGGGAATTTAAATCATGTCTTATTCATAATCCAAATAAATCGTAATGCCGGACTTTACACAAAAAAAAATAATATCACACTTTCATAAAGTAAACTTTGAATATTTCAGGACCCTAGCTTGAAACCAATTACACTACATGATTGATTATATTATAATCCAAACCCCAGGGTTCGTCAGGTAATATGAACTTTGTATTTTTTTTAATATATAACTTGGAATTGCTTCTCGCTGCCCTCATAATAATTATATTTGATTAGTCTATGGTATTAAGTTATTGCATACAACTGTATATATATATATATTTGTAAACTAATATTTATTTGTTATTTATTAATTTTTTTTATTTTTTATTTATGGTTGGGGCTTTATTATATTTTCAGCTGGGAATGATATAATTTAATCTTCTAAATTGTATGTTAAAATATTAAAAATAAAAGTTATATATTTACCTTGGAGTTGAAGTTCCATATTATTTTATCGTTTATATTTGCCTATTATTTTACCTGTCAAAATAAATTGCAAATTATTTGAATATGTCCGATAGGTTCAGTATATTTTACATTCAAATCCACATTCCTTAACATATCTCCGTTCATCCGATAGGTTTTCCTCCCAACGCTGAGAATGAGCTAGTTTGGGTCAGGCACCTCATTAGACAGGAAAAATAGGGAAAATATAATTCTCACCGTAATAGTGAGTCTGGTGCTTGAGGTCAGCTATCAACTGACGCTCATAAATATATTCTTCCCGTATATATTTTTTTTATAGATATTACTCAAGGGACAATGGCCACTGGAAAACTTTTAATTCACTTTTTGTAAATCAGATATAAGCAATATGTAGAAATTGCATTCATAAAATAAAACATATATAATTAATATGTATTCGAATTCTTATTTTGGTAGATAGTGTTTAAATATTATCTGCAGGTGTTATGGTGACTAGACAGCCATAGTATTTCCATCTAGTCTATTGCGTGGCCCATGTCCATTCTTGAAGATCTATTTTATTTAATTCTTGTTGACAATCATTGGGTAGGACGGTTAGAATGGGGTTGTCAGTTAAATTATATATATATATCTTTAAAAATTTTCACTTGTGGATTTGAAATAAATGCAATAGATATCCATTGTTTATTATTAATCTTCATTTCCTTTAAATCATTATAACCTTTTTTAAATTGACATAAAGTATTGCTTATTTGTTCCATTTTATAACTAACATCAAGTAATTCCTTGGCAAATATCTCAATATTTTTCAGTTTATCACTTTGGTATTGACATAATTTTTCATTACAAAACAAAAAAGATCTAAAACTTGCCATCTTATGCATAATTGGTACTTTTGATTATTATGCATAAGATGGCAAGTTTTAGATCTTTTTTGTTTTGTAATGAAAAATTATGTCATTACCAAAGTCATAAACTGAAAAATATTGAGATATTTGCCAAGGAATTGCTTGATGTTGGTTATAAAATGGAACAAATAAGCAATACTTTGTCAATTTTAAAAAAAATTATAATGGTTTAAAGGAAATCACATTGTTGTGTCAAAGGCTTTGGATCACTCTAAATTGGGCATTTTTTGAGCTATGGTGACGTATTTATACTCATTGGAAAGTTTAGAAAAAGTCCCGTAAGATGTTGCCTTCTCTTGAATTATTTTACAAGTAAAAAATCAATACTAGGAGTGTTTTAAGCTGCACAAAAGAAGGCCAATGCTGATTGGTTGGGCCATCCATTCTCAATGCTTATTGGCTGATGATTCTGATATTTTTTCACCGCTGAAAATGAAAATATATGTTTTAGAGTGTTTTTTTTATTATTTTTCGTACATATTATAAATTATTTTCATAAAATCTGCTGAAAATATAGTTATTTTACAAAAGTAGTAAGATTTTATTAAAAAATAGTATACTTTACATGATTGTAAATTGAAAAAGAAACCAGCGATAGCAATAATTTTGACATTCTGTCAAAAGTTTAGATTGCCCCAAGCTGTTTATTTAATTTTCAAACAAAGATTAATGTTTTAGAATATTTTTCTGGTATTTATTTACATATTATAATGTATTTTGGTTAAAATATGCTGAAAATATAATTATTTTTAGAAAAACGCTAAGATTTTACTAAAAAATTCTTAAAAAATTCCTTAACGTAAATCTGGGAGGGAATATAAATGACGTTTGCATTGCTTGTAATTTACTCATAATATTTTCTTTGATTTTTCCGCTTTTGAATATTTCTATAAAATACAAATAAAAATATATTTTTGAAAAAACATTCGTTTACTTTCTTAACATTACAAATAATTAATATACTTTTTGAAAATGAAACTAAAATTAATATATATTAAAAGATGAAAATATTTCTATCAAAGAGTTTGTCAAGTGACCAATTAAAATTTTCAGAGTTTTACCTCACTTGGCCAATAATGAAGTGACCCTCAGAAAGGTTAATAGTAAATAATAGATATCTATTCCATTTATTTCAAATCTACAAGTGAAATTTTTTAAGGATATATATAAGAATGTGTTTAATGTTTCATTCTATATTCCAAACAATATTAATAAATTAGTCAATAATTCTAAGCCTGTCATACCTGTCAAGCAGAAAAGTAATGTCATATATCAAATTTTTTGTGATTGTATGCTATCATATATAGGTGAATCTAGGTGCAGTATTGAGAAGAGATTGAGGGAGCATGAATTGTTATATAAGCATGTAAAAAGTAAAAATAATGGTGATTTAATGTCTTCTTCAGTTTTATTTGATCATGAAAAAAAAACATATAAATATAAGTTTAAATTTGATTTTGAAAATGTAAACATTTTTCATGAAGAGAGAAGCCCTAATAAAAGAAAAATTAAGAAGGCAATTTTTATAAATAGGAATAAAGTGCATTTAATAAATAGACAAGCGCAAACATTAAAATATGAGATTCATGGGATTTGAATTGATGACGTTTGCTTCTGCTTTGTTTTTTTGTTTTTTAATTTAATGGCAGTTTAGGCAGGTTTACAAAATTAACAGAAAGTACTTCTGCAGATTTAAGGATTGTTTATAATAGTTTGTTACCATTAAATTTATTATTTTTATTATAATTACAATTTTGTTTTAATTAACGGACATTTTATTTATATTATATATATAATGTATATAACCAATTAAATAATATACATATACATATTTGTAATAAATGTTTTTATTTACTATACAATAAAAAATAATTGTTTTCTTTAAAATGCAATTGGAGTTTTTATATTTAACTTGAAATAAAAGCATGGAGTCTCCAAAAATTAATTGATTCAATCACTTGTAAAAATTAGTATTAATTTCTGAACACTATTCTTCTATTCCAATGCAAATATTAAAATCACAATAGTGGTTGAAGAAAATTGTTTCTCTTTTTAGTGCACAATAAATAAAAGTATTTATTATAAAATGTTTTTTATATTTATTATTTTTAGCTTTTTAGTACTCACACAGTAAATAAAAATATTCATTGTAAAATAGTTGCATATTATTTTTAATTTCTTGCTATTTGAATATTTTTTAGATTAACCTATTTAAAATGGAGAATAAAAATGTAGGAGTCTGGGTAAGATTTTAAAGGAAATTTACAGTGCATTAAAAATCAATTTCAATGTCGTTAATCTTTTTTAGGGCAACTTTTTTTTAAAAAAGCATTTAAAATATATACTGCTCTCTTATATGCATTACTGAACTAATATTAACATGTTTGAAATTTGTTCCATCTTCATCTTAGACTATAGAAACAATTTGATAACCATGAAATACTTTGTTGTCATATTGCAATGTCATCAATTTCTAATCCATGTCCAAAATTTAAAAGAAATCTAAAGCATTTATAATAATAATAAATTATATATTCCATTTATACTTAACAATGGGAAAAAAAATTAAGACAATTCAATACACATACATAAGTAATACACTTATTAACATTTTTTCAACTACTCTGTACTTATTCTCTTCATATTAAATAATAAATATAGAATATAAAAAAGGGTAAAAAATTATATAATATTTAAAAGGTAATAAATAATTTATGATTATAAGATGTATATATAGGATGTAAATTATATGTTCATGTAAAAGAGAGTGGTAAATGGAGCATTGTGTAACAGTAGTAAAGTGCATGGATGATTTAGTATTATATGATATACTATTCATATTTATAATAACATACAAGCTAAAACCTTAGACAGAAGTGCCTTAGAAATGCTTATGTGACAGCCAATCAGATGTAATAATGACTGCACACCATATTTATATACTCATATTTATATACTCATAAGTGTATATTCATTTAAAAAGAAAATTATTATATTTGGGTCTTTTTAATTTTTACTCCTTTCTCTCTTTTGTTTTCAATTTAATTATTTTCAAATAAAAGGGCTCAGAATATCTTGTGTAAATCCCCCATAAAAAATGGTGATGATTCCTTTGTTATATCCATAATGACTTTATTAAATTAATTTTCTTAGATACAAAATAAGTGTTATGTTAGCTTTGTAGTTATCTTCTTCTTCAATTTTTACCTACAAACATGAATTCAAAATCGTAATATTCAACTTTCAAAGGAAAAAAAAGGTTAAAGTTTATCGCAGTCATATTGAAATTTATTATTATTAATTGAAACATAAATTACTACAATTTAATCCACCAACATCGATATTCTCTTCACTTTTTTGATACTCTTTACTTTAGATAAATGCATTAATGATTATTATTAATCATTTTTAGACTGCTAGATCAAATGTAAACTTTAATCCCAGGGAATGATTCATATATTTATTTATTTTTAAATTAAATATAAGTTTTAAAAATGTGTGGTGGCGCGGAAGTTTTAAGTATTTCTAATAATTAAAAAATAATACAATTCATTTATAACAGCAAAAAAAAAAGAAGAGAAGATCACTATGTATTTGTAGTAGACAAACATCCTTACTGAATAAATAAACTTGGATTCAATTTTTTCTCTTAGTTCTCTTTTATACTTATCTTGTTTTTTTGTGCACGCATATGCAACATAGTATTTATATTAATTTTATAATAAGTTTTACATTAATTTAATTTTCATTTAATAATACTATTCAACATTCAGTAAATCAAAGCTATCATTTAAATTACATTTTGTATATCATCCATAATTAATAAATTCAAACTAATTATTTATCAATTATAAATATAAATTACGGCTCCATCACTATATATATAACATTAATAATACACAAAATAATATGCATATCTTTCATTATGGCTATACAGTTTACATAAATGATAAAAAGATTTGTTTAAAAATAATTATTTAATTAGGATTGCGGTACTTTAATAATAATATTTACGTTCATGACATCAATGGAATAATGAAAAAAAGATAAATTAAGAAAATACTTTAGGGTAAAAATGAAGATGTCATAATGGATAAGGTTGTTAGTTATTTTAGGTAACAGAATTTTAAAAAATAAAGTTAAAATTAAATAATATTTAAAACTAACAAGCAAAAAATGTTTGTTCTGCCAAATATGGTTTGTTGTTTAATAATTAAAATACCATCTTTTCTAAATACAAACTTAAAAAATTATTCAGAAATAAATACACGCATATATACGTATGTCGACTAAAAGTTGTAATAAATTTAGGTCAACGAGAGAAAATGAGTACAAAGTTCTTTTGTCACCTTCTTAAATAGAAACATCAAAATGCCTGATATTAAGTAACAGTGAAAGGTGAATATAGAAAAGAAAGTAATATAAAAATATAATTCATAATTGGCGCTATAAATCTTTTTTAAAATTGTTTGAAATTTAACTCACCATAAAGCTTAATCCGATTGTCTTGTGTCTCAACTAGAATAATAATATAACCACCTAAATCCACCATGCTGATGATAGAGGATCAATTCCCCTTGTCAAATTATAGAATCAACCACCTGTGTCAGATAAAATTCCTTTACAGCTTTTTAAAGTTTACTAGTTGGATGCCTTGTCAGGAAGAAGTCCTGCATTCAGTGAAGTTAATATAATGTTCCTGATAAAACATAAGAGTTTAAATTATAAGAGCGCTCTTTTGCACAACTAAAGTTCAGCTTTGGAGTTAAATTTTCCCTAACAGCTGATAAAATGACAACCTAGTGGCAGTTTTACGAAATACAATCAATTTCCTATATTTAAAATGTAAGCATAAAAGTTTTCAAACATATATAAAAATATATACTACTTCACTTTATCATCAAGTTAGTTTAATTTTTCAAATTCTTTCAGGGCAACTATTTAGGATGCTTGACTTTTTATATCTATCCTATTCTACCTCATAATGTAATGGTTTGTTCCAAATCTCTAGAGTTTTAAAGACTACAATAAATATTCAACAGCTTTAAGGGAAACGGGTGATTGGATAACAATCTAGAATTATAAATGTTTTGGATGCAGAGAAGTCCATCACCTAAAGATATTTAAAATAAAACCTTATAATAACGAAATCGTTTAATATCAGTAAGTTGAGGAAAAAATGTTGTACACTTTTTAAATCGCGAAAGACATCACCTTGTTACGAATTGTTTTTTTTAAAAAGAATATAGAATCAGAAATGTTTTTTTTAGCACTTTTGAAATCATTTAAAGCTTTTGAAAACTGTAATTATAAATTAGCATTAATTTTATAATTTGATTTGGACAAAAAGAAAATTAAAATATTTCTCACAATATATATATAAAGAATAAAATAAATATTGATAATGATGAGTTAGAAGAAATTAACAACTACAAATATCTTGATCAGATTATCATTTCAGACTGAAATATATTGAATGAAATTAATCATAGAATTAAACTTGGTTGGAGTGCTTTTGATAGAAATAACTTAATATTAAAAAAAAAAATCCTATGTGTTTGAAAACAAAAGTTTTTAATAAATGTATTTTTCCAGTTCTTACTTATGGATCTGAGACTTGGACATTTAAGAGAAGAGCAATACATAGATTTCAAACCACTAAACGAAGTAAGGAAAGACACATATTAGAAATAACAGGAAGAGATCGAAAACGAACTACATTGGTTAAGGAATAAATAGGTGGTACTGACATAATTGAAAGAATTAAGAGATTGAAGTGGAGTTGGGCTAAACGTGTTTCTAAAAGAGATGATAATAGATGGACAGTTAAAATGTTAAAACTGGATTTCAAAGATTGTAAAAGACTGACAAAGAGATCACATATGAGATGAATGAATGAAATAAAGAAGTGTGTTAGGATGATGTGGAGAAGAGAGACTAGAGATTGAAAAAATAGATTGAACCTGGAGAGACCTTCATCCCGCAGTGAATGGATATGGTTGAAAATGATGTGATGATATATGCCTAGAATGCAACTTTAACTATTAATGCTATTTTTTTTTTTTACCAATAAGTCCAATAATTACAAAATTAGTTTAAAATGTTTAATGAAATACGCATAGGAATGAAAATTATTTTTAAATTTTCAAATTACAGAAATAAGAAATAGAATGTTTGCATGTGAGTTCAAAAAAATTAAAGGTATCTATGACTTAAAATACAAACAGTAATTATTTTAACCATTTTTTATCTATGGTAATGAGTAACTGAGTTTCAAATCCAGACAGCTTGATATTTTTCCAATTAACTGAAAATTTTCTAAATAATCATATAAATATATTTTCAAACAAATAATGCTAATGATGTGAAACTCATTAGAAATATATTGAAAGATGATAAAATAAAATCCTGTTATAGCACTTAGAGCTATAATATGATGCAATAAAAACATATGATAAATGAGATAATTAAGTTTTATTTTTCACTTAGAGTTTGCTTAATTTATGATTCTTTTGTGAAATTGATATCATTATCTAGTAAGTTTCATGCATGCACAATAATAAAAGAATTGGTATTTAAGTTGCATGAAATTATTTGGATTCTTGTAAGATGCCAGCAGTGCATTATTAAAGCTATTTTAAAAATACATAGGATTTTTAAATATATCACAAATACAAGCTTTAAAATTGCAACTACATATGGCTGAATTGCTTTAAACAAGTGTTCAAATTTCAAAGCTTGCAAAATTCCACAGTGATGGGTGTTCATTATATTCTAGGACAGTGATCTTCAACCTTTTCACACCTGCAGATCAGCAAAAATAAGGATAAGATTTCACAGACTGGCAGAAGTCTACAGATAAATTTTTAAAAAAATGTAAACTGCTTAGCATAATTGTTATAGCTGACCAAAACAACACACTAGTTACTATGTATTGTGATGATGTTGTTTACCTTCACATGCTGAACACTCTTTCTCGAGTTGCACAATCATACTGCTACAGAAAACAGTACAGTAACAATCATTCTCATTAATGTCCCTGCATTGCTATATTTATTATTTCATTGTTTAAACATGCAAGAATAAAATATTTGAATGTTGGGAAATATCACAGCTGATTATGATAAATGTAATATCTGTATTTAATGTTAAATATACAAGATGAAGTTATATATATATGAAGTTTGTATAATAAAAAACTTTTTTTTTAAATTTTGAATTTTTTAAAAAAAATAAAAAATTTAATTCTATCCCCCCCCCCCCATAAACGTCTGTGATAAGTAGAAAAACAAATTAATTTAATTTATGTATGATTGATTAGATTTTGTTTTCATTCTGTTTCTTTTTTTTAATTGGGTAAAAATGAGATGAAAAAATAAATAAAAATTGTTTATATTAATTAAAAGTTTAAGATATTATTTTGTTATTACAAACTTTCCTGCCAGTCTAGCACAGACCGGCAGAAAACTTCTACAGCCCAGCACTGGTCCACAAACCAAGGGTTGAAGACCACTGTTCTCAGAGGTCTTGAACTTTGTGATACTACTTTGAAAAAATATTATGAATGACTGAAAACTTGATTTCTCACAAAGTCTATGATTATTTTTGCACAAAAATTGTGTGATAATTATTAGAAATCAAGAAAATATATTATTACATATTTATTTTTTACAGAAATATTTTATTTTTAAATATAAAAGATTATATAATGTTACCATGGAAATTACAGTGGCAGAAAATATGATTTGTCTATAAAATGTCATAACTAGCAGTCTGTTAAAAATTATAGCAATATTGTGAAAATTTGTAAAAAGAATTAAATCTTTAAAACATAAGTTGATAGATTTACTGGATATTAATAATTATTTATTCACATTTTAAATATAAATGTCAAACAAAGCATTGTTAGCTGAGAGGTCAGCACAGCCACCTTGCAAGCAAGCAGTTGGTTGCAGACAGTTGTTGCACACCTCCCAGCCGATGCTATGACATATGAAAAAAAAGATTTCACTCATTTCACAAAGTCAAGCTATTCCTTCTGGCAGTTGGATGATAAAATGATGTTTTGATTAAAATAAGTAAAGTATAAAGAAGAGCAATGGAGCTTAGATATGAAACTTCCAAATGTTAAAGAAATGCAACAGAATGAAAAAGGAAACATTAAGATGGTCAACTAAACATTAATAGGAAGCTGAAAAACATGATGTATTGCTAAAAAATAAAATTATTACCAATGAAATTCAAAATTTAGAGAATGAATTTTATAATATAGAAGTATCAAAAGAGGCAAAAATCCTAGTATTCAATTATAAAAATGTAACACAAATGTATAGAACTATAGATTTTAGAGTTATTGAAAAGTTAAGAATAAAAAGTAAAAAGGTCACAACTGTAATACAAAGACAAAAGTAAATAGAGTCTTGAGAAAACAAGTTGACAATACTGAGAGTAATAAAAATACCGGGAGGGAAGGTTTGATTCTGGTATATATTTGGATGGCTTAAATACTTGGGATATGTTGAATAAATTAATGAGTTCATGTAAGAAAAATAAAAATAGGATATTGTAACAGTTAAATTTGTACATTCGCGCAACAAAATCCAGGTTGTTGAGACCCCATGTCCAAGCTCGCCTCAGTTCCTTTACCACCACTCAAAGATTCACTGCCTTACAGATGACATATATGAGGTTACAGCAGTATTTTTTTTAATCGTGTGTTGGCAGTAGCACATCGGTAAAACATGAAACTATAGGTAATGGACATGTTTAACAGTATAGCTATATATATATATATAGGTGTAGCGTGATCATAATTACTAAATATGAATTGTGATTCTTAACAACTAATAGATAACTAATTAATAATGAGTTAATAATTAATAATGATTACTTAACAATGAATTAATAATAACAATTTAATAATAATGATGATAATATTGATGAACAAAATTGAGACACTAAGCAGAAGTTAAAATTTAAATTAATTTAATGAAAGTTAAATATAAATGCTAAGATTAATAAACAAAATAATAATTACAATGGGATTATATAGATTGTCTCACTCGCAGATGATGATTTTAGGGATTACAATATATTAATATTTGAGCTTTTGGTTCACATGCAGGTGATGATTTTAGAAATTACAATATAGTAATATATGGAATTTTAGTTCACATGCAGGTGATGATTTTACAGATTACAAGCAGTTGTGGTTTATATATATAGAGCATTTCAAATCACTCACAGGTGATTTTAGTTTTCTGATTACAAATTATTTAATTTACTTTGCTTGCTATATATATCTATCTATCACTCGCAGGTGATGAACATTTGCAATATTTTAAGTTACATTTTCATGAGACTTATTACTATATTAAAATTTAGTTTAATTTGCTCATGATGATCTATGCCTAGTTTATGCTATATTTATGGATTTAGATTTGCTTTAGAGCTAGCAGAAGTGATTATTATGAATTATAAAGAATATCTTATTAAACGTGTATTCATCAATATATTCTCTATATAGCTTATATGCCTATAAAATCAGATTTTGTTTCAGATCAAAGCTGAAATATACAATTATATGACAGGATGAACTGATGATTGGCAGTCAGACTTCAGATACCAAGGCGTATAGAAAATATACAATCTGAGTCCATGCATATCGAATGTGCATTTTATCATGGGATTCGTATCTAGTACCGGTTCCCTTAATACCATACCCATTGCTGTGAAAAAGAGACCTTTTTGTCCGGGTGATCAAATAACTAGTTTAATATTCTGGATCCTCATGCTCCAGTTCTAAATATAAAGAATGGGGTGGCCCTTAACCTACACTCATCTGAAGAAGATAGTTGTCCGAACTAAGTAATGGGGTAGCCCTTAAAACCTGCCCATTGGAATATAATGTACAGTAACAATTAGGTATGCCTAAGCATTTTCTAAGGACACATTTGTCTTGATGACTACATCATTATATAATACAATAGGACACTAAACAATAGTTTCCTTCCATGAAACTACCGTAGATCAGTTTATAATAAAGCATCTATAACTATGCTATTAAGGTAAACTTATGAATCTAATTTGCTAAGCTATCTATATAGGCATTTATAATTCTAGGGAGAATTACAGCATATTTTGGATAATTATAATACTAAATTCTAGCTTTATGCAGTATTTTATCACTTCTGCCAAATACTAATGAAATATTACATTTAAAGCAAATCTATCTTAAAGCATTTATATGCTTTTAATTATATCTCTTAAATAAGACTTATTTTATCCATTTCAGAAAGGAGTTTTGTTTGTGCATTAATAAATGTGAAATTATATATGTGTCAGAATATCTAATCGCTTATCACTAATGACTTAACTAAGAATAAAACTTCATTCTGAACAACATAGCATAAACAAATACATAATTGAAAATAAAATAAAATTGGCATAGATTTAATTAAAAGAAACATAAATTTAAAATAAGGTTTCACATAAGTGAAATCTGAAATTTGGCTTTATTTGCTTAGTTTAAAAAGGAAAATGAAACAAAATTAGCCTAAATTAAATTGATTCAGTTATAGAATTATTAATAAAAGCAAATATTATTATTAGGCTAAATTAAGTGAAAAATGTGGAAACATAAAATCAGTTAAATAAATCAGATGAAATTAATGAATTCAAATAAATCAGCCAAGATTTAGGATTTAAATCAAAGAAAATAAAATATACATTTGATTTCAAGATTTAGAATACATTGAGTTACTTTGGCCATAAATAAAAAAATAGCTAGCTTTTAGGAATTCCGAGTTTAGTTTAAAAGTTAACTTTAGATGGATGGAGATTTGTTACCGCTATCTTTTCTGCTGTGGCAAGTTGGCTTCATTTTGAAGGTTTTCTTTTAGATGGCATCGGCTTCTAGTTCACTTCTCTCTGCATCTAGTAAACCATCATTGGGTCCAGAAAGCAAGGAAATTTCCTTCTACCCCATCATCATTATTTTTACAAAATACTTCAAATTTAAAAAATAGTGTCCGAATCTCCAAATGTTTCAAAGATGGCTGCACTGAGTTTATATACTAGCTCACCCCCCTCTCCCCTGTCTTAGTAGTTTCAGATCTGTTTTTCTAATTGCCTCACTGTATTCTTGGAAATATGGGATACCCGCTGTTATTGATTTTTTTTACAGGTGGTTTTTCCCAATCTTTACCAGTTTTAATTTATTCATATATGGTTCTAAAATCTATTTTTACCCTTCAAATTTTAAATAGGTCAGAATATAGAAAAAAGGATTAATTTTATTAAATTATCTTTTTCAGAATAACAAATATAAAGATGGAAAAACATTTTATTATATGTGTAACACAATTATATAATTTAATGATATATGCTGAAATTTTATAATTTCAAATGTTAATTTTAGAATAAATATTCTAAATAAAGAAATTCTCCAATGTTTTAATACCATTAACATTATTCCTTCCTGCATATATGTAGTTTTTTGTTACACATACATAACATTTTTCCATTATTTAACTACTAGAAATATATACATGCATATTTACTGATTTTTACATATATACATACGTTTTCCACACTGTATGCTAAAATATATGCACAAATACATAACTAGTATAATTAAGTTTAAAATTAGGATTAATATTAGCATAATATATGAGGATTTGGTTATAGGTATACATAAATAAATACTACTATAGTATATAGTAGGTGAAACAGAAGGATAGATAGATCTGACTGTTTCAATATTATGAAACATAAATTGTGCTTTTGCAGTTGAAATAATTTAATAGAGAAAAAATGTATTATGTTGTATATTAAAAATTGTTAAAATCTTAAACAATAATAATAATAAGCCAAATCATAATAATGTAAAAAATATATTATCAGTTGATGATGACTTGGGTATTGAAAGGGTGAGGCATAGTATGTTAATTTTTAGGATGTATGCTAATTGTAAATTAAAAAATTGTATGATTAAGCATTTTCTTGAGAGAAAATGGCTGAACTGCAGGCATGGGTTTGTGCCAAAATCTCTCCATATAATTTGATGGTGCAACACTATTTAAGAGATATCTGGGTCTCACTGCAGAGGAGCTGGAAGAAACAAATTCACAGTGAAATGGTGAATAATTATTGATAATTGTAATTTTAAATAGATTTTCAGTAGAATATTCCTGACATTTTCAAAAATCTATGCAAACCAAGAGTTCCTGCTTAGCAACCATATGCACAATTTGTTTCTTGAAGTAGTAGCAACATTCTTAAAAATTAAAAATGGTTTAATCTGTTTTTTCTAGCATTAAAAAGTGTGATTGTGAACTTGGTGCTTCTCTTGCTTGGATCTCTTTCTCATTTTAAGGTTATGGGTGAAAAAATACTACTAATAAAGTTTAGTGTAAAAATAAAATTAATCAATGTCAATAGGTTGAATGACTCATTTTATTTCTAATCCAATAAAAGGCAATAAGGCTGTTACTAATAAAATGCATGCTACATAAATGAATAAAAAAGAGAAAAGGTCTAAGTGGAATTATTTTAGAATAATAATTTTAAAGATGAAAAAAGGAATAATAAAAGAAAATTATTACATTTGTTTTAATTTTAAAACAGTCTTTGTCAAGCACAGATGCCTTACAAGCAGTTGTCCTGGGTTTGTGGGTTTGCTTTCTGGCCAATGCTTTGCCACATGAAAAAAAAAACAGTTTAAAATTTAAAAAAAGTTAGACAAATTATGTTTAAAAAAAAAGAAAAAAAATGCTTTTAGTTTATAGATTCTAAAAAAAGATAATAATTAATACTGGCTATATATTTTTTTTGTTTAGAGAGTTTTATTTTTTTTTTAAAAAAAAGAAGAAAAATAAATTTTTTTGAAACAATAATTTTATATTGTATTATCCTGATTTAAATTTAAATAGCTATTATCTTATTATTACTATTATGAATATATACATTAGTAGATGTTTGAAGTCATCAGATGTTTATCATAATTTTGAAAGATATTATAGAAACACCCAAAGTACAGAGTAATTTGTGATTTTTTATTATTTTGTTTTAAAAATAATATACATTTAACATAAAATATTATTATAAAACTATTTATAAATTTAAAAACAAATATATTTCAAAAGACAATAGGTTTAAATGAATAACAAATTATATTCTCATGTGTGTGAGTATATGTGCATATATGTTTGGATTATTGTATAAATTTAAGTCATGTGTGTATTTTAAAAATGGTCATATTATTAAGATATATATATGTAAGATATAATAATTTTATTTTAAAACAAATGACTTTTACTTTAAAATAAAAGGTTTAAAATCATTGTTGTCATTTTACTTTAAAACATTTGTTTTAAAATTTTCAAAAAGACATTTTGTCAGAGATGCAGTTCTGTTTGAAAAATAAAATAACTTTTAAGCAAAAGGTGTAATTTTGAGTTTATCATTAGAAAAGTATCAAATAACAGTTTCAAAGATTACATCTACAAACAAATGGTATAAAATTGCTCATGATTTAACTTTGAAAATCTTACATATTTGTTTCACTTCTTATAAATTATGTATATTAAACATTTCAGTTAATACTGCTTTTCACAGTAAATAAATATATTTTTTAAAGAGTGATATATATATAATGATTTAAGTAAAACAAGAATATGAAGGACTGACTAGTATATTTGATGTTTATTTCAAAAATGACAGATGTAAATTTTTGAAAGGCAATTAAATAACACCTGAAATGGAATTTGTTTAATAGCATTTTATTTGAAAAATTAAAAATGCTTATTTAATTCCATGTAAATTTATACACATATGCATCTGGGTGTGTGCACCAATAAATCAATAACTTACCAAGGATTAAAATATAATAATTTATCAAATGGAATAATTATACATTTTATAAAAGAATGTTAGAAAAGTTTAATTACATGGATTAATATATTAAAGATATATATATTTGTATCCAAAAAAGTAAAATTTTTGCTAAAGATTATAAATTCAAATGGAATAATAATTATCATTTTAAAAGAGATAATACTTATTGATTACTGTCAACTACAGTGTAAAATATTGCCAGAGATTATTAATAATTAGTTTATTGAATAAACTATGAGTATTTTTAAAAAGAAACAAACTTTTGGACTTGTATTTTAAAAATTGTCACTATATGCATTTTCATTGGGACTTTTTTCATGCAAACTTTAAAAAAACAATATTTTATAGACTGGATAACTATTTGGGATAAATATTGATAACTGTTAATGCAGATTGTAAATTTTATTTATGTAATTATATTTAATTTAATATTGATTTGTTTTAACTATATTAAATACATCGGTGCAGCTGCAGCTGATTATTCTGAAATTAAATTTCTTTGTTTTTATTTTAAAATTGTGAAAAAACCAATTGCACTATGCATGTGCCAATACTACTATTCTCTGTGAATTGATTTCCTTTTCAAACAATATACATCTTGCTAAAATCAGATTAAAATTAGAATTTTTACTAATTTGTTTATTTATAATTCCATTTAATTTTTTGTCTCAATTTATTACATCGTACAGAGAAAACAAAATGTACATTTTATTGGAAAAATTTAATTTATAAGTGGATTCAACATGGATGGAAGATTTTGCAATTTTAAGGCCTTCATCCCCAAAATAAATGTAAATAATATAAGTATTCCATTTTAGATTTTGTTTTATTTGAGTTATTATTATTTTTAAAAGGTATTATTTCATGCAAGTAATTTTCAATAATAAATATAATTATTGTGTTTATACTAGCATATCTATGTTTGTATAATTAAAGTGATTTTGACAGCATGTGTAAATTTAGCTGATTATGTACAATTTAATTTTACAAATCTGATCCAAGTTTGAAACAACATTATTTCATGCTCTTAATGATTCTCAGAAGATTTAATTATTTATTAGCATGTCTATATTTGTTTGTGTATTTGTGCTTGTACTTGCATGTCTGTTCTTATATAACAAGTATTGATTTTCATTACATATATAAAATTAGGCTAGTATAAAATAGTGAAATGTATATTTTAAGGCTGATTATCAGATGCACAGAAAAGTTACAGTTGATAAAGTTTACTGGAAATAGTGCAATATGACAATGACTTAAATCCAATGAAGAGAGGTGGCAAAGGGTGAGTGTGTAGTGATAGCCACAATGGTAATAATATACTATATGAAATTGTATGCAAGCAAACAGTTAAATTCAGATTTTTGATCTATACTCCTTTTCTGTGGAGTCAGTAGTTTTGCTACATCCTGCGTCACATTATTTTCAAGTCTATAGCTAGCAAATGAACTATATTCAATAAATTGTGTCACAATAAATATAACAAAATAACATCACTGGTGTGCATAAAAACAAAAAATGAAGAGATGAGACATTTTATTATTAATAAAGAAAATAGTTTTCAATTTCTAGTTTGGGATAATAACATTTGGATGAACAAAAAGCTAATTGCTATGATTAAAAATGCATATCCACCTTTTGGAAATAATTTATTTTATATTTGTTATTATGAAGAATCTTTTTTCTTATAGATGTCTAGAGACTTTTTAACTTTTTGGGTACAAAAAAAAAGATAAATTCTTTCTTGTTTATCTTTTTGTAAGTTCTGAAGCTATGATTTATTTCGGGTAAGAAGTATTATATAAGTTTTGAATCAGAATTTTGTGAGAAATAGAAAAATTTTTTTAATAAAAATATAATTTTAAAACTTAGTTATGATAATTTAGAAATTATGAACAAAGGATAAAGTAATCACTTTTTAGGATACTGAAATTTGATTTTTTTAGTTTTTTTAATGGTAATCACTATTTTTCTTCTGAGTCATATATTTTTTCTAGTTTTTCAAGTTTTATTAATGTAAAGGTTTTTGCTCTAACATGATTAAAACTGAAGTTATGGTGAAAATTGTGTATCAAATAAATTCCTAAAAATTTAATATAGTGACACCCCACACCAAAAAGTTAAAAGGTCATTCAACATATATATGTGTGAGAGTGAACGCATGTGCATATATACAAATCTATAACTAACCAAAAAAAATCTAAAAACTCCAAATTTATATTTAAATAATCATAATAGATTTTATTTAATAATTTGTTTAATTTACTGATAAATGCTCAGTAGGCAATCTGTAACAAATCAATATTTTATATGTTTTATATACACACGATTTCTATTGAAGACAACAAATAAATGTTTTATTTATTGTTCTTTAAAAATGTATAATGTTTTTGCACCACCTTATAGTTTAAACATATAATATTTTATAACACATTGATTAAATTATTAAAGTATACTAATAATTGTCTTATTATGAATTTAGTAAATAAAATTATTGGTATTTATATGATTTAGTAATCATAATTTAAAATCACATTGCAAACATAAACATTTAAAATTTTAATTAACAAAATAATACAAATTTTATTATTGAATTAAAATCTAATAATTATTAAAAGTGAACCTAATGTTTTATGAGCATCAATTGGTATAAAAGCTAGTTAATAAATTATTACAATAAAATTTTTTATAATCATCAAATTAAATAACTTTATTTATTTTTGAATATAGTATAAAATTAGCACATAGTAATAAAAAGATTATTTATGAATGAATACAAATATGAATTATTAATGAATATATTCCTTGTAATTTTCAAATACATTATTTTATATTGTGTATACAGTATTGGCATCTAGTCAGGTTGACAATTATTTAGTATATAAAATATTATGGATCAAGTTTAACTTCATCCAATATAGATTTTGGATTACTTCATTAATAGAGATTAGTCTGTTCTCATTTTAATCCATTAGATTTGATTTGTGTAGTTCCATTAATTTTGAGTAGTTTATTTATATTATTATAAATCTGGTATTGTATAATTTATATTGCTTCAGATTCTGGGCTTACTAAATTGGTAGAGCATAGAAGAGTTAATATTCCATATCATTAATTCATTCCATTACAGATCTTAATATTCATGCATGTTGATATTTTATTATAAGAAGATTAATTAAACCTTTCCATATTTTGTATTGTTACAAATTTAGCTTGTTCAAAGATATGGGGCATTAACAAGAGGAATCTCATTCTCATACTGGTATAGATTTTTTATTTAGGGCTAGGGCATATAAATAGTCTCTTATATGTTGTTCCTTTTTTTGTTACAGATTTGACCTCCTTAATTCATGGGACATAACAATGACTTTCACTGCTCTTATTTTTCTTTTGTTACAGTATATTTTGTCAGAGTTTAAAATATGATTTAGAAAAAGTGGATTTAATTAAACTTTGTTTTTTAGTTAATGAAATGTTATAAATATAAAAAAAATGTACAAAATTGTTATCTAACAAAACCTAATCAGATTAAGTTATTTATAAAATTGGATTAGGTAGGTTATTTTTTGTAATTAATTAAAACTAATAAAAAATTAAAAACAAGATAAAGTGAAGTGGGGGTTGACTCAATTTAGACAATTGACAGTTTATGTATAAAAGGTAATTAAAATTTTTATTATAATACCTTGTCATCATTATTTTCCTTTACTCAGGCTTTTTGTAAAATATATGTGATTGCTATCTGCTGAAATTCATGATAATAATTTAGCAGCCATGTGCAATAAATACAATGCAGTGTTATAATGTTTTACTGATGATGCATTTCTGGATTCCTGGGAAGTGTGTCCATTAGCGCAGACAGAGCATCTCTCAAAAGCCTAAAATGTGATCAAAATTAACAGGATATTTTTAAAATTGTGTTTACCCTATACTACATATTATGTCTGCACAAAATATATATCAAGTTGAAATTTTCTTTCAAGGAGTATGTGCACCTGCGGATAGACAAACAAACATGGTCTGAATATGTATCTATAGTGTAAAGCTAGAAGATAAGTATAACACCAGGGAGAAACTACATTTACAGAAATAGATTTTGTTTTGTCCAAATTGTTTTAAAAAAATCAAAAATATTAAGCTTAACAAAAATCCTTTACCCAAAGACTCTCAACAAGAGACTTAAATTTTTTATAGAAGTTACCACCTAACATGTGCTAAGAATTATAATTACTTACTTTCAAAATTAAAACATTATTTACATCTTAGAGTAGATACAAAAAAACAACAATGATAGTATAAAATTATGTCAATAAGAAAGTTTCAATGTATACGTATTGAGGCGATCAGTGTGTATGCACACACAGAGCTTCATGTTAGTTGTTCGAAATAGTATATATCTATAGATTTTTAAAGATCAAATAACTAATTTTTCATTTGTTTTTTTTTTGTTAAAAAAATAATATACAGATGCATGTGTGTGTGTTGATAAATGAGAGGGCTCATATATATATCATTTTATTGAAATGCATTTTTGATATATATTTAGAAAGGAGAATATATTTCCTTTGTCTTATATATTTTTCCTAAAAGAAAATACTTTCTTGCAAATAACACTTTTTATGGTTCTGTTTTTTTTTAAACATCCATAGTTGCATGGAAGTGTTAGTTATTTTCTCATCTTTAAAGACCATTAAAAATGCAATTAAAATTTTCATACCTTAGATGGGATTTTTGCCAACTGATTTAAATTAAAGATCAATCAAGCAATCTATTTTCATTTCTAAAAAAGGCAGTTATAATATAGGTGAAAAAATAATATAGGATTAAACTGAAGGCTTTGCTGAGTGAAAGTTTTCATATAAATACTGGGCTAATTTTTCTAGTCAAGGCAGTCAAAGATTAAAAAATAAAGTTGTTGGCAGTAAAAAGAGTTTTTAAAAGCAGAGAGTTGTTGGCAGTCAAAAGTAAATGAAAAAGAAAAAAAGTTTTAAGAGTTAAAGTGGAAAGTGAAAGACTCTCTCTAATAGACAAATTGAATATATATAAGTGGATGACAGGTAATCACCATGGTATGTGAGTAGATAAAATTTACCTTTCCCTTCTCTGGAAAAATCTCCAGAAAAATGCATCTGTAAGAAGAAAGAAATCCAATTAGTTCCATGCTGCTGCCACTAAGAAAATGGAGAACCAACTTTGAATTCAGCCTTTCCTGAGTCCAGTAAAGCCAAAAGTTGATCCTGAAATAAGTGAACCAGTAGGAAAATAGCTATCCCATCAAGGTGACAGAGTAATCATTGCAAGTATGAAATTGCAGTCTTTAAAAAAATATTTATATATTAGAAGCACCTTGTATAAAAAAAACTCTAGAATATTTAATTTCCTCAGATTTATAAAATTTTTTAAAAGACTCTATCTAAAGAAAATGTGTTTCAAAAGGACAGTGATATATATGAGTGTTTTAATTTCTTTTATTATTATTTTTAACAAGTCAATTTGCATTATCACAAGATTACTTATTAATGGTAGAAAAAAGAATGTAATGTCTAATTCTAAGTGGAACAAAAGATTACTATAGAGTTTGTAAAAACAGCTTTTATATATTATTATTCATTTTGAAATATGCCAGTATGTTTTCTTTAAGTATAAAAATATACATTTTATTGATTAATTTATTTATGCCAATGCAGTCAAGTATGGGGACAAATGATATAATGTTGCATATCCTCCAAGCTAAGAATAGCTATTACCCATATACTATTTCATAATTGTAAATTAACAAACAGTCAGACTTAAATTTCTTAAATCGCTTGCCTAGTTCTTATTAGTTAAAAATGTCATATATGTATATATCCAAAACCTATAAAATATTTGAAATAATATCCTGAGCTATGTCAAAGTATTTGGTGAGTATCTTAGAATAATTTGATAAATTTTAGTGCATGACAGGCTAAGTTTGAATTAATAGAGTCCTTGTTTGACCCTGACCACTGGGACCAAAGAAGAATGATGACCATTAGTAGCATCAGGAGTGTTGGTTGGATAGTGGAGATTTTGAAGCACGGGCAAATAGGTTAAAGCTTAGTACTGTTCTGTGACTACCATATTCTGAACATGCTGGGTGTGAAGTACTTTTTGCTAGGTCTCTGAATCTTAACATCACATGATCACCATCTCTTACTAGCACATAAATCCTAAGATCTAGGTGCAGTACTCTCAGATCCAAGGCTCCTCACTGATGATGGCCACAATCCAGAAACTAGTCTGAGGATATTGGATGAGTAGGCACTAGATAGGGATTTTATGCACAAGCCTTCTGGCATCTATTGATTACTCTGGTTAGCACATGGTGGCACTACTGTATGGAGAGAGTTTTGCCTTTGTCTCTGAATCTTGTTGACTGATCACACAATTCTGACCATTACATGGTTGTATTTTTTTTTCCAGGCTTGGCCTCCCAATGTGAGGCTTCGATATATAAAACCACACACCCTGAGCAATAATTTCGATTTAACATTTTTTTGTGTAAAATATGTTGAGATAATATTTTTTGGGTTTGATGACAGTGTGAGGCAATTGAATTATTCACTCACTTCCAGGAAAGATAGAGATAGTTTCTCAAGCCTGTTGCATGGGTTTTGATGTGGCACCCAGAGATAATCTTTAAAAAAAATTTTAGGTTACTCTAAATAAATTTTGTCATCAACCAGGATTCCAATAATCATTGTGGATATTACTTTATTGTGTGGATTGATGATGATGGGAGATACATAGACTGATGTGGATATAAACAAAAGGGGGGGTGACACTGGGGTAATAGAGTGTGATGATGGTGTGAAAGATGTCATATTTTTTATAACTTAGCAGTTTTTCTAGGTACATCAGAACAAGCAACCTGTAAACAAGGGGGGCAGTGACTGGTCTTAAGAGGGTAAGATAATTTTTTATATATACTTTATATATATCTATGTACAAGTTTTTAATTGTACATGTAGTATTTATCGCAGGTGAATAGTAGTAGATAGGCAGGCATGGACTTAGAATGAATATAAGGAATTGAATAGGCAAGGCATTGGGAGGAGAGGGAGAAGATGAAGATGCATAGGAGATCAGAGGAGGGGAAGGTATAACCTTTTATGAAAATTGAAAATAATAGTAGAAAAGAGAGAATTGTTCAAAAGAAATAGTTATAGAAAGCAAGCCATTGTGTTTAGGTAAAGATAAAAAAGAAGGGAAATAATGGAGACTGACAAGGTATAATAAATGTATGATGCAGAGACAGATATGGAAGTAGTAATGCACACGAGAGTCCCTTGGAGGGACTAGTGACCATAGAGGAGATTAAAGAGCCCCCTCTGGTTCCAAAGAACTGAAACCAAGAGAAGAATTTGGGGATTTGAGACCTATGCCAACTAATGTTAACCATGATAGTAGAAGTCAAACAGATAGCACAAGAAACAAAGAGTGACTGCAATAGTATAGCATAGGAAATGAGAGAATGCAATAAGAAAGTAGAGGAAATGAAGAGTGAATGCAATAAGAGAGAAGAGGAGACTCAGAAAATGATAGATGATTGGGTTGAAGAAGGTTGAAGAGACAGAGAGGAGATTAGACAGGAATGTAGAAAGGGAGTTGAGGAAGTAAACAAAAAAGTAGATGATCTGGGAAATGCTCTACAGAAGGACTTGGAGAACATCCATGAGGAAACCCAGAGAGTACAAGGAAAACATCAGGAAGAAATAAGGGCCTTGCAACATGACCAAGGGGATGTCATGGAGAAAGTTTCCAGATTAAGTGGAAGATATAATAAAATTAAGGGAAGGGTATAGACAATCTAAAAAAGAACAAAGTTACACTCAAGATGTGACAATCAAAGTCATGGAACAAAATGAGGACATCAAGGTGTTGGTTGAAAGAGTCAAGGCAGACCTGGTCCCTAACATGGAGATAAAGATAAACGAGGTGTCTCTACTGGACAACAAAGACAGAGAATATTTAGGCCAGATTTTCAGTGAGGAATCAAATTAGGGTTCCATTGGACATGATCATCAGAAGGATAGGGAGTCAGGATCTCAGGTCCAAGTAATTCCCACCACTGACTTGGTGACCATGGATGACAGGAGCACACAACAGCTAGCCAAGTTTATCCAGATCAGGACCTTCAAAGGGGAAATAGGTGACAGTCCATTGATGCATTTGGATAGCCTGAGGGAATTTTTTTTCCACAGGTGTGGAGATCATGAGAAAATAGCCATATCCAGTAACCACTTACAGCAATCAGCATGTGACTGGTAGAAGAGTCTCCTAAAAAACCCTGGAACCTTTGAAGACTACCATGCTGCAGCATTGAAAAGGTTCTGGAGGGAGGCGCGACAGGAGGGAATCCAACAGCGAGTTTTTCAGGAGAAATATGGGATGACCAAGGCCAAGACCCATACCAGTTTTTTCTTAATCAGGTTGCTTGCCTAAGGTCTTTGATGGCTTTTCCTATGTCTGAGGGGCAGATCATTTGTGCTATCTGGCATAATATGCCTTCACAAGGGCTTTTAAGCAGGAAAAATGGCAATGTGGAAGAGGTAGCAGAACTCCTAACAACAATAGATTTTGGCAATCTGGCAAGAGAGCCATCAGAAAAAACAAGGAAAGTGGCAGCCCCAAGGATACAACTTGCTACGATGCATGGGCCTCACACAAATAGAGCCTCTAGTTATCAAGGATCAGGCCAGATTAGGCCAAAGAGAGGTTATTATTCTAGGCCTCCAGGAAACTATCAGGTACCTCCAGACCTGGGAAAAACTTAGAGGGTCTTAGGAAAAAAGGTAATGATGGGTACCAATTTTTAAATGAATAGAAACCATAAAATTTCAAATTATCTGTTAAGTATATAGCTATATAAATTTTTTTATGTGTATATGTTTGCTGTAGGGAAACCTTGGTTAATCACTGACCATAATTAACATAGTTTTTATAATGAAACAGTTTGATTACTCTTTCATATAAACTTCAAGGGTCTCTGCTGTAAAAAAAAAAGAGAATTTTTTTCCCAGAGTAGGTCTAATCATTTTTTAGACTGTTTTTTTTTCTTTTTGTAACTTGAGGGATATAAAGTGATCAGTGTGTATACACACACAAAGCTTCATGTTAGTTGTTAGAAATAGTATATATCTATAGATTTTTAAAGATCAAATATCTAATTTTTTTCATTTGTTTTTTTTTGTTAAAAAAATAATATAGATGCATATGTGTGTTGATGAATGAGAGGGCTCATATATATGTCATTTAATTGAAGTGCATTATATATATATATATATATATATATATATATATATATATATATATATATATATATATATATATATATATATATATATATATGTAGAAAGGAAAATATATTTCCTTTGTCTTATATATTTTTCCTAAAAGAAAATTCTTTCTTTGCAAACAACAATTTTTATGGTTCTGTTTTTTTGAACATTCATAGTTGCATGGAAGTGTTAGTTATTTTCTCATCTTTAAAGGCCATTAAAAATGCAATTAAAATTTTCATACCTTAGATGGGATTTTTGCCAATAGATTTAAATTAAAAATCAATCAAGCAGTCTATTTTCATTTCTAAAAAAGACAGTTATAATACAGGTGGAAAAAAATATAGGATTAACCTGAAGGCTTTGCTAATTTTTCTAGTTAAGGCGGTCAAAGTGTAAAAAATAAAGTTGTTGGCAGTAAAAAGAGTTTTTAAAAGCAGAGAGTTGTTGGCAGTCAAAAGTAAAAGAAAAAGAAAAAAAAGTTTTAAGAGTTAAAGTGGAAAGTGAAAGACTCTCTCTAATAGACAAATTGAATATATATAAGCTGATGACAAGTAATTGCCATGGTCTGTGAGTAGATAAAATTTACCTTTCCCTTCTTTGGGAAAATCTCCAGAAAAATGCATCTGTAAGAAGAAAGAAATCCAATTAGTTTCATGCTGCTGCCTCTGGGAAAATGAAAAACCAACTTCGAATCCAGTCTTTCCTGAGTCCAGTAAAGCCAAAAGTCGATCCTGAAATAAGTGAACCAGTAAGAAAATAGCTGCCACATCAAGGTGACAGAGTAACCATTGCAAGTATGAAATTGCAGTCTTTAAAAAAATATTTATATATTAGAAGTGCCTTCTATAAAAAAAAAAAACTCTAGAATATTTAATTTCCTCAGATTTATAAAAATTCGTAAAAGACTCTATCTAAAGAAAATGTGTTTCAAAAGGACTGTGATATATATGAGTGTTTTAATTTCTTTTATTATTATTTTTAACAAGTCAATTTGCGTTATCACAAGATTACTTATTAATGGTAGAAAAAAGAATGTAATGTCTAATTCTAAGTGGAACAAAAGATTACTATAGAGTTTGTAAAAACAGCTTTTATATATTATTATTCATTTTGAAATATGCCAGTATGTTTTCTTTAATTATAAGTATATATATTTATTAATTAATTAATTTTAACTATGCCAAATTCAGCCAGTATTTAATGATTATATTTTACTATTAGATCAATTTTATGCATAAATTTGTTTATTTCAAATCTTAAAGTGGGAGAGAGGATAACTATTTTTATAATTGTAAAGTTACGGTCAAATTTGAATTTCTTAAATTGTTTATCTAACTCTGGCTGGGTAAAATGTCATTTATTTAAATAAAAAAAGAGAGAGAGAGAAAAAATCAAATAACTGGATTAAAATTTGCCATTTACCTCTATATACCTTGGTAATAGAAATAAAGAATATAAATGAGTGTTAAAATTACTGTTTATTTGATTTAGATTAATATTCTTTGTGACAATTAAAAAATGAAATAATGTATATATGGGTTTATTTATGCGTTAAAAAAAAATAGTAATGATAATGATAGTGCTTCTTTTCTTAAATATAAAATGGGCAATATTACTTATTACAAAGATATATATTCATCTCAATCTATCTATCTATCTATCTATCTATCTATCTATCTATCTATCTATCTATCTATCTATCTATCTATCTATCTATCTATCTATCTATCTATCTATCTATCTATCTATCTATCTATCTATCTATCTATCTATCTATCTATCTATCTATCTATCTATCTATCTATCTATCTATCTATCTATCTATCTATCTATCTATCTATCTATCTATCTATCTATCTATCTATCTATCTATCTATCTATCTATCTATCTATCTATCTATCTATCTATCTATCTATCTATCTATCTATCTATCTATCTATCTATCTATCTATCTATCTATCTATCTATCTATCTATCTATCTATCTATCTATCTATCTATCTATCTATCTATCTATCTATCTATCATATCTATCTATATATTTAGTGATGCATGCATTTGGGGAAAGTGTAATATCTCAGCAGTAGTGTTTTTTTGCCTCTTTAGCATTTTGTGATTAAACTTTATATTTGAAACACTTGGGCATTTTATAGCCTATAGGATATGGTTGTCTTAAATTTTCCCATTATTACTTATTAAATACAGGTTTAAGAAAATATCTATACAAATATAAGTTAATGCTTTTAATGGGAAAATATATCAGTGTTGCTTAATAGAATAATCTGTGCCTATATGACTTTTAATAATGAATAAATGTCGAGTAATGCTATGCGAGCTGCCAGATGGATATTTTTACGGGTATACTCTATGACAATAGGGATTCAAAGCCCATGCTCTATTATTTCCTACACAGGCCAAGCTGATTGCAGATGTGTTATCATAGGAACTTATATACATTTTATTGCTCAACAAAGAAGATTGGCCCATGTTTGCCGATGCCAATAATAATATAGCCAGCACAGGATTCAAACCCAGATGCCACTGAATGCTGTAATTAGATTTCTTGATCATGCCTGTTAGTAATTCTGGGTAGGATAGATAAGCCATATTTAACATATAACTATTGATAGTGAAGGGAGATAGAATTATGCTTTAGTCCATAACTCCTGCCGGGAATACTAAAAGTAATTATAATAATAAAAAATATACTTAACTTTCCCTATGTATGTGACCACACACATAAATTTATTATATATATATTTCTGGTCTCTAACTTAATATAATCAGGTACTGTGTTTACTCTTGACAATTGGCATATTAATTTTATAGTGGCATATTTCTTAATAAAATATTATCATGCTTGATGCTTACACATGTATAATACTGATATTTACTATGTGTTGTAATTACTTTTTATGGTTAATTCATAATACCCTTACAGTATCATACTGATTCATAATTGTTGTTGTCATGAATGCCAGTTTGACTTCATTGTAATGCACACACACACTTAACACTAATGTTTAAATACTATTGAAATTATTATTTCTTGTCCGTAACTTCTGTTGTCATTATTGATAATATGACTTCATTGTAATGCTCTCACACATCTAATATTGATGTTTATTATTGTAATTGTTATCTTTAGTTCATATCCTTGGTTGTCATTATTGACAGGTAATTCTTTGTAAAAATCATACATTTATCCTAGTGATATCTAAATACTGTACCTTTATAAATACCTGATAATTGAATATTGTAATTTTTTTTAAAAATCATATTTTTCTCCTATTGATATCTAAATACAGTATCATTATCAATAACTGATAGCTAAATATTGTAATTATTATTATTTTTGGTTTAAATGTAACCCCATACATGGATCATAATAAGATCCAGACATTGTTATTATTTCTGTCTTCTAATGAATTGTGTTAATAAATCAAATATATATCTATATAGTTGTCATGTCATTCCCTGGTTCATCATATCCACCCAACTATGTCCACACTTAATTAAGTCATATATGTATATATCTAAAACCTATGAAATATTTGAAATAATATCCTGAGCTATGTCAAAGTATTTGGTGAGAATCATAGATTAATTTGATAATTTTAGTGCATGACAGGCTAAGTCTGAATTAATAGAGTCCTTCTTTTATTCCCTGACTACCAAGACTGAAGAAGAACGATGGCCATGAGTAGCATCAGGAGCATTGGTTGGATAGTGGAGCTTTTGAAGCACTGGTAAATAGGTTGAAGCTTAGTACTGTTCTGCAACTACCATATCCCAAACATGCTGGGTTTGAAGTACTTTTGCTAGGTCTCTGAATCTTGTTGGCTGATCACAAAATTCTGACCATTACAATATAAATGTGGTCTGCAAACTATGTATATAGAAAAATCAAAAGTTGTATTAGATTAATAACATGGTTTCAAGAGCTGCATAAGAAAATTATGACAGGTAATTAATGTAAGTATGAAAGAAACATAAATAAATATAAATAAAATCAAAGATTACACTAATGCCTTAAGGCAGTGCATTATATGCATAATTAGCTAGGAATATAAAGTAAGTGAAACCTATATATAAGGTTTGTAAATTCCATTGATTAATGACTACCCTGACCCTGTATATGTTTTACATTTTATATATTAAAATTCAAGTATAAATATTTGTAATAGTTTTATTTTACTTGCATTATTATTAATGATAATAAGTTAACCAGAATCCATGCTACATGTTTGTATTGAGTGTAATTGTCATAAAGTTTATTATTGTATAATGAACATTTGTTTTGTGTTTATTAATTTGGCCTCAATTCATTTTTCTCTTAATTTATCATTATTTAAATTTACTAAACTATTTATTGCAAAGTGAATATGTTTTTTATATAATCTGTTACTTATTTTAAAAGGATCAAAATTGTTATAGGTGTTCAAACTCATCTCATGAATTTTTTTGGTGTTTAAATGGTGCTGTGGTTTAAACCTAGAATAAATTCTATATCCATGGAGAACTTTTATTTAGCTACTTAAAAGTGGGGTTAATGGTCTTGAAATTTGGCCTTAGACTATTAATTAGACTTATATAATTAATACCTGATCTGACCATTGGTATTTTTTATAATTTAAAATAAAGTATATTTTCCCTCATACTATAACTTTTTTTATATATATTTGGGTATTTCAATGTGAGACTTGGCTGATTAAATCCTAGCTCTCATCACCTTCAGTCAGTTATAATATTTTTTTGATGTGGGATTTGTCTGATTGTTCCAGTCATTTTTTATTGTCTGTTGGAATCTTTCTGTTATGAATCATAATCAGTTATTTTTTCATCATGACATACAAGGTCTATAATATAATTCATAAATTAATCAATTGGACAATAAATTCCCTAGCATTGGATACTCAATTTATATGAAACACAGTTTATTAAACTGAATCTTGTTTGCATTTTGAGTATGATTGGGTAATGACTACGATCATTTGTGCTATAAAATAATAATAGAAATAATTTTTTATAATTAAAATTGAAGTGACTAAATAAAATGTCTATCATAGAAGTTTGTTTTGACATTTAATATTTATAAGTTTTAAGTGATAGATTCTACTCTGCTTAACATTAATTAGAATAGTAAATATCTAGATTAAAATTTAAAAAAATTAGATTTTAAGAATATAAATTAAATGGAAAAGCAGTAATATATATATTAATCAACAAGCCATAAATATAGGAGAGGCTGGAATACTTATTGAATTGTTCCAAAGTTAATCTTTGTTCAGTGGATAATGATAACGAATATGAAGTTTAGTTTTGGATAGTAAAATAAGGTAAAGAAGAATATAGAACTAATTTCAATTTAAAAAGTAAATAAAGTCAGAAAGCAATAAGGGTTTGACCTCATTTTATAAATAGATCTATTGTGAATAAAGAAATGGAATTACTGTAAAACAAATCTCACTTCATTTTCATGGTAATAATTTAAAAGATAAATTATTTAAAATTAAAAAAATAAAAGATCTTCCTAATCAAGTTAGCACAATTACTGCGCAAATGACTGTAGCAATAATTTTTTTAAAAAAAAAAACAGATCTAATAACCACAGTAAGAGTTACAGAAAAAATTGTAAAATTAAACTAGTTTGGAATAGATACATAAACAAGTTGAAATAAAATATAAAGAAGAAAATTATACAATTTTTATCATATAAATAATAACAAACATATAGATCTTGAAACAAATGTAAAAAAGTGAAATCAATTAAAGGTCTCCAGCATATAAAATGTAAAGTTACAATGTTATAAGTATTATAGAAATACAAGAAATCAGACAAGTTAAAGCTAGAAGAATTACAAGTGCTTATGTAACCTATCAGTTAAATAAAATACCCCAAGGAAAATTCAAAATATATAAAAACTATGCACGGATAGTATAAGCCAACAGAAATAATAATAACACATGATTTGCATATAACTGAGAAGCAAGACAGCATGATATTCTTGGTCAAGAAATATATTTAATTGTAAATATTAGTAGTTTTATAGTTAGTCATTTGAGAGATTGTCTAATGTTTGAATATTGGAAGCAACAGATGGGTTTTCATCCAGGAAATTTTAGGTCTATTATTCTCTGACTGCATTAAACTGCACAGACCAAACTATTATTAATGAAATATAGACATTGATAAAAAATATCAGCACCAATTAAGAAAAAATGCATAAAATTAGAAAATAATAATAGAATAAACACTAATTATGTAATATTTACTATAAAATATGATATCACTTGAAATTATAAAAAAATCAAACAAAATAAGACTCTGAAATAGTTCTAACAAATAACTTCTCAGAGTCTAAAATTAGATAAAAACATTATTAAGAATGATTACTGAATATGTCAACAAGTGTGTGTTTGAATGGAGGAAAATGAAATAAAATTATTTTATTTTTTTTTAAAAAAAACTTTAGGATACATCACAATGTCATTATATAAATTTATAAATAAAAAAAAAGGATTATTGATTTTAAAACCTATAGAATTGTTGGATTAAAAATATTTTACAAGGCAAACTTCAATAATATGATAATTTATAAGAACTGCTTATCATTATTTTTTTGAAGAGGCTCTGAAAAGTTTATCCCAGTGGTAGTATTCTATATTAGAGAGCTTTTTGAACTGAAGCATGAGTCATGATCTGGCTGATTGAATGTTATATAACCACCTTCATAAGAACCAATTGATGGTGTGAAAGACTCATAATAGTGATTAAAGACAATAAGCTAATGAAAATGAAAGAATGAATAATGGTGATTAATTTTAAGATAAAAACAGAAAGAGTATGATTATTCATTACACCACTATTCATATTATATCACATTACAGATACTAGAGTTGTCAATGACTACATTTCATTCTGTTAAACAGATGCTTTCACAAGCATATTCTATACCAATGTAAGCATGAAATATTGTTAGAAATTCAAACTTTTGGTTTATACTGTAACAATAAAATGAATTTATGTAAATATGAAATATATATTAGACCACTTAATCTAATCCATTGTAAAAATAGTGAAGTAGAGTTTAACAAATAATAAATCTTTATTAACAATTCTCAGCTTAAACTCCAATAAATATAGATTTCCTAGTAAAATGCACACTTTTTATAGTAAAATAAAATTATAAAATTCCATTTCATTACTGTTTTCTTTTAATTCTTGAACAAATATTATTTTATCTACTGCCTTTCTATTTCATTTTATATACTAAAACTATAATTCAATTCTGCTTTCACCTGTAATGAAATGTTTTAGTGCCAATTTAATATGCACTCTCTGCAATTTTTATGGGTGCAGCCCAAAAACACCATTGACACAAACAAACATCAATGAATGTCAGATAATATCACTAAAATACTAACAAGTATTCCAGATATTTAATCCAGTACACAAAAATGGCAATTTTTATAAAACTTAAAAAAGAAACATGCAAATTTCATAAAAATAATTGCAATCAAAAAAAAAAATTCAAAAATAATATTTAGCAAATATTATTAATTAGAAAATAACAAAAAAAATTGATAGTGTAATCATGTGACCAACATATCAAATTACTATCTCAATCAAATAAAAAAAAATAATATTTAGTAAATGACCACAAAAAGTTAGTATAATCATGTGACCAAAAATATCAAATAACTCAAAATCAAGTAGAGAAAAAATATTGGTAAGTAGGAAGTAACCAAAAAATTAGAAATTTCATAAAAATAAGTGCAATGAAAAAAAAATCAAAATTTTAAAATAATCATTACAAATACTAATAATTATCAAATGACAAAATGAAAAAAAATTGTTAGTGTTATCATATGACTAAAATACCAAATTACTATCCTGGATAAATATGAAAAAATAGCATATATTATTAATTAGTAATTGACTAAAAAAATTTAGCATAATCACATGCCAAAAAATATCAATGAAATCTAAAAAGCAAATATCAAAACTATTACAACTGTCATTTTTACTAAAGAAATTATTAAAATAACCCACCAGCTGTAATTTATATATAAATGATGCAGCACCTTTATTTTGATTCTCTGTATATAGATAAAACAGTATGTAAATAAACTACTTCTTCAACAAGCTGATGGACTCTCTGGGTATGCTGGTTTCTTCTAAACATTAGACTGGCTTATTGTCATTTTCAAAAAAGATATAAATCCAGGTAATTGTTGGCCTGCAGTGAGATCCCTTCAGTCTCTATGTTGTTTAATATAGACATATATATTCATTATGGAGAGCACAGAAAACAGACTATTTATTTACATGTGAATCCAAACTCTACTGTAGTGAATTAGTAGCAGCAGCTGCTTTCAGTTGTACTTTCACAGTAGTATGTTGTCATCATCTGCAAAACTGTAAAAAATTCCCCTAATTTTTTTCCAATCTTTTTATAATCAAGGTGAAAAAAATATACGTATTAAAAATAAGTTTTCTTTACCTGGACTGAAAAACGTTAATGCCTTTTTTCAATTCACTTTAATCCTTTGAAAAATAACTTTATGGCATTTTTATCAAAATATACAAACATTAATTAAACAAATTTGCTAATCAAAGCAGATAGTCAAATTTTATAATCACTAGTATATCTATTGTACCATAAAACATGCTTGTTTTAATTTCAAAATCAGAATTAATAAAATATTAATTACACCTTTTTAAATGTTTAATTTATAATAAAAAAATTTAAATTCAAAACTATTTAATCCTTTGTTATTCCAGTTAATATAGAAAATATCTACAAAAATAATATATATATACATGCACACATGCTATTAATTGTGTGTCATGAAAACCATAACTGTCTCATATTGTATTTAATTTTATATTTAAATTTTGTAGTAAGTGGGGCTGACGATGATGAGTTCCATCATCCCAGATTCACCTCCTAAACTCTGTACTTTTACAATATATAAATATATAACAAAAAATTAAAAAATATTTTTTCTACCAAAATAATATTTGCAGTGTTACATAAACGTTTTTAAAACTTTTTCTATCTTTAATAAAAGTTACTCTACTTTCTTTACTTAATTTTAATAAACAAGCTGAATTTCTATCATTTTTTAAAAATCCACATAAAATAAATTTTCTTTTTGATTTTAGTTAATGGTATGTATTTTAAATCCAGAATAAATGTCTGCCAAAAATAAATAAAACATTTTTAATAAATTCCAAGTGGTTTTGTTTTCCATAAAGAGTAGGCATTTAAGATCTCATCTCAAATAAGACCAGCATTAATGGAAAACATCATTTAAACTTGACAGTTCATTCATATATTTAAGAATAAAAGTAAAAAGAACATATTTAAAAAAACTTTATTTCAATATGTACAAAAAACTCCCCCCCCTCTCTTAAGCTTTTATTTATAAGTGTTAATAATACAAAAATCATTTACCAGAATATTAGTAATTAGATATTACGACCAAATAAAAGATAATAAATCAAAATCAAAGGAAGAATTACAAAAGTGATTAATCAACACAAGAATAGAAAATAAAAATACAATCAGCAGCAGTAGCCACTCTTAAACAAGTATGACTGTGCCAATTCCAAGATAAAAAATAAAATAATTATACTCGCTATACTACAATAGAGAAGAGTTTAAACCAATCTGTGAAACAGAAATATATCAACATATACAATTCAGTATCGTTTTTTTTTGATATTTTATAACATTCACTTTTAACTTTCTTTTTACAAAAAATGATACACATAATAATCATTATATTTACTTAATGTGCGGCTCCAGACTATAACCTGCATATCTTTCTGTTTTTAAATAAATAATCTTAGAAATAATCACTTGGATGATCATTAACATTCAAGTATCAGAAAAGATTTAACTTTGATCCAAAAATCTTTTAATCCTTGGGATTGAAATGCTATTACTGTGCTAAACTGCATAGGATTTTCTGTATTTTATTTTATTCTTCCCTTCTAATCATTTCTAGCATATTTTTCAGAATCCTTTTTTTTCTAATTATTTGATCAATCAAGTTTCTCATTCGTTTTATAACTTTAATAAAAATAACTTTTTAACATTCATTCTTTTCAATATTTTTATATTACCAATCATTCCAACTTTCTATTTTCATTAGCATCAAATCCACATTTCTAACATCTCCATTTTTTTTTCTCCCCATAAAGTTATATTTCAAATAAAACATTTAACAAGCTTCTTTATTATATCTAATTTTTGTGTTAATAAAATAATCTCATGCCTTTATTAAAAATTAATTGGCTATTACAGTTATTTCTCTATTTTCTAATAAACACAATATCAGCTAACCAATTTCCTACATATTCATAAGGATTAATTTGTTCTACAGCTCACATTCTATCCGATGCTTATTCTTACTATATTTATGATCATATATTTTTTTGATTTAGTTTTATTTATTTTTATCCTAAACTTTCTTCAAAGTCTGCTAATTTTAATTAACATTTTGTTAAGCTTAATTGCAAAGATATGAAATTATCAGTAAATTTTATAGCACGAATCAATGCGCATATTATTTTTAATAATTTTTTAAAAATAAATTCACTGAAAATAATCTCGTCTTATAATTTTTTCTGTCAAAAGTACACTTACTATTATAATTTTTTATTCATATATAAATTTCTTAAATAAATAAATATATATTTTCAATTTATACATTCAACCCAAGTAACTGTAAAATTCCCTTTCAAGATAAATTAAACTATTATTAGTGCCTTTTACCTAATTATCTCTCAATAATAATTTTTACTATTTCATTTGTATATCTTGTTTAAATATAAACAGCTCTTCTAATCGATTCAAAGTTTATCTATTCAATACAACTTTGTAGTATATGATATTGAACTAATTGTTTAAAATTCTCTCGAATTATATCTTTTATCTATGGAAATCAAAACTCTTTAATAAAAAAAAATCTACTGCCTATTATTATAAGTTATGAATTACAGGAAACAATTTCTCCAAAATCTTTCCTTTCATTGCCTTTAATAATTTAATTAGAAACACATCACTTTGCAGTTTTGAAATCAGTTAAAATTTTGTTTAACTTTTTTTTTCATTATTGAACAATCTAATTCATATGCATTTCATCTGATTATTATTTTTTAATTAATACATATGAAGATTCGTTATTTTTATTACACAAAACCCTTTAAATATTAATTATTGCTGTTACTTTCTTTAACAATACTTTATTACTTTTAATCCCTGCTTTTTTATTGAAACCTTTAAATACTAATTGGAGTATTTTTTTATTATGTAATAAATTAAACCTATTTTCTTTTTAATATATAGGGTATTTGAGCACAGACTTTTACACAACCCACCACTCTCCGCACAATCTCATAAGACTGATACACTTGAACACATATATGTTGAAAAGATAAATAATCACCAATACATGTATCTCATGCTAAACTAGCAATCAAAAGTTGATCCAGATTACCATCTCTACACATATATGCCACAAGTGCTCAGATATGTATTAAGATAGCCAATCCTCATACTTTAATGGACAGGCTTCAATCTACTCCACACTCCAACTCTTCAACCATCCATCCAATTGAAAATCTGATGATGGAATGCTCAAAGGCCACCATGAGGCCGAGATTCTTGTCACACCCATGTTGACCTAAGGTCAATCTGACCTCTCATGTACAGGACATAATCCATTTAATACATATACAAGGGATGGGCAGACATCTCTACTATGTAATAACTGAAACACAGGCTTATTATATACCTGTGTCTATATATGTAATATATAGGGTATATGAGCACAGACTTTCACACAACCCACCACTCTCCACACTATCTCATAACACTGATACACTTTAACACATATATGTTGAAAAGATAAATAATCACCAATATACATATTTCATGCTAAACCAGCAATCATCTGTTGCTCCAGATTACTATCTCTTCACATATATGCCATAAGTGCTCATATATATATATTAAGATATCCAATCCTCATACTTTAATGGACAGGCTTCAATCTACTCCACACTCAAACTCTTCAACCATCCATCCAATTGAAAATCTGATGATGGAAAGCTCAAAGGCCACCCTGAGGCCGAGATTCTTGTCACATCCATGTTGACCTAAGGTCAATCTGATCCCTCACGTACAGGACATAATTCATTTAAGACATATACAAGGGATGAAAAGACATTTCTACTATGTAATAATTGAAACACACAGGCTTATTATATACCTGTGTCTATATATCTAATATACAGGGTATATGAGCACAGACTTTCACACAATGCACCACTCTCCACACTATCTCATAACACTAATACACTTGAACACATATATGTTGAAAAGATAAATAACAATCAATATACGTATTTCATGCTAAACCAGCAATCATCAGTTGCTCCATATTACCATCTCTACACATATATGCCATAAGTGATCAGATATATATTAAGATAGCCAATTCTCTTACTTTAATGGACAGGCTTCAATCTACTCCACACTCCAACTCTTCAACTGTTCATTCGATTGAAAATCTGATGATGGAATGCTGAAAGGCCACCCTGAGGCTGACATTTTCAGTTATTACATAGTAGAGATGTCTGCCCATCCCTTGTATATGTATTAAATGGATTGTGTCCTGTACATGAGGGGTCAGATTGACCTTAGGTCAACATGGGTGTAACAAGAATCTTGGCCTCAGGATGGCCATTAAGCATTCCATCATCAGATTTCCAATTGGATAGATGGTTGAAGAGCTGGAGTGTGGAGTAGATTGAAGCCTGTCCACTAAAGTATGAGAATTGGCTATCTTAATATATATCTGAGCACTTATGGCATATATGTGTAGAGATGGTAATCTGGACCAACTGATGATTGCTGGTTTAGTATGAAATATGTATATTGGTCATTATTTATCTTTTCAACATATGTGTTCAAGTGTATCAGTGTTATGAGATAGTGTGGAGAGTGGTGGGTTCTGTGAAAGTCTGTGCTTATATACTCTATATATTATATATAAAGACACAGGTATATAATAAGCCTTTGTGTTTCAGCTATTTTCTTTTTGTAACTTTTCCATCGTTTTACTTTCTTCTATCTTAATTTACTATTAAGTCTTTTATGTATAACTTATATTTTATTCATCTTGTCATTACTAATTCAAGGCTCTTTTGCTCTCTTAATTGTTTTACAATCTATTATTTTTATTGCAACATACTTACTTTTTTTCTTCAATTAATTCTGATCTTTTATTTAAATTTATTTTATCTTCTATCATTTGTCTACTTATTTTTATATCCAATAGGTTTGGAGATTTTTCTTGAAATATTTCTCATTAATGTATCAATTGCCTTTTAGGAATGGGGGAAATTACTCTATGTTTTGCATTATTAAATTGCAATTCGTATTAATAACATTTCCACATACTATTTGTAAGTTGATTTTTAACCAAAACATAACTAGTTAAAAGATGTGATGTGTTGGACTATCTCCATCATTTATGAGTGAATATTGAATGTATAGAAAATTTTAAACTTTATTTAAACTTTCCAAATACAAACAACTTGTTAGTAATAACACACAAATAGACAATACAGGTTAGTAATTACACAACGTTTCAAGTAGTATTATTCTTCACTCTTCTTCAAGTGTTGCTGGCCTATATGCACAGTGACAATATTCGCTTAGAAGTTGAACTCACACCTTTAGATTCTTGAATATTGAATATATGGCAAAGAAATAAACTCTTTATTCTTATTAACCCTTAAATCTTTATTATTAACAAATCTATAGATATTTTTATTAAATACTATATTCATATAAATTCACTACTATATCCTTACTCAATATAGTCAGAAGCAAATTGATTCCTCTGAATATAACTATTATTTTCAAAATTATTAACCCTTCTATTCCTATAATAAAAATTCAATAAAAAAAGTCTCTTATGAGTAATGTGGCCATATCATATTTCTTAAATTTTTTCTTTAATGAAATGACTGCAAAATAAAGCATTATCAACTTTATCAACACTTAAATCTAAATTTTTTTTGTAATTGTCATAAAATTTATGTACCAGAGTAAGTTAAGTCTTAATGAAGGAGCTAAAGTTCATAATAGTAGAGTTAAAAATAGATATCAAAACTCAGTTTTGTATATTCATGAACTGAATATAGGCCATAAAATATTATTTGATAATACAGAGATTATCTTTTATAAAAATAAGTGAAGTGAAAAGAAGAGTAAAATAAATTTTGATGATAAAATATTTTGAATCTGAGGCCATCAATCTCATGAAGACATTCTTTGATGTTAAAGGAAGTTCAGTTTTGAAGTGAATGATGGGAAGGCTATTTTATTTTGTATATATAAGTGGTATGTTTAGTTGAATTTCACTTGAAAAGGTCTATTTATTAATAGATAAAAACCATGGTTGTGGAAGAACTTTAGGAAGTTTAATTTTTTTTGGCTAGTATTGTGATGTTATATGAATTTTTATTATATATAATTACATGAAATCTTTATTTAAAAATTTATATAAAATATTTTCCATTAACAATTCCAAATATAAATAAATAAAAAATCAAAATAGTTAATAGAAAGTACATATATATATATATATATATTTATATTATTATTACAACAAAGAAAAAAATTTACCTTAGTCTATATTTTTTACCTAAATAGAAAACAATATAGAAACTACTTATGAATTATTATATTTACATGTGAATTAAAATAAAGAATAAAATCAACAATCATAAAAATAAAAAAAACAATTCCTAATTGCTTTGGAAAAAAATCTTCCATAATTATGTATAATTAAATAACTGCAAATAAAACTGCAAACTAATGTAAGAAATTATATAAAATATAATTATATACACCTGGGTCTTGTTTTACGTGATAAATAGGTTCCTCAGAAAACACGCACAAATGAAATTGTGCAAAAATAGATGTAACTTACATTGAAAAAGGAGAGATGCGGTCTGTGATTTTTTAAAATTCATGTAAAAGCAAAGCACCAATGTAGAATTACTTTAAAATTTGCGCAAAAAAAAAATAAGGAAATAAAATATGACTAATAAAAAATTTCAAATTTGAAAAAAATTGATACAAGACAAACTTTTTTTAACTATAATATTTAATTTTATTCAAAATAATATATTTTTATGCATAATTTACAGTACAGTAATTTACATTTTTTTATACACGTTTTAATTATTATGATTTTCTGGTGACAACATAATTAGTAATTAATCTTTGAGACAATGATTTTATTAATTGTTTATGAAGCTCGCAATATCCAGACATACAACTATTTAGCTCTTGTTGGAATTTAAGAGCACATTAATGATTAGTGTCATTAATAAGAAAATAATAATTGATTACGTTCTTTTTTAAAAAGCAAAAACAGAATGTGATTTAAAATGTAAAATTAACATGCACATATGTTTGAACAAATTTACATTATAATCTTGTAAAATTTAATATGTGTATACATAAAATGTGGAAATCATGATTTTAATTTCATTATTGCATAAAATCTTACTATTATAAAGCACTGAAAATATTGAAATTACTAAGATGAAAGTTGAATTCCAATAATGTGCTATTACTTTCAATATAACGTAAGTGCGTGAAATTTATTATTTAAAGTAATAGCGCATTATCGGAAATCGACTTCCGGTGAAACACGAATCGCTAACTTCAAAATCGTGTTAAATAAGTCCACGTAAAAAGAGACCCAGGTGTAATTATAAAAATTAGTTTTAATTAAATAATAATAAATATAAAATAATAACAATTATGAAATAGTAAGAAAAGCACTAGAAGAAAAGTAGATTTAAAATATAAAACATTTTAGCATTGGAAGAAAAGTTGTTTTAGTAAAGAAAAAGATAATACTTTTATTAAAACAAAGTTACCATAAAATGTTTAATTTTTTTTTACAAAAACTATCCGTAATTTAAAAGAAGAATTCTATAATTATGGCATTTTTTAAAATAGTAAGTATTTTAAAATAAGAGGTGTGAAATTAAATCTATGAAGAATATAAAATTATCAGTAAATGATGAAATTATTGCAGTATTTTAAAATAAATCTATGAAAAATAAAAAAATAATAGAAAAGTTATATATCAAAATGTATTTAAATAAGATATACCAAATGATTAGAGGTATGGAGTAATGTTATTAATATTCAAGAAAAGTGAACATTTTTGTCAATATTAAAAGTTAAACCTTTTGAGGCTTCTAATAGTGTACCAGTCAAAATTGTATGTTAACTCAACATGATTCACAGCCCGGATTAAAAGTACCTCGAATCCAACTGTATGCAAGATCAAAGATAAAGATGGATTCTGCCCTGTTTACCCACTCTCTAAATCTGCCAACTAATTAACATTTTTTCTGCAAGCAATTAATTTTTTTCTACACTCTGGCCCATTAGCATCAATAGTGAAACATGAGCCTCAATTAATTCTAACATTTAACTCTAATATTGATTCTAATTAGACTTATTCATTAACTTAAATATAGGAATGGTATGTATGTGACCTTGGGTCATCAGATAGCAGCACAATAATTAATTAAAAATGCTAATTTTAGAATGAAATGAATGGAGACGAACCACAGTTAGCTTAAATTCACATATATATTTAATAAAAACATTCATATAACTATTATAATGTCTCTTTGTTTTATTTCATTAATTTGTTAACATAAATTTCGATCCTGCCATTAATTATGCCTTGAGTAAGAGAGCGGTATAGTTCATATGCCAATTTAACAAATGACACAATTAGAGTTTTATGGTAGATGCCCAGTTCATATGCCAATACAAGACAAATATTCTAAATAGCCCTATTTTAAATGTAACTTTAATCTAAGTGAAATTTATTTTCAGAGAGAAATAATTGGATCATATTTTTACGAATTGGCTTAGAAGAGAGTGACACATTTAAATGTAAACGGATCGCGATATTCGCAACTAAATACTCACTGATTGTAAAACATAAATAAATTAATCAGACCATAGTCAATCTGCCATGATGTGCTCAGAACAAAAAAAATTAATTAGATACAGCATTTGGCATTACATAACCAGCATAGACTTAATTCCCCTGCCCCATTCCAGTGATGCCAAGAAATAAAGAATGAATGGTCTGTGCCATTAGGAAACCTAAAAATATTTCAGGTGAAAGGATGGGAATCATCAAGTCTAGCTAAGCTCAGCTTGACCCCAGTTATTTCCATTTTGTCTTTTATATCCTGATAAAAAAAATTCATAGATGAAACTATTACGTGGTCTACTTCTGGTTTAGCAATCACCAAGAACAACACAAGCGATCAAGCAAAATGCTGGTAAGGCCAAATACAAGTACTGGAAAAATACATTTTTAGAATTTAAATATAAAATTGGACTGAGCTAAGACAGGTTGTATAAATATTATATGGATTGACCAAGATTGGATCAACAAGAATAAAATAAGCATTAATATTATTATGGATATCATTTTCTGGGTGACACATCTCTCCCTTCAAAACAAAATCCCACCAATGCTTTTAATTAAACATTTTATACTCTCTTTTACTATTTAGCAAAAATAAACTTTCTAACCCCCCCCTTTCAGTCTTATCACATGAAATAATGTCATTAAATAAAATCTCATACTTGACCTAGCGTCCCCCCCAAAACTAAATCGTATACGCAAAAATATTTCAAAACACATAATAATATAAAATTATTTCATCTCGACAAAAAGGATTGCTCCAAGTATTAATCATTTAGAGCAAGAGAGTTATTTATTTACCGACAAACATTGGTCGGGAAATAGGAAGCAAAATATTTAATTATAAACTTTTGTTGAGATGGAACAAATTGGCATATCATGATATTATTTTAAATAAGAAATTTATCAATATTAAACAAATACATTCTTAAGTAAATAATAATAATAAATTTTCTGAACTGCTTTAAGAGAAAGCTTAGCATTAAGAGGCACCATTTTAAGACAGATAGAATGAGAGCAGAGACATTAAATTCAAATTTATAGCAAATCAAAGGTTATAAAATTTAGTTAAACAATTACATTAAATTAAGGGGAATTTCATTCAAGAAGACATTAAAGATAGCAAAATTACATTATCAGGTCAATTGGAGTTTTTAAGAACAAATTATGTGGTTAGAAATAAACAAATTGGGAACATATTACCTAATTTATTCTAAGTCTTTGTGGAAATTTGGATCCCATGATGAACCCATGATGAAATACAAATTTCCGCACAGGTATAGCTAGCTATGAGTTTAATTTGAGAGTTCAACAGTTCAGCAGTCCAACAGTTACACATTTTGACAAGGTTTCTCCAGCTTATGGTATTTTGGCAATCATATTAGGAACAGCAAGAGATGGGCAGGCTACAAGGTCATCTACTCCACTACCATGTTTCTAAACATTTTTATATTTATTTAAAATTTAATAGGCATGGATTCTCCAGGTACTCACTGAATGAAAACTATGACTGGCTGACCTCTGTTGTTCTATTGGGCTATTTATACCATTTTCTGACTACTTTTGAGAAATTCCCTTTTTCATTCACCCAAGGCTAAGTGGATATGTTGAAATTCCGGCGACCACAATTATCTACCTAAAATATTTTGCATTGTATTCTTGAGAACCACTCTCCCGATAAATCCAATGATTTTATTGTTTCAAATCTATGTTTAATTTAATGTATATTTGAAGAATTTATGTTTCAAATATCTTTTCCATTTTAATTTTACTTTAATTAGAAAATTCTATTATCATTTTGTTAATGGATTTTTTTTTGTTTGATGCTACGGAATGTTAGCAGGGTTTATCACGAAAGTAAATCTCCAGAATAAAACCCTTTAAAAAAAATAGCACATTAAAATATATTTATTGATTTTTATAAAAGTTTCCATCTGTAATTATATATATATATTTCTGCATATATATATCTGAGCCCCTCCAATATTTATAATAAAAACATTTTAATAGAAAATTGATATTTTAATCATTTATTAGCTGGTCTAAAAATTAAATGTATATAAAATGGCAGACGGAAAGTTTTATAAACACCGTAACACACGTGGATTTGGTTTGATCCTAGTCTAGCAATCTTGAAAGATGTGAAGCATGGATCTGGCTTCCAGATCCATTGCTTCAATAGTTTAATTCAAAATATTTATTAAAATTTTTACAGCTAATCTACAGAAAAGTATGGATTCATACTAAGGAAAGGAACAAGATGGATTTAAAAATGATTATAGTCTAGTAGATGATATCTCAGTATTAAAAATGTTATAGAAAAAACTAGTGAATATAAAAGTTATATTATGCTTTGGATTTGTCCATTATGAAGAAACATTTCCATTCTATAAACATTTTGTTCTGATCAAAGTTTTGATTCATCAACAAATAGATTAAATATATTGTAAAATTTTAAAGACTTTTTATTAAATATCAACAACAGGGATTAGTCCCCCCCCCCTTTAAAACTGATATCATATATAGCATGGTTATATCTCCAAAACTTTTTATATTGGTATTACAGAAAATATTTTGTGAATTAAGATAAAAGCTAAGAAAATAAAAATAGTGGAATTACATAATTTATTTTACATATAGTGTGATTGTTTTTACAAATAATGCAAGAAATGTTACACAAGTTATCAGATGAAAGGAAAAAAAAAGTAAAAAATATTAATAGTAATGAATTAGTGCCACTAATAAAAATATCATAGTATTAAAAAAATGTGCTTGAAGAAAAAGATGTTTTACCACTGCTTTCTTATGGAGTTTACATTTGAAGACTTAATAAAAAATCAATATAGAGATTTCAGACCACATAGCAAAGTACAAAGAGAGATTGAAAGTGAAATATATAAATCAGAAAACAAATAGATATCATTGACATTATGAAAACTTAAAAGAGTAATATGAATCTGCACTGGGAATATCAACTGAAGTCCCAAAAGCTGATCACTAATAATTGTAAAACACTTAGGGAAAAATTGCACATGAAATAAATAATGAAATAACATATTTTTGTAGAATGATGTGAAGAAAGAAATATGGATCAGAGAAATGAATTTAAACTTGGAGACACCTTCAAATGCATCAGTAATGATTAAAAATAATAATGATAATGATTAATTAAAGCAATAAATTGTAATTTTCTATTGATTAAAATTCTAAATTATCTTTATTGCAACAAATTACATGCACATACTGTGAAAATTGAAAAACAAATCTAAATCAAATATTTATAGAAATATAAAACATTAAAAAACAATAAACAAACAAAAAACAATATGCAATCTTAGAATATACACACATATATATTGTGAAAAAAAAAACTAAATAAACTTAAAGCTATATAAAATTTAAGAATCTAAAAATACTTTTACTTCTATAGTCAAATATACTAATTAAACTAATTTAAAACAAAATATATTATATTAAATATATTAAAGATTTTTATAGATAAAAAATGTGAATATATATTTCAGATTTACCCCTAAATACATTTCATTGTTGTTAATATTACCATTATACCAACATTTCACTTAGATTCTATCAACTATCCTCTAGATAGAAGAAATTATTGAGAAATGTTTTGGATATCTGTGTAATATCCTTCAATGATCACTAGTACCAAAAACATAGGTAGTAGGATCCAATTAAAATGTCAGTATAGTGCAAGCAGAAAAATTTTAAATATATGTTCTTATACATAGAATATAGATAAAAAGATATCTTATATAATGTAATTGGTAATATTTCAAGCAAAATAGTATGTTCAAATATAAATAAGTAAATTAAATGTATAATAATTAGTAATTCTTTTATCATTTTTTTCACACTATAAGAGACCCAAAGGCACCTGATTCCACAAAAAACAATAACTAACAAATGCAATTATATAATATATAATTAAAATGTATTTTTTAAAAATAACTATTTGTTTTCTTACAAATGCTGACGTCATCATGCAAAGGAGTCTAACAGAGTTTGTAATTTTGACATAAAAACATTTCTAAGAATTCTAAAATTTGCATTTAAGCAATTTTAATAATAATTGAATGACTTTATTGCTTGAGATTTCATAAATTTTGGTGCCAGATTTTATAGATCTGAACTCGATCTGTGAATTTTCTGCACCAGAAGCCATTCAATTACCACACTAAACCAAATCAGGATTAAAAACTCTAATAATGCCCCATAACTTTACTGTTTCGATAGTATAACTTAGTGACTTAATTTACAAATAAACTATATACAAATCTCAACAAAAACAATAATAAATATAAAATCAAAATGTTTGGCTACTATATAAAGTTAAATAACAACCTCATATACACAATAGATAGTTTACAACTTTATTATATAGTATTGACATTATTAAAAGCATTATTTTAAAGAATTGTACTGCTTCTTATAACATGACTAATAGGTCCAAATTCCACAAAGATTTCTTGTTTTTCAATATTGAAATTCAATACTTATTTGTTATTTAAAATATTTTTATGTTGAAAAAGACACTATTATATATATATGTCATCGACCATAGAAAAAAGTTTAATCCATTATGCTGCTATTACATATATGTAAATAAATCATACAATGTGATATAATATAAAATATCTTTATATAATAGCAATAATGTATATAATAATAACGATTATACAAATGAAAGCTCTTTTCGGCAAATTTTATATTTTTTGCTCTTTTCGACAGCTTGAACTATTTTGCAATTACGATTTACATTACATGCATAGCAACATCTATCTATTTTATATAAATTTAATTATAACCTATTAAAACAGTATATATTTTTAATCCAGAAAAAAAAAACGCTTTATAAATGTAAATTATATAATTTTCCATTCATTTATCATTAGCCAATTAGTTAAATTAATTGATATTATATATATTCATACAATTATTTTTATTATAATCATGGTTTCATATATCTTTCTTCTATTATGTTCTTTAATATACTTTAAAGGTTTTATATTTTTTACACAATCTATTTTATATCCATATTTTAAATAATGAATATATAAGACAGGTCTATCATCTCTTCTATTAACTGCATTGTTCTTTTGCTCTTTCACCTAATTGCTTTCCTGTATGTCTATAATAAACCATACTGCAACTTCTATGAGTAATTTTATATACAATTCTCTTTTTATATTTTACATCATCTCTTATTTTATAATTTACCTATTTATTTGTCAAGATTTTTACTATTTGACCATCCTACATTAATGCTGCTTTTATCTATATAATTTTTATTTTTTAGTAATGTGTAATAAATCATAGGGGCGTATGAAAGTTTTACTCATTTTTTATTATTCTTAGATCTGCTATTATTATTTACGATACATTTATTATTAATATTTAAATTAGATGAGTATATTTTCAATACTCTTAGGGTTATATTCATAAGTAGTATATAATTCAATAAATTGTTCCTTTTATAAAGTACACCTGGGTCTCTTTTTACATGGACTTATTTAACATGATTTTGAAGTTACGTGATACACGTTTCACCAGATGTCGAACTCCGATAATGAGCTATTACTTTAAATAATAAATTTTGTGTATATTGAAAGTAATAGCACATTACTGGGATTCGACTTTCATCTTAGTAATTTCAATATTTTCAGTGTTTTATAATAGTAAGATTTTATGCAATAATGAAAGTAAAATCATGATTTCCACATTTTATGTATACACATATTAAATTTTACAAGATTATAATGTAAATTTGTTCAAACATTGTGTGTGTTAATTTTGCATTTTAAATAACATTCTGTTTTTGCTTTTTAAAAAAGAACATAATAAATTATTAATCATTTAGTGTCCGCAAGTTTATTTTTAAAAGGTGAATATTAGCAGTGGGCACAATTAAAATTGAAAATTAAAAAATTAAAGACAAAAATAAGAATTTAATTTTTAGTTCTTAGATTAATTACTAATTACATTGTCACCAGAAAACCATTAACACAACATGAGAGTGACATTGGCATTAGTTGTATTTTCTCTTTTGAAGAATCTGATTTTTTACCAGTTTGCAAATGAACCTGTTTATCGGAAAATAGTGATAATAATTAAAACGTGTATAAAAAATGTAAATTACTGTAAATTATGCATAAAAATATATTGTTTTGAATAAAATTAAATATTATAGTTAAAAAAAGTTTGTCTTGTATCAATTTTTTTCAAATTTGAAATTTTTTATTAGTCATATTTTATTTCATTATTTTTTTTGCGCGAATTTTAAAGTAATTTTATATTGGTGCTTTGCTTTTACACAATTTTTGAAAAATCACAGTCTGTATCCCCCCTTTTTCAAGGTAAGTTACATCTATTTTTGTGCGATTTCATTTGCGCATGTTTTCTGAGGAACCTATCTATCACGCAAAATGAGACCCAGGTCCATATTGAAAGTAATAGCATATTATTGGAATTCAACTTTCATCTTAGTAATTTCAATATTCTCAATGCTTTATAATAGTAAGATTTTATGCAATAATGAAATTAAATTAATGATTTCCACATTTTATGTATTCTTACATTAAATTTTACAAGATTATAATGTAAATTTGTTCAAACATTGTGCGTGTTAATTTTGCATTTTAAATCACATTCTGTTTTTGCTTTTTAAAAAAAAAAACATAATAAATTATTAATCATTTAGTGTCCACAAGTTTATTTTTAAAAGGTGAGTAATAGCAGTGGGCACAATTAAAATTGAAAATTAAAAAATTAAAGACAAAAATAAGAATTTAATTTTTAATTGTTAGATTCATTACTAATTACGTTGTCACCAGAAAACCATTAACACAACGTGAGAGTGACATTGGCGCTAGTTGTATTTTCTCTTTTGAAGAATCTGATTTTTTACCAGTTTGCAAACGAACCTATTTATCGGCAAATAGTGATAATAATTAAAATGTGTATAAAAAAATGTAAATTACTGTAAATTATGCATAAAAATATAGTTTTGAATAAAATTAAATATTATAGTTAAAAAAAGTTTGTCTTGTATCAATTTTTTTTAAATTTGAAATTTTTTATTACTCATATTTTATTTCATTTTTTTTTTTTCGCAAATTTTTTAAAGTAATTTTACATTGGTGCTTTACTTTTATGCGATTTTTGAAAAATCACAGTCCGTATCTTCCCTTTTTCAAGGTAAGTTATGTCTATTTTTGCACGATTTCATTTGCGTGTGTTTTCTGAGGAACCTATCTATCGCGTAAAACGAGACTCAGGTGTAGTTATATTTTTATCTGTATTATATCAATCATTTTTAAGTTAAAAATTTTAAATAACTGCCATCGTGCGTAATTTATAAGACCCATATTTAAATATATGTAATACAGCGGCTATATATGTAAACACACACATATATATATATAATAAAGCCTAATAATCAAAGGGCATACAAATGCATAAATAGATAGTCACTCACGTATTTGTACACACACATATATGTACGGTTTGATTAATATTTGTATAGTTTAAAACTATATTTATTCATTAATGAAAATGTTAAATTTTAATAATAGTGAATTAAGTTTCAATATATATATATTTAAAAAAATATGTACCATAACTGGTTTTAAATCTAAAGTGATGGACATTTTAAATAAAAATTTAAAATATGTATATTTTAATTCTATTAAAAATCGTAACTATATCGGACAAAAGCTGGATGTAGTTATGTTTTCTTAATTGTAACATATTGACTTAGAATTTTAAGATTATAGTTAATTTATAGGGTTTCATTTTTTTTTTTGGAAGGAAAAAAAACATTGAATAAAGAAACCTGAATTTTTTCAATATCTTCATCTGAAAACCAACCCAGAATCTCTACAATTGAATTAAACAACCAAGAGCAAAGCCATTTAAAATTCTGGAATAATGCGCAAATTCTGATCTACTCTCATGCAATCAGTGAACTATAAATTTTGACTCTTGTTCTTAACTATATTATTTTGCCTTTAATAAACAAATGATTTTTGTTATTATTTTTATTACTTAATATTTTACATTTATGCATCTCAATCTCTGATAATTAGGCATAACTTTAAAAAGACAATAGGATATGCTTCTTTTTTTTTTTAATAAACTAATATATTGACAGTATTTTCAAATTAAATTTTTTATTCACTTTTAGATAGATATCTTTTTCTCGGAAGGTTCTAGTATTGGAAGCCATGGTTTAATAAATCTTTTTATTCCACAGTGGATTTTTAGAAGCTTATATTCACCGACTCTAATTTAATAGCCAAAATAGACACTGTCAGGTATATACATATAGTTTACAGCATTAGTAAAAGACTACTTTTTAATTAATTTAAACTAAACTTCAAATCTGGTTTTTAATAAAAATTGTCATTATTAATAAATGAAATTCGAAGTGAATGGTAAATGACTACTTTTTCGCCAATTTCAATTAAACTTAAAAATGCATTTTTAGGCCATCCAAAATAAATAAATAAATAGAAAAATTAATAAATAGAAAAATTACAGCAAAAACAATGAAACTTATGTTGAGTATAGCACAAACCCAGTTATTGGAAAAAAAATCGTAGAATTTCATAGTTGTCCTAATGTTGTGTGCACTGGAGAATAGTAAAACACAAAAGCTAAAGCTTTTTAGATGAGTTATCAGTCTTAGTTTCATCAACTGGATGAAACTGTTGAGATCGATTTACCATTTAAGCATTTACTTATCTCATGATTATTCAAGCAACAGATCACATATTTATTTTGATTTACTGTTCTAATAAAAATAATCATAAAGTCAAACCTCATAAACATATAAAATTTTCTTTAAGACTATATCATATTATATTTTATTTTTATAGTCAGTGCATAAACAATTATCTGTCTAATCAGACTAATCTGGGACTTTAAAAATACATACTTACTGACCATTATTGGTAGCTAATTAGATTGACTATGAATCTAAAAAAAAATTCTTCTTTTGTAATCTAAAAACATTTCAAGATTCATTTGACTCAATTCAAAACGTCAGATTATGGGCATGCAAAAAAACCATTGTTTTATGAGATACTACTGGTATAATGCCTGAGTTAATAGAAGAATTAACAAAATAGTGCAATGAAGTTAACAAAACTGTTTTATTAAAATGGGATAGAAAAAAAAAGTCAGAGTTTGAAAAATAATTGGATGATAAGACGTAAAAAGTAAATGAATTTATTGGGGGTATGTAAAAGTTTTGGAGGAAGAAAAAGTTTACTTTGGATAACAGAGTTTACAGGCATATAGCCTATGTCTGACTTGGTTTAAAGAAAAACCATTTACATTACATATATTATCACGTCACATTAGTAATTTCCAAGCACACACAATGAAATTTATATATACAGTATATTTTGTTCTAATATATTTTTTAATAAAATTTGATCAACAAATATAATATTTAAATGAAGTTACAAGGTTGCTTCAAATTTAAATAAATAAACAATTTTAGAACAAAACAAATTTTCAGTAACTAATGACCGAGCAGATATTATCTTGCGCATGTAGCAAATTAAAATATCTTCAACCAATAAAAGCAATAATATCTCTGAAAAAAATTAATTTCTTTTCCCTTTCTATTTTTACATTTTATTAAAATACAAAAAAACATATTTTGTTAATAATCGATAAAAGTTAAACTCAAAAATTATGAGGAAGTATTAAAATGAATTCAATTAATTTTTATATAAGATTTGAGTTTCTTTTTCTGAAGCCAGATGTCTGCTAACTAACGCGAACACAATGCGTTCATTTCTAGAGACAAAACCTCTATTTGGAATAATAATTAATTCAATTTAGAGTTGATTTGCACTATTTAAAACAGAAAAAGAATTCATTTAAAAAATGAATTTTAAAGAATTCACAGGAGAAAAAAGCTAAATTTTAATTAAAAAAAAAAAAAAAGACAATTTATTCAGCGATTTAATTAACAAAAATGCGAAATTTATTTTTTAAAAAAAATCACACTAAATATTCTTCAAACTAATATATAGATGACTTAGAAAAAATGTTATAGAAAAAAATGGAGTTGCTTCATTTATGGCCTACGGTCTCATCATCATCATTAACAGCTATCCATAAACCAGTAAGATCATTCCATTCTAACTATTAAAGAAAAAAAAAAGATGGCACAGGAGATACAAAAAAAAAAAATCCAAGAAAAAAGATTAGGATGAAATTGCTGTAGTATAATTATGATTGGAAACTTAGTTGCACAAACGCACCATTCCATTGTTACATTTAATAAAGAGAGATGAGCAAATTTTACTATAAACTAAGGCTACCGAAGACAAATAGTAAGATAAAAGAAATGGAGAGAGAGCAAAAGTAAAAATAAATTTAGTATCATTACATATTAAACACTCATATATATATACACAAAAAACAAATAAAAGAAGAAAAACACATTATTTTTATCATGAAACTAAAAACTAAAAATATGAGATCATCAAAAAATGTTTTGGAATTAGTAAGATAATTGCACTCTAATGGACATGCAATAACTATACAATCGCATACTAGTAGAACAAAATTGCATCAAAAGTTTTTATATAATTTTAATGTTTTCAATATATTCCGGTTAGTTGCTATAATATATAAAATGAATATTTTATGGAAACATCAACACCACATTTCAATATAATTTTTAAAAATAATTAAGTTATATTTATATAATAAATTGAGAGACTGCAAGTCTCTCAATTTAATTTCAACACTGTTTGCACTTTATAAAATAAATATTATTTATATAATAAATAAATATCAAATTTATAAGGATATATAATACAATTCATCTTTCACTTAGCTAGTTTCTAAATTAGGAATAATAATGATGAGAGCATACTAGTTGAAAATGTTTTCTCTGAAACTCATGCATTTTGTTATTTGTTTTTCAAAAATTGGAATTTGAGTGATGTCTAAAGAATCTTCACTTTATTATTAAAGATTGCAACAATGCTTTGTATTAATTGGTTATAAATATAAGTGCAGTTTAAATTGTCTGACTCAAATTTGAAATTTCTATATAGCAGAAAAAATTACAACCAAGTAACCATCATTTATAATGTAACACTAATGACCTTTAATAAAATCTTCACTACACTGCAAATATCTTTAAAACTATATTATGAGCTGTTGAGCATTTAGCCATGGAGAATGAGTATATTTATAGATACTCTTCAAAAATGTATATCTTTTTTATATTAAATTAACATGAAAATGAGAATGAGTACATATTTATAGATATTAATGACTCAATAAGAAAATAGAGTAAAAATAAAATATAATAAATTAAAGCATTTAAAAATAAAGTCAATACATAATGTTACCAATCTATGATAATAAGTATAAATATTTTACTTTACAAATATTTCTCCATCCGGCTTCAATTTTTAAACAAGCATTTTGGAATATCATCTCTAAACATGTTCTCTGAAAGAAAAAATGAAAATAATCTAAACCAAAAATATTCAAGAAAAAGTACTCTTCACCACTTACTAATTTGCAAGATATAGACTATGAAGATAAAAAACATCTTTACACCAATCATTAATTAAAATCTTTACTAAAAAAACTTGAATATGAATGCTAAGATTATTTTTCCTAACTGAAAATAGATGTTAAAGTTATTTATCTATTGTGAATGCTGGGCCATTCCTCAATTTAAGTTCACAAAATGCCCTTATATAAATTCTGCAACCTATTAGTTAAAGTTGGTACTTACATTTCATTTTATGTTATTGCTTCTTTAAACATTGTATTGATATCATGAAACAATAAAGAAATGCACCGATATATTTACATATATTAGAAACAGGGCATAAGTTTGGAAAGAATTGTATAAAAATGATACAATTTACAAATAATAAAAGAGATAAAAAAATAAAAGAAGCTATTTATATGAATAAAATTAAGCCAGCATTGAATAGAGATTTGGGAATAAAAAAAAGTTTGACATAAAAAAAATTAGTAGGGATTAAAAATAAGAATATATTTAATTATATAAAAAATAGAAAGAGGGAGCCACTAGGTATAAAGTAAAAATGATAATCTTAGTAAGGATTAAAAATAAGAATAGAATGAATTATGTAAAAAATAGAAAGAGGGGGCTAATAAATATAACTAAAAATTTAAAAGTTTGAATAATTAGCAGTTAAGATTTGAAAATATAAGTAGAAGGTAGGTATAAAATATTTTAAAAAATAAAAAAGTAGGTTAAAATAATTAATAATAAAAGATAATAAGAAATAATATAGGTTAAAAAATTATACATATTGAATGTCAATATAATGAATAATATCAATAATATAAAATTATGAATATATAATATCAGAGTTAAATATTTTAAAAAAATTAATAAGAATAAAAAATAAATAAAATATAAATAATATATATATTGTAACAGTCAAGTTTCATCCATTCACATAACAGAATCTAGAATCCAGACAAAGAGATCAAAGCTGAGCAGACCAGGAGTGCGATGTCCCAAATCCAACCACACTTCAACTTGTTTGCCAGTACTTCAGGACTCAAGGCCCTAAAAATGACCACACTTGAAGTTATATGTAGTATACCCATCTTTCGCAGCTGACATAGGGCAGGGAGAAACAAGAGATCTGGGGATTTAAATATATATTAACTAATTTAATTGCTACCAGCATGAAATTAAAGATAACATTCAGAAATTATAATCAATGCATAGATGGTTATATCATATATATATATATATTTTAACGGTCACTGAAATTTGGTCTTAAAGTAACTGCTGACAGGGCACCATCTAGGCCATTCAAATCTAGAAAAATTTATAAAGTAGGTAGATACATGCTGTTAAAAAACCAACTTTTCTTTTATGGACCGTTTGCGCTTGCCACTAGATCAAGGAGATGCAGAGATTAATATAATATAAATTCTTATCCAATTATATTTCAATATTAAAAGAAATAAATAAAATAAGCCACTGCCAGTAATTAACACACAAATAGATTTTTATTAATGCACATTTAAAATTGAGGAATAAATTTATTTTAGATTTTAAATTAATAATTTTTTTTAAAAATTTAAATTCAAATTACTATTTAAATAGACCACACAGATGGATATTTCCGAGGGTGAATTTTTTTACCGAGATGCATGTGTTACTAATGGTCCTTCCCATACGAAGTTTTTCCGAAAACAAATTGAGTCATTCAAAGGGGTAAGTGAAGCAATCGACAGCAAAACACATACATATCAGGTAATGAAATTGAACCCTCCCAACTTTAATGTAACTTTTAATTAGAACATAATATATATACATACACACACACAAAATGAAATGGAAATGATTGCTTAAACATCTACACAAAAAATATTAATAATTGATTTTGCATTTTTAAATCAGATAAGAGTTCTTATTTTCAGCTATTAATTACTTGCAATTTTTAGGAAAGTTCTTATTAAATAGACACTAGAGTTCATACATTATGGATTAAACAGATTTTAGATCCGTCTTCGTGATCACTTTCATAGATTTTGTCATTCTTTGAAATGAAACCGCTACTTGCCATTCATTTGGTCAGGAACTGTCATCCAGAGGCCTCAGCTGGTTGTCTGGAAAATCAAACTTATTGCAGACTTCCACATCGTGAAAATCTGCAATATAGCCAGTTATAACGACATATTCATAGTCAGCTGTCAGATAACAATCCTCAAAATAATTTGGCTTTTATATTTTTATTAGTTTCTTATCATCCAATCTTTGGATTCAAAGAACAAGATATCACTAATCCATTCATGTTTCAGTTATGGTCCATGCTGTCATTTTTGTGTTTGCATTGGTCATTTAATTCCTTTGTATTCTCTTATCTGACCATTTAATTTATTTTACATGCCTCATGGGTTAGTTTGCTTTTGAACAATCATTTCCATTTTCTAAGACTATAGAAATCAACATTATTTCTATTTTTAAAATATCAATCTTTATATTTTTACTTTTTTACAAAAAAAATACTTTCAAATGCTTTTATCTGTAAAAGCCTTCAAAGTTTCCTATCTGTGCGATCTATATATACGTTACACAACTTTTAATTTTCAGTTTTTAAGTTTTTTTTTTTTTTCATTTTAATAAATCAATTTTTATTCACGATCTTTTTATTTTAGTTTTAAAATAATGTAACGGCATATTTATATACCGTTACATATCAGTAAACTTCCTCAACAAACAAACATTAAAAAAAAAAGAATTTACTTAGTGTTAGTAATGACGTTTCACAAATTGATAAACAACAAAACTTTGGTTAGTAATTAAAAAGACAAAATTTTGGTTAGTAATTATAAGAAAGACGAAAAATGCTGACTATTCTTTCCTTTCCACCCCAGCTGAGATTACACCTCCTCCCTCAAGAGTTCCCTTTTTCCTACATTTCATTATTAACTTAGGAAAGTCAAAGAAGTTATATGATTTTAATTTTTTTTTTTAAAATTATGATTTATATTAATTACAATTTATTCCTCGCATTTGTTTCTACACATGTGCAATTTTCTTACTGGCAGTACTTTTTACACAAAATTCAAGTTTATAACTTTATATAATATAGACAGAAAATATTTCACTTTAAAAAAAAATTTACTCAGTGTACTCGTGGTTTATTATACATCGTGCCACGTTGGGAATCCATTTTAATGCTCACTGAAATGAGCCTTAAACGTATCTGCTGACAGGGTGCCATCTAGGCCATTTGAACCTAGACAAATTTATAAAGTAGGCAGATACACGCTGTTAAAAATCCAACTTTTCTTTTATTGACCATTTGCCCTTGCCACTAGCTCAAGGAGATGCAGAGATTAATATAATATAAATTCTTATTCAATTATATTTCAATATTAAAAGAAATAAATAAAATAAGCCACTGCTAGTAATTAACACACAAATAGATTTTTATTAACGCACATTTAAAATTGAGGAATAAATTTATTTTAGATTTTACATTAATAATTTTTTTTTTATATTTAAATTCAAATTACTATTTAAATAGACCACACAGATGGATATTTCTGAGGGTGAATTTTTTTACCACGACGCATGTGTTACTAATGGTCCTTCCCATACAAAGTTTTCCCGAAAACAAATCGAGTCATTCACCCCTTAAAAAAAGTTTTCCCGAAAACAAATTGAGTCATTCAAAGGGGTAAGTGAAGCAACTGACAACAAAACACATACATATCAGGTAATGAAATTGAACCCTCCCAACTTTAATGTAACTTTTAATTAGAACATAATACACACGCACACACAAAATGAAATGGAAATGATTGCTTAAACATCTGCATAAAAAATATTAATAATTGATTTTGCATTTTTAAATCAGATAAGAGTTCTTATTTTCAGCTATTAATTACTTGCAATTTTTAGGAAAGTTCTTATTAAATAGACATTAGAGTTCATACGTTACGGATTGAGCAGATTTTAGATCCGTCTTCGTGATCACTTTCGTAGATTTTGTCATTCTTTGAAATGAAACCACTACTTGCCATTTATTTGGTCAGAAACTGTCATCCAGAGGCCTCAGCTGGTTGTCTGGAAAATCAAACTTATTGCAGACTTCCACATCATGAAAATCTGCAATATAGCCAGTTATAACGACATATTCCTAGTCAGCTCTCAGATAACAATCCTCAGAATAATTTGGCTTTTATATTTTTATTAGTCTCTTATCATCCAATCTTTGGATTCAAAGAGCAAGATGTCACTAATCCATTCGTGTTTCAGTTATGGTCCGTGCTGTCATTTTCGTGTTTGCATTGGTCATTTAATTCCTTTGTATTCTCTTATCTGACCATTTAATTTATTTTACATGCCTCATGAGTTAGTTTGCTTTTGAACAATCATTTAATTAATAAAACAATCATTTCCATTTTCTAAGTCTATAGAAATCAATGTTATTTCTATTTTTAAAATATCAATCTTTATATTTTTACTTTTTTACAAAAAAAAATACTTTCAAATGCTTTTATCTGTAAAAGCCTTCAAAGTTTCCTATCTGTGCGATCTGTATATACGTTACACAACTTTTAATTTTCAGGTTTTAAGTTAAGTTTTTTTTTTCATTTTAATAAATCAATTTTTATTCACGATCTTTTTATTTTAGTTTTAAAATAATGTAAGGGCATATTTATATACCGTTACAATATATATATATATATAATTAACTAAGACTGAATTGGATTGAAATAAGAATGAGAAATCACATGAAATCAGAATGAATTTACATATATTTATTAAATAAATAGAACATAAATTAATGTGGGAAAAGCATGCAAGCTTTATAACATGAGGATTTAGCATGTCTCCTTATTAAATCTTTAATTATTAATATGAATAGATAGATACATTTAAATAATCACTAAATGGTGCTTATATTAGGTTTTGCCAATTCCTATTGAAAGTGGTAGCTACTATTATAAAAATGATATACCCATCTTAGGCAAAATATTTACTCTTTTCTTTTTAAATATTTTATTTAAACATTTAAACAAATATTTTAGGCAAAATATTTATTGGTACATTATTACTTTAATAAGATATGAGCATATAATTCAGCTCAGGGTAGAGATTGAACCCAGAAACCAAAGATATAAATTTCAATTTAATACTGAATAATTAAATTATGGGACTCAGAATTGGCTATACAGATCACCAACATGCTACCGCACTAGCAAATTACAATAACAGAGTGCCCTGTGGATAGATTAGAGTCAAGAGTTTTTGTGACCAACACCGGTACACTGGGACCGAGTGTCATGCTGCTGAAAGGTTGGGGTGGCTAACATGACTGCCGGGAATTATATGTCTAGTTTTATTAGTCTGTGCCCTGAAGGAAGGTAGGATGGAGTGGTCTTTCCCCAAGGTCCCATCTTAAGGAGAAGATGCAGCAAAATGTTAAACCTTGAACGTGAATTTAATATATCTAATCTGCCAAGCAAAAGTATGACATTAAATATTACAAAATAAGGGACAATAGCTCTGTCAGTATTACTATTATGAGCCAATTCTAACAACACTATTTAATCAAGAGACATTAGAGGGATAATGTAAATATAATAAAACTCTGGTTTGGGGGGAAGTATATTTGATTGACTGGCCAAATAATTGCTGAATATACTTTTGTACTACTAAGACTAGTCCATTACTCTATTCATAAGTCTCAATAAGACTAAAATCTAATAGTAAGCCATAATCCATTTTAAATTAAATAAAAATTATAGAAATTCAAAACAGCATCGAGAATGTTATTAAGAAAATAGTCATGGAAAGATATTTGCAACTTTATCTCCAAATATTTATTAAATTTAAATGCTCACTGCTTTGAGGCATTGGCATATAAATAACAAAAATAACAGTAAAGAAATCTTATAGGCACAACCGTAGTGATAGACAAAGAAATTAGCAGAGGTTACATTAGTTTAATTAAGATATTTGTAAAGATATAGACAGGTTATACAAATGATCTAATGTTTACTTTAACAAGAATTTATAATGAAACATTTATAGGATTTAGAAAATTACATTAGTTCATAGTTTATTAGCTTTAAACTTTTAAATAGAAATTTTGGATTTAGAAATAGTTCGTTAAAACAGAGCTCTGTGGTTATAGGTTGGTGTTACTGGCTGGATAAGCAGGTGTTGGCTTTTAGGTATCATGATCTTCTTAAGTGGCTGTAGCTAGATGGTTTTTCATGTGGCAGCTCCGGTGGTTGAAGCATTGGCTGGCAGTGAATCACACCGTTCTTTCTGTGGGTTTAGAAGCAGTAGTCACCTTTCCCCAATCAATTCTTTCAAAAATCAATCTGACATGGGTGGTATAGTGATGTTCCTCTAAAATTAATGACTCCTAACTCCAGCTTAAAATGTACCCTATTTATACCCTTATTTCAAAGTACTTGACTAGAAAAGAACCTGTTTCACCTGGAAATCCATTAACTCTAGCTAAAATATTACACTAAATTGTACGATTTCTCAATTTGATCAAAAATACTTTTGTTTAGGCTTCTATGGCACCGCAAATCCTCTTCCAGGTATCAAATAGTTTTGCTTCTGCAGATTTTAACAATACACTTTTGCCATAAACAAATTTGAGTATAGCAATTATCAACTTTCTAACTTTGATTTAACTACAGGTGCAGTGAATTTAAATGCAAATCTGTTTATGGCTAACTTTTTATTTTTAATTAATTTAACTAAAAACTTTTTACTCTTTTCCAAAATTAAATCATACCACTCTATATATATTATTATATAAGGTGAATCATACATACACATACAAATTTATATTTACTAAATTTAATAAATTGACATTTCTACTATTTAAAATTATAACATAAATCATTTCTTTATAAAACATAAAATTTAAAGTATTATATTTGCTGTATCATCTACTAGCCTAAGTATGGACAGCGTTTATTCATATGTGCATATATAATGCTGTGCACCCAGCCGCGATAAAGGTTTATACATTTATTTATTAAAATGAATATTTTAATAGGGTTTGAACCCAGCACAGATAGGTTTGGTAGTTAAACTAAAACATGAGAAGGGCTTGAACCTGACCATTGCAATATGTGATTATAGGTAGTATTGATTGATAAATATAAAATATCAAAAATGTTAAAATGTATAAAAAGGTAATGATTATATAGAGATATATATAAAGATTTATGTGGGTATAATTAATTGAAATTAACAGGTTTGTATGGAACTTTTATTAGTGTTATTTATCTTTGAAATTTTTAAATTTCTGATTTGATTTTGAAAAATTGAGACAAAACAAAATATGATCAATTGTGTCATTGACTTTTATAAAAATAGTACTTAAAATGGGCCAAAATAAAGATCAGCAATAAATTTCTTATTTCTACATAAGAAATTAGATCTTTTTTTAATATTCAATACAAATTACAAAAAAAAAAAAATCTAAATAAAAATGAACTGTCTTTGTAATAATAAATAAGAAGAAATTGGAAGTGAAATTTATTTACTTTGACTGCTACTGTTAATAAACTGAGTGCACATCCTGAAAAAAAGGCTAGAAAAAGGTCTGTTTCCCATTGTTGTTTTGCCAAGATATTTTCCAGAATATGTAATTCAGAAGAGATTGCGAATTAGTTTCGGAGATGTACCTTTCATCTTCTTGAGAAACACATGTGACACAAGTAGTTCACTTTTGACATTGTTACAAAGATGTGGCCTTAAAGTTCCAATGCACTTTTTTCACTGGCAATTACTTTTCTGTAGAAATCTTTGAAAACTTATTTTTTTCAAACAACAGTATACAAGTCAAGAAGTTAACAACTTCCTTAAAATAAAATTGGTTAGCCTTTTAAGAACATGAAGTCTAAATAAAGAATACCAGGTTTATGTTGTCAATTCCTTTTTAAAAATTGGACAAAAATAGTAATAACAGAACATTATCAATGAAAAACATGTTTTATTTGTACATTTCTTTATCAAAAAAGCCCCATCATTCTAATGATACAAATGAAGAACATAAAGCTTGTTTTTAAATTAATTTCTAAGTAGTAAAAAAGCATTTATTGTATCTTTTGTAAATGTTTCATTTTTATATTTATTTTTTGTTGTATTTTTTTAAATATTTAAGTTCATATATTTTATGTAAAGTATGCTGAATTTTAAATTTATTGATTAGTTATTCCAGTATTATTTTATGATGCAGTATTTAAAAAAATCAAGTAAGTGTAAAATGTAGATACCCAACTTTTTCAGTAGGTTCAATTTTTGTTTTAACAATTAAAGAGAAAAATATCACATAGGGAAAGCTTAATAATAAAAAAAACTATCATAGATAACATCATGTATTGTGAACTTTTTTTGTTATCAATTCCATATTGTTAAATTTTATAATTTAAATTTTTTATTTTTTTTCATAAATATGAAATAATGAACTTTTTTCGAGCTTAGTAAAATAAATACTGCATAGAAGTTTTTAAAAAACAAAAATACACAAAAAATAGTGAACTTTGGCAGTTTGACGCTAATATTTTTTACTGGATTTTTTTTTTTTTATCAATTTCACATTGATCCATTTTTATAATTTTACATTAAAATTAAAACATTTTTTTTCTTTTATAAGTTTTTTAAAGCTGAGTAAAGAAAGTATTTATTTGTAAGCCTAAAACAATTAAAAATGTTGCAAAATATATATTGATAGAATTTTAAATAACTTTTTCATTTTTAACTAGACAGTTGTAATAAAAGCAATGTTATGTTTAATAACATGAAAATAATAAATAGCCCATTGCAGGGCAACAGCTTTCCATATGTCTCAACAAAAAATAAAAACTCAATATTCATCAACTTGTTTTACTCTATCTATGTAATATCTATTTACTTATTTCATTCTTCCTACCATCATGTTTATGCATTATCACTCTACTGCAAGATGACTTATCTTTAGTTTTAACCAGCTTTTGATAATTCATACATTTTCTTTTCTATATCACTCGAAAAACATTTTTATTTTATTTTTTCATCATAGATATGATTTTTGTATAAGTCTTTTACAATCTTTTGGGATCCAATTTAAGACTTCAGCTGCCCAACTCATATTATTTTCTCTAGAAATATGCCTAGCTCAATTCCATTTCAGTCTCTTAATTCTTTTAATGATATTAATAATATGCTTCTTCTCATATTCATGTATTTATCTTTGTATCTCTCTTTGCTAATCTCACTATACATCTTTATATATGTCATTGTGGTCTGCTTAAGTTTATTCTTTTATTGATGTCTAAACTTTAAATCCATAGGCACTTCAGTCACTTTAACTATACTTAATTTCAATCTGATATTTTCATTCATATAATAATTTGACCAAAATATTTATAATTCTCTTTTTTTTTTAAAATTATTATTATCGATTTTTATTTTTTTATATTTTTTTTTGAAAAGTCATTACATATTTAGCAAACAATAATTAGGTGAATAACAAGATTTGCTATGGACCATCAATCTGAAAAAAAATCCTAAACCTGTTTGCGATGCGAAACATTAATTCTCATTATATATTGGCAAAATATCTATTTCAATTTCCGATCATTATCAATTCTATCTGCTATCTAGTAGAATCTGATCAGTTGTCAATCTAAATTAGATATAGAGGATACATACATGAATACAGTATACACTTTTTTCTAATATTTAAGATTATGTTACATAAGTATCGTTTAAATCAAGAATTACCAAACTTTTTCAACCGCAGATCCCTTTACCAAAAACTTTTAAAACCGTCGACCCCCTAGTCATTTACGTTAATTATTTAAGTCTATTTTTTTTATTTTAATCACTTGTAATTAATGATTAAAAAAAGCTAAAAGAACTATGGAATATGGCATGAAACATTTAATATCGAAACTTGCACTAACGAAAATTAAAGCAAAAAAATACGAGCAGATTTTTTTTTAATTTTTGACATTTACGAAATAAATCTATAAATTCAAAATAAGTACAAATATTGAAATGACTTTATTAAATATAAAAATGAAGTGAAAACAGCACATATTCAGACAGAATTAAACAGTAACAAAATTACAATGAAAAGTTTTAATCAGAATTATAAAAATAAGAATACCAAATGAATTAGCTTAGAAAACTAAATTTAATGAGTTGGGTGCACCTAGTGATCTGTCAACAATTTATCTATGTTCGGTTTTAAATTAGTAAGTAGCATTCCCAAATCTCCGCGTCAGTAATATGCAATAGATATCTGTTCTGAAGCAGGTTTAAAACTACACCGAAGCCTCTCTCTGTCAAATATAATGATGGAAATGCCACAAATATTTTTGTACAACAGTCCATAGAACATGGTACAAAAGTGGAATATCTTATTGCAGTCAAAATTTTTGATAAGCCTGTTTGAATTGTACTTAGAGATCCTTATTCGTGCTGATGGTTATCAGATCATCTTGGCAAAATTATATTTGGTTCTGCACTAGCAGTGTATGGGTTTATTATTTAGTCTGGTATTTCCAATGATAGAATATCTTCAGCCTAGTTTTGAAATCTAAGTAAAAGCCTTCAAGTGCTTGATGTAAAGCAAGATGTTTCCTTCTTGGATTGTGCTTATCTTAAATAAGTTGGGTAACTGGGAAAGTTCAGATCTTGCAATATTTTGCTTAAAAAATATTAATCTGGCAACAAAAGCCAATATGACCGATTTTGCTTTGATGAGATTCAAATCGTCTCCAGTGGTAAATTAACATCATTAAATTTTCCAAATAAGTCGGTTAAATAAGCAATGTCTGTTTTACTATTAAGTAAATTTTCTTTCAAACTGGAATCCTCATCATTCATAAACTTTAAAACAGATTGAAAAAGTGCAAAAAAATCTTGCCAAACATAAATCTTTTGAAAGCCAGCAGACTTTGGAGAAACAATCGATAGAAAATATTCATGGCTTTTCTCAGATAATCGATGGAATAGTCTAGTATTCAAAGTGTTACTTTAAATTTTGTTCACAGCTGTTATAACAAACTGAAGCGATTAATGCAATTTGTCACTAAGGTTCTTGGCTACAAAATGTTGCCTATAGATTCCACAGTGAACTGCAGGTACTTCAGGTATATTGTTTCAGGTAGTTTATGAAATCACAATAATGACCAACGATAGTTGGTACTCCATCTGTCACAACAGATATCACATTTGTCAGTGAAATTGCTGTTCCCCTGAGAAATAGCTCCATTAAATTAAAAATTGATTTGCTTCCGGTGTCAGTTTCTAAAAATCTAGCAAAAAGAAGCTCTTTATGCACTTCCTAATCTTGAATAAAGTGAATGTATACCAGCAACAAAGCTTCTTTACCAGCTAATGTTGATTCATACAACTGGAGGGAAAAGCGTTTTTTTTTTTTTTTTGCCAAATAATCACACAAACAGTTTTCCATATGACTCATTTCATTAATACATCTTTGAACTTTGTTATTGTTCAAAGAAATCTTTTTTATAATATCTTGTGCAGATTTGTGGAGTAAAAATCAGTTTTTTCCGTAAGGTGTGTGGCTCACCAGACTTAGCAATAAGTAGAGATATGCCCTTAATTTATCATCATTTTGCTTTGATGATGAAACAAACATTATCTATGGTAGTTCTCTTCAGAATTTTATTTTAAAGTGATTAAAAGTATGACAAATCTTTTTCTTTTTTGTCAGGGTTAATTTTGTTCAAGTGATTTGCTATTTATGATGGCTTCATAGCATCGTTGTTAAAGACTGTTTTGCATATGAGGCACATTGGCAAATGTTTGTTTGATAATGATGGGATAAATCCTAGCTTCAACTAATCCAAGCTGTACTATCTGCATTTCTTTTTTGGTTCAGTCGTATTATTATCGTAAGAAATACTTTTTATTTATTAAGAAACCAATTTTAATAGCGCCTGTCATTAAAAATAAGAATAAAGTATGGGCTTACTTGAAACAGAAGATTTTGTTCAAACTGGAATAAATAAACTACGTCCTCTGATTTTCTTTTTCATAGTACTTATCCACAATAAATAATTACATTCAAAGTTCAAATCATAAATAAGTACGTCGCATCAAACGAGCCAATTTATAGTATTTTATCCAAAGCATTACCATACAAGACGGATAGATTGTGCTAATATCGAATATCGTTGCGTCCCACCGCGAGCAAATGCACGTGCGACTCTTTCAATGACACATTTTACCTTTTCGTTCGCAAGTTTGTATGTATGTAATGTGTTTTTATCATAAAAGTGTTTTACTGAATTATTTTACTTCTTAGTTAGATAGCTATGGGAATCATAGATATTTTGAAGTAACAAACAAATAGCAGTAGTAAGGGAATCTATTTTGTTGTCATCGACCCCAAATTTTTTTATTAAAACTATCGACACCTAGAAAGTTCAAATTGACCACATTGCGGTCGCTATCGACCATTTTGGGAAATCTTGGTTTAAATTATTTATTTGATTATAATATTTTGCTACAGGCTAATTATCAAATGTGATTTTGGATTAATGTAAAATTTACGATCTGTCTTGCATTGGTGGTTGAGAGGTCAGCGCGACTCCCTTGAATTTGCAGGCAGTTGCCCGGGTTGCGGGTTCGCGTCCCGGCCGATGCTATGACACTTAACAAAAATACGATCTATATATCTATTTTAAATTTCAGTTATTATCGTAGTACACGCAAGTATAAGCGCATAGACACTTATAAGGAACTCATAAAAATTTGGAATATAGCTTTAAATTTCATTTACTGAAATAAATTATAAAATGGAATGGATGACTAAAGGGAACTTGAAAATCTGGGTTCAAATACGCTCTAATTACATCTAACTTAAAAGTATTGAAGTAAATTATGTTAAACAGTGATTATATAATGGCTAATAATGACCGCTTGAACGAAAGCTATATGCGTGTACATATATATATATATATACAAAATAGACGAACACTCAATTTAAAATCTTAAAATAATTTTCAAATAGATTTGTGAGCGAATCACAAAATCCAGATCTTTTAATGAAAACTATAACAAACAGATTATTAAAAATCCAATCCAGATAATAATAACCAGTTTAGATTTTCTAAAATTTCAAATAACATATAGGTACTCCTTTATCCTATTTATATTATTGATAATAAAATTGACGTTAAAACATGATTTAACAGCAACGTCAGTAAAAACTAACAGTAAAAAGAATTATTCAAATATTAATAAGTAACTTTTATTTTTTAATGAAATAAATTAAGATAATACATTTCATAGAATTTTTTCTTCGTAAATTACTTTTGACAGATATCAAACATATTTTCTCTTTTTTCCCAAAAGTATAAATATCTTTTATCAAGAATAATCCATTACGTTCTAGCGCAAAATTATATAAAAAGTTTAAATACTTAAAATCATACGGGATCTTATCTTATTCTTAGTTTTAAATGCCTTATATAAAATCAAATTTAATTTTTTATCAGCAAAGTTGAAATAATTGTTATAAACATTTAAAATTATATTTAAATTAAACACAAATTGTTAATTGTATACTTTAAAAAAAACTTCAATCCTAGTTGGTTTACTAGAATCAACGTTATATTTTAAATATTAAACGAACTTCAATTATTCTGCATAGCTCTTTGAATTTTATGATAAATTTCATTAACAATGATATTAAGACAGGTTAAAACATTATGATGCAAATTCACAAACACCATTTTACAAAATTAATATATATATTAAACTAAACACATAATGCAATCGGCGAGATAAAATCATAACATAAATATATATTTAATGCCCTCCGAGAACAAAATAGTGACGCATCAAATAAAAATAAAATTACTTTCATTTAATTTCAAGATCTTATAGAAATACTTACACAGATTATAATACCAGAGGGTATGGATTAACATCAGCAAAAATCTTCTTTCAGTCTCATTCAACTTGGTTTATCTCTCTGACTATATTTCATATTATTTGGGACTCTTTAATTTCCTTTGCCCACATATTACATTGAATCTTATGTATTAATATTTGAAGGTTTTCACCTAATTTAGATACACATGGAGGGGAGGGACTGCAGGTAAACAGTTGACAACACTTTATGTGTAGAAAAATAAAGTTATTTATTGAAACAACTTGAAATTAATACAAATAATAATATAAACACTAAAAAAATATTAGAAACAAAGCAGTTCCATTAATTTTACAGACGTAAATGATAATTTACTGGAAAATCAAAATTCTTATAAGATTACTTTGAAAATGTGGAGAAAAAATTAATCCAATGTATGATACATAATACATCAATGTTCAATGTTATAACTCAAATAAATGATGATAATGTGGGACATATCCTTCATAAGCCAACATTAATGAATATTTTAAAATAATTATAAGTTAATGGACACCACAAGAGGTTTTGTTTCTATAGAGCATTGTAATAAAACACAAAAGAATTAACTGAGAGCTAATAAAATAATTATAAGGATGTAAAAATTATTATGTTAGTAAAGAGTCCATTCCTCTGGTTTATGGAAAAGTATTGTATACCCCTCTATGTTTTAATTAATAATTTTTTTTTTTGACATAAATTAAAGAAAAAATGCTGATGTCATCAAAATAGCTCCCAATATTCTTTTCAAAATTCCATCTCATGTATGGAAAGTAATATTTAAACTAAAAAAAGTATGCCAAAGAACAAATATCTCTGAAAATAATTAAGAATAAAATGCCTATTAAAAAGGAGAGATTCTCTCTGATTTAAATGCAACAGAGTGGATCACACAGTAGTTAAATGGGATGTTGGATTTGTGAAAACTGTAAAAAAATAGTAAATTGAATCACTTATATAGTATGGATAAAGGTATTATTACCTGAGCTAGTGTGGTGACATCTTAAACTTATGGAAATCAAATTGATGAAAATGATTTTGAAGCACAAAATATTAAAAAAACAATTCTAAGAGTTAATAATAATTCAAAATCTTCATTTTAGATAAGACTGAGTTGGATGAAATGTTCAATAAATGGAAATATAACAATATTAGCAACAATGAAATTTCTTATCAAATTGAAAATAATCAAAATAAAATGAATCACATTAATGTATACTTTTTTTATTATAAAGTCAAGAATGCAAACATGATCTGACGATATGTTTCTTGAGCCACGAACAAAACAACAAATAAACAAAAATTAGCAGTTGATGATTCAACACATTACTGATAACAAACAATTAATTATAGATATTGTTTTTAAAGATAAACTAGAAACTAGTTGTAAGCAAAAAATTATAATAATAACTTATGAATAGATAATTAAAAATAATGACATTAACAATCAAATAAAATGAATAAAATTTTAGAATTGCATATAGAACAGAAAAAATAAGCAAATAATTTTAATGGTAAAAATAATAAAAAATATATATTAATTAATCAGTAGTTTTTTTGACTATGTTGTAATCCTTATCAACTATAAAGTAATATGGAAATTTAATATCGTGATTTTCCATGAGCTATTGAAACAGTCAGCTTTGACAATCCAACTGTTTCACCTACTATATTCTATAGTAGTATTTCTATCTATATAACTACCACCAAATCCTCGTATATCATGCTAGTATTATCATAAAAACCTGGCTAAATTTAAACCTAAATACGTTAACCGTGTATGTGTGCATATACCTACATATATAGAGAAAATTGCATTTATATATGTAAACCTCTATAAATGTGCACACATATATATTTCTGGTAATAAATAAATGAAAAATGAGTTGTATGTGTAGCTTAAGACTACATATATGCTAGAAAAATAATGTTAACAGAATTTAAACATTAAGATTTTTTTATTTAAAATATTCTTAAAAGTAATGTTAGAAATTGCTATATAATTCTGCATATATCACTAAATTAAATGGTCAAGTTACATATATAACAAAATGTTTTTAAAATTTTAGATTTGTTTTCTAAAAAGGATGACGCCAGAAAAAGTTAATCCTTCTCGCTGAAAATTGACCCAATTTCAATTTAAGGTTAAAATTAGATTTAAATTAAAAAAATTGAATAAATTACTGTCACCGAGGTTAAATTGACCTAAGTGAAAAATAATCACAGCGGGATCCTACTAAATTTTAGAAACAGTGAGTAAACTAAGAAAATGAATCTAAAAATAATATAATGAGGGAGAGGGAGGGGGTGAGCTGATATATAAGCTGCTGCAGCCATCTTTGAAACACTCTCCCAGTATATTTTAATAAAGTACTTGCAACTTGATTGATGATGTCGGGGTAGAGGGCTAAATTCCTTGCCTTCTCAACCTCAATGAGAAGCTACCTGATTCAGGAAGAGATGAAGTAACAGCCCACCACCTAAAAGAAGTTCCTCGATGATCAAACAGCTTGTCAGCAGAGAAAAGAAGAAAATGGTAAATACTCCTTCAATTCTAAAGCTTTCAACTAAAGTCAACTAATTCTAAAATGCTAGCTTAATCTAAATCTATGGCCATAATAATAATAATAATATAAACTAAACTTATTTCTAAATGTAATTTTTATTTTATTCCAATCCTAAAATCTTGCCTGATTTAATAATTTATAATAATTTATAAACTGATATAAGACTTATTATTATCTGATTTGAAAACTGATTTATTATTAGTACTTTGTTTGTTCATACCTGATTTATTGACTATTCTATAATTTCTTACCTGAGTTATTATTTGCATTAATAACACATTACATTTGTTAATATGATTTCTTTGTTGGTTTACTTACTGAATGTATTTATGATTGATTTAGTTACGTATTCATCCTATTTTGAGTAATTAAAAATTATTTAGTTTTAACTTGCTAAAACCTATATTTTGAATGCTTTAATATAACTTTAGTCACTTATAATTCAAAATGATCTATTTTAAAATAATTATTAAATTTCTAAGTATTTTTTATATTTTAAATTAATGATAATGTTTGCCATCATTAATTTTATAAACAGTTCAAATTATCTTAAACTAAATCAATCGCATAAATTTCATTTTAAAACAAAGCCAAATTTCAGATTTCACATACGTGAAATCTTATCTTATTTTAAATCTTACATTTCTTTTAATTAAATCTATGCCAAGCCTTATTATTTTCAATTATGTTATTGTTTATGCTATATGTATTCAAAACCGAGTTTTGTTCATAATTAAATCATTAGTGAGAAGTAAATATGTATTCTCACACACATATATGTAATTTTGCGTATATATGTAATTTCGCGTAGATTGATGCACAAACTGAAAGTCTGTTTTGAAATGATTAAAATATCTTAATTAAGATATAATTACAAGCTTACAGTTATTCTGAGATAGATTTGCTTTAGAAATAATATTTAACCAATATTCAGTTGAAGTGATGAAATACAGCATAAATCTATAATTCTATATTGTAATTTCCCTTAATATGCTGTAATCCTCCTTAGAGAAATAAATGCCTATATAGATAGCTTTATAACTTAGATTCATAAGCTTTCCTTAATAGTATAATTATAAATACTATCATATGAACTGATATACGGTAGTTTCATGAAGAAAACTATTGTTTAGCATCTTAATTTTTATTATATGATAATGTTGTCAGTGGTGCATATGTGTCCTTAAGAAACGCTATGGCGTACTCACTTGTTGCTGTTTTCCTTACTGAGATATGTGTTAGGACTACACCAGTACTCTTAGTTCGGGCAATTATCTTCTTCAGATGGTGAACGGGTTCGCACCTCCCCATTCTGCATTCTTAGGAATGGAGCATGAAACTCCCTTGGAGCATGAGACTCCCACTTAAATAAATTGCTCGATCATCCAGACTGAAGGTATCTTATTTCACAGCAATGAGTATGGTAAAGGGAACCGGTACTTGGTATGAATCCCGTGAATAAGGCACATATACGAGATGCAAAAGACTCAGAATTGTATGTTTCTATACACCTATCTGAAGTCTGGCTGCCAATAATCAGTTCATCCCACCATTATAATTGTTATTTTCAGCTTTGGTCTGAATTCGAATCCAATTTGATAGGCATATTAGCTATATAGAGAATATATTGATTATTCATGCTTAGTAAGATATGTTCTTTATAAAATTTACCATCACTTGTACTAACTATAAAGCAGATCTACATCTTATTATATAGCATAAACTAGGCATAGATAGTCATGAGCAAATTCATTTAGTTATAAATATAATATTAAAGCTCATGAAAATGTAAATTCAAATGTATTATAATTTCATCACCTGCGAGTGATTCTTATATATAGCTAAGTAAATTAAATATTTGTAACCTAGAAATTACAATCACCTGCAAGTGATTAAAATGCTATATATATACATTAGAAATGCCTAAATATTAAGTCATCACCTACGAGTGATATACATATATATAAGAAACCAAATAATTTGTAACTAGAAATTTAAAAGCACCTGCGAGTGATTTCATCCACCACCTATATATGTAAACCAAGTTATGTATAAATCAGCCATAAAGAATTATATATCTAAAACCATCACTTGCATGTGAACCCAAACTTTAATGTAAACTATCCCTTAATCACCAGTGTGTGAGACCAGGAATCTAGCTATTGTAATTATTGTTTTAATTATTATTTCAAAATTTAACTTTATTAAATTTGTTTTAAATTTAACTTTGTTTCATGTCTCAGTCTTCCTCACTGACTCATAATCATTCCATCATTTAGTAATTATTTATTAAAAATCATTTCATTGTTTAATAAGCATATCCTAGCCACATGATTCCTATATAGCTATACTAGATACAATGTCCCCTTTTTCCCAGTCTTTTGCTCTACTGATGATCTACTGCCGGCACGTGATGAAGGAAAATACTGCTGTAAACTCAGGTGTGTCATCCGTAAGGTGGTAAATCTCTGAGCAATAGTAAAGGAACTAGGGCTATATCAGACCTGTGGTTTCACCACTGTATTCTGGTTGGCCTTGGGATGATTTACTAAAGTTCTAGATTTTGTTACGTGAATGTACATATTTGACCATTTCACTATATATGTCAGTATTTGCTGCTTGTCTATTATATTATATTTAAATTTATTTATCAATATTGCTTCCTTAATTTTTCTTTTTTTATGATTTCTTTCTTCCATTAATATTTTTGTATCATACATTAGAAGTAAATTTATAATTACAAGAGTTTTCATGGTAGAAAAATACCGAGACTGTATTTAATTGAGTATTTCCAGTTTTTTGTACCCAATTATATAGTAATTGCTGTTCTTTTTTCTAGAACACATCTTGATTCACTGATATATAATTTTTTACAATCACATATAATCTGATAAATTATATTACTTCTTTGCCTTTTAAGTATAACACTCTTAGAATTATTAATCAATTTACATTTGGAGGAAATAAAATGAAATATTGTATTTATCTTTAAATATAATTTGAATTAATTTAGATTGAACATTATTTATAAATGGCACAGATATCCATTTTTTATTATCTAATTTTATATTATGATTATTTTTATTATTATTAAACCAATTTAATGTATATAAAATTTGGTTTCTATCATATCCTACTTTCATAAGTTCATGAGTAAAAAGTTCAATATTTTTATTTTTATCACTTTTATATTTACATAATTATCATTGCAAAAAAGATTTCAAACTTTCCATTTTATTCATCATTGACACGTGATTTAAAATGAACAATTTACAATTTAAACTAATTGGGTCTGTGTATAATTGTAAGTTCAATTTTTTTACTTTGTTCTTTATCAATAGTCCATTTTAAATTATTTAAGTTATTCACCTTATATAAAGTGCCTCAATAACATCACCAGGACCACAAACAAGAACATCATCCACATGTCTAGCATAAATTTTAATACAATCAAAAGTACAAGATTTTAATATATTTTCTTGATATTTTGACAATGTAAAATTACAAATCCCATAAGCCATTCCTTACCCATTTTTATAAAATCTATCACTATATGTTGCAATAATATTATCACATATAAACTTTAGTGATGCAACAATAAATTTTATTATATGTTTATTGTAATGCATTTTATATTATATGTATAGATTCCAGACTATCAATTGATTCATAGAATTCTGTTACATCTAGTAAAGCCATCAAATCTTTATTATTTAATTCTACATTTTAAATTCTTTCAGTAAATTCATAAGATGATGCAGCTGTATATCTTCCAAAATCCAACAGATCTTGCAGTAATTTACCAATATATTTAGCTGGTTTATACATAAATGATCCTCCAAAATCTATCATTAATCTAAGAGGATTCTCCTCTTTAAGAAGCTTAATATTAGCAAATATTCTTAGGCATATAGATGAAAATGAATATATATTATAATATAATTAGATACCAACCAGTCATCACCTAAACATTCACAGTAAATATAGTAATCAATATTTCTCACTGCTGTCAAGGCAACCTTCTCACCTTTTTAATAGCAAGAATCGAAATCCATTCTTACTAATGGTCCATTGAATAAATATGGACACTTAAAGATTGCAACTTGACTACAGAGTATCACCATTCAGAAAATGACCATTAACCTTTTTTTAAAATACCATGTATAAATTTTATACTTGACCCTCCATATTATAATTATTAATGATACAAAATCCTAATTTATTCAATTGTGTTTAGATTTTATCATGTATACCTTTTTTAAATTCTTAAACCTTTATCTTCTTTTGAACATTCATTTTGTTCAATACTAAGATGTTGTTTAAATTCTGAAATAGCATAATTCCATGATTGACCAAATTTATTATTTTTTACTTTATATTTAGAAATACTTAGAATTATATTATCACTTATCCTGAAAAATTCATTGTATCATCAAATTTACTCTGAACAAAAGCAATGAATTCCATATTATAATTCTTTCATGTGCCACCTACATACTTAGTGTAGTGTTTGTAAAAATGGCAGACATTTTTGTGCACTCCAGAAAGAACTAGAATTTATTTGAGTTGTTGTTTTTAGATCGCGCGCTGATAACAGGAATTTAATTAATGAAATGATGGACGATAATTCCAAGAGATATTTGCTGATTGCAAATATTTCTAGATATAAGATGTTACCTTATTGGACAATGATTAATTGTTGCAGTTATCAGTAAGCGATAAGAAGACTGGGTAAAAACTATGCAGTGTAATATAGAGAGTAGTAGAGAGCAGTCATGCAGTATTGGAGTAGCAGACAGTATTGAGTACATCTACAGTAGAGTTACTGTTCAATTCCAGTGCCCAGTGGAAATGTAGTTCACGGCTATAGCTGAAGGAGACCACAGCCTGAGGAACCATTTGGATAGCAGCCGAATAAAGAGTTGAGTTTCCAGCAGTTTTCAAGTGAAGTAGACTGTTGCAGAGACGGAAGCTGTAAGAAGCTTAAGGTCAGTTGCAGTGCTTACTGCGAAGAGCTTGTGTACAGTTAAACTGGACCAGGGTGAAGGTATGCCCATTGTGAACCGTTTTTGTAGCAGCCAGCCTGAAAAAACATCATGGGAATTGAACTTTAGCGAACTGTAGAAATAGACTCTTTGCAGACCATTCATTTGGAGAGCATCCATTTGCAAACCATTTTGTTGGAGAGCAATCAGTGCAGACCATTTGTTGGAGAGCATCTGTGGCAGAGCATTCATTGCAGACCAATTCGTTGGAAGAGAACATCGTGGGAATTGAACATAGTGATTTGCTGACTGCACAGTCAGACTGGCGGATATAACATTGGCACAGTCGTAAGTGTGGATATAACATTGGCGCAGTCACATTTTGAACCTGTGAGTAGCAAATAAGTTTTCGTTGCAAGTTTATGTGATGAAACATCGGTGAATGTTTGGAAATAAAATGTTTGCGCAGTTACCATCAGAAGCTGAGTTCCTCCACACTTGCACAGTCACCATTGAACATAACTGGCAAAAAAGTTTCAGAAGGAGTTAAATCGTATATTTCTGAGTGAAATAACAGGAAAGTAGGAATAGAAAAACAACACCAAGAAATCCAAACAAGGGTTTTTCTGGAGTGGAGGAAGGTGTAATGTTTGTAAAAATGGCAGACATTTTTGTGCACTCCAGAAAGAATTAGAATTTATTCGAGTTGTTGTTTTTAGATCGCACGGTGATAACAGGAATTTAATTAATGTAATGGCAGATGATAATTCCAAGAGATATTTGCTGATTACAAATATTTCTAGATATAAGATGTTTCCTTTTTGGACAATGATTAATTGTTGCAGTTATCAGTAAGCGATAAGAAGACTGGGTAAGAACTATGCAGTGTAATATAGAGAGTAGTAGAGAGCAGTCATGCAGTATTGGAGTAGCAGACAGTATTAAGTACATCTACAGTAGAGTTACTGTTCAATTCCAGTGCCCAGTGGAAATGTAGTTCACAGGTATAGCTGAAGGAGACCACAGCCTGAGGAAACCGTCTGGATAGCAGCTGAATAAAGAGTTGAGTTTCCAGTGGTTTTCAAGTGAAGTAGACTGTTTCAGAGATGGAAGCTGTAAGGAGCTTAAGGTCAGTCACAGTGCTTACTACAAAGAGTTCATGTACAGTTAAACTGGACTGGGGTGAAGGTATGCCCATTGTGAACCGTTTTTGTAGCAGCCAGCCTGAAAAAACATTGTGGGAATTGAACTTTAGCGAACTGTAGAAATAGACTCATTGCAGACCATTCGTTTGGAGAGCATCCATTTGCAGACCATTTCGTTGGAGAGCAGTCAGTGCAGACCATTCATTGGAGAGCATCTGTGGCAGAGCATTCATTGCAGACCAATTCGTTGGAAAGCATTCATTGGAAGAGAACATCGTAGGAATTGAACATAGTGATTTGCTGACCACACAGTCAGACTGGTGGATATAACATTGGCACAGTCGTAAGTGCGGATATAACACTTAGAACCACGTTGTAATATATATTTTTGTGTAAAATTAATCTTTGTATTTGTTAAATTCACTTATCTTCATAATTATTTGGATAATTACAATCATATAAAAAATCAATTTTCTTATCAAATTTCTTTATACAATTTTGTCTTATCTTCTTAAATCCCAATTGACAGTGTATATTAAATTCATTCCATTGATTCCATTCATTCATATTTATCAAATGTTTAATAGCTTTTAAATACTCAAGTATCCTTTAACGTTATTAGCTTATTTTTTACACAGTGTTATATTATCCGAAGTAATTGACTTAATTTTAAAACATATACTTCTACGTATATCTAAATGTAAGACATCTATTCAGTTTAACATTACAGCATTTAGGAAAACATGAAATATTTTCCACTTCTTAAAAAAGTATAATCTGCAGCGTATACGAATCAACTTGTTACTTTGTTTCCGCCATTCTTTAATTAACAGTCGTATGTAGGTGGTACATGGAAAGATTATAATATGAAATTAATTGCTTCTGATCAGTGTACCTTTAATGGCACAATGAATTTGCAGGATGGTGATAATATAATTAAAAGTATTTCTAAATATAAAGTAAAAAATAATAAATATGATCGATCATGGAATTATGCTATTTCAGAAGTTAAGCAACATCTTAGTATTGAACAAAATGAATGTTCAAAAGAAGATAAACATTTAAGAAGGTGTTTTATTAAAAAAGAGATATAAATATAATGACAAAATTAAAATACATAGGAGGGTTAATGTATAAAATTTATAAATGGTATTTTAAAAAAGGCCAATGGTCATTTTATGAATGGTGGTACATACTATAATATATATCCATCTACTTCAATATGACCAAAAATATTTGCTAATATTAAGCTTCACAATGAGGGACTCCTCTTAGATTAATGATAGATTTAGGAGGATCATTTATGTAAAAAACAGCTAAATATATTGGTAAATTACTGCAAGATATGTTGAGTTTTGGAAGACATACAGTTGCAACATCTAATGAATTTATTGGTAGCATTGAAAATGTAGTATTAAATAATAATGATTTGATGGCTTCATTAGATGTAACAGAATTAAATCGATCAATTGATGGTCTGGAATATATATATATATAATAAAAAACGCATTACATAATATTTTAATAAATAAACATATAATAAAATTTATTGTTGCATCACAAAAATTTATAAATGATAATATTATTGCAACATATAGTGACAGATTTTATAAAATAGGTAAAGGATAGCCTATGGGACTACCTATGGTTGCACAAATTTGTAATTTTACATTGTCAAAATATAAAAAAAGATATATTAATATCTTGGGACTTTGATTGCATTAAAATTTATGTGGATGATGTGTTTGTTTGTGTTTCTGGTAATGTTATTGAAACACTTTTATATAAGCTGAATATTTTAAAATGGACTGATTAGTAAAGAACAAAATAAAAAAATAAATTTTGGGGCTTACAATTATATACAGACACAATTAGTTTAAATTATAAATTGATCATTAAACCTATTCAAATAAGAGGATATATTCATTTTAAATCACATGTGCCAATGATGCATAAAATGGCAAGTTTGAGATCTTTTTACATCATAATGATAAATTATGCAAATATAAAATGATAAAAATCAAAATATTAAACTTTTTATTCATGAACTTATGAAAAAAAGTAGCATATGATAGAAACCAGATTTTACATGCATTAAATTGGTTTAATAATACAAATAATAATCATAATATAAAATTAGATAATAAAAAATGGATATCTATGCCATTTATAAATAATGTTCAATCTAAATTAATTAAAAATATATTTAAAGATAAATACAATATTTCAGAATACTGAAATATTGTAAGAAGTTTGCTGTTAACTGAAAGGAGACCCTTTAATTCCTCTTGGAGGCCTTAAAGAAACTGAGCTGAGTAAATTCCTAATGTGCACTCCATATGTTTTTGTCATTGCAGCTGTTATTATTATGTGATTATTTATATAGTATATAAAAATGGATGGGATGCTCACCAACACACATTATCCAGCATGATGACTTTATTGGCTCTTTATCTCTGAGTTTAAGATCAAGAAACACCATAATCTTTCTCAATTACCTAATAAAGCAGAATGAATGTGTGTATGAATGAATTTTTTTTCTAATACACATATACAACCATGATATGCAAAAATAAATCATGGCCCTTATTCCCAGGAGGCTGTAAGTCACCAGCTATTGCAGCAATTGGTGGCCAAAGGTGAAAAGTGCTAAGAATCCCATGATTGTAGATCTAGGCTGCAAATTGAAGATGGCTTTATATTTAGGGATTTAAAACTGCAGATTAATTTCAAATGGAAGATTGGAAGAATTAAAAGAACTGTCTTATATTAAAGGGAACATTATTGGACTTTGTGAAATTAGAAGAAAAGATGAAGAGATGATTTAAAAAGTGGACATGTACTCTACTACAAAGACACAAATATTGGAAGTACAAATGGAATAGGATTCATTATAAATAAAAAGTGAAGGAACAACATTGTGGAGATTGATGGTGTATCAGACAGAGTGACAAGATTAGTTATGAAACTTAATAGCAGATACCAAATGCAGATAATTTAGGTTTATGCCCCAACAAATTATCATAATGATGAAGAAGTAGAAGATATGGATGTACAAAAGGCTTTTGATCAGACCAAACAACATTTTTAAACTGTTATGAAAGACTTTAATGCTAGAATTGATAAAGAAATAAAAGATGAAAGTGCTGAAGGTAAATTTGGTTATGGTAAAAGAAATGAGAGAGGACATAGAATTATGGAGTTTGAAGAAAAAGAAAAACTTTATATTATGAAATCCTTTTTCGAGAAAATTTTTAAAAAGAAATGGACATTGAAGTATCTAAATGATGGTACAGCAGAATTGGATTATATTTTGACTAAATGGAAATACATATTTCAAGATTATAATGTTCTTAATAAATTCAACACAGGAAGTGATCATCGATTAGTAAGATGTAAGATACATTTTAATGCAAAACTAGAGAGACAAAAATTATTAAAAAAAACAATATTTACAGTTGATTCTCCTAATCTTCAGAACCATTCTAATAAATTTAAATTAGAACTTGCAAATCATTTTCAAGTATTAGTAGATTTTGAACATGATTCAGATTTGAATGAAATTAATAAGAAAATAACTGATACACTTTTGAATGAAATTAGTAAGAAAATAACTGATACATTTTTAAAAACTGCAACAAAGATAGCTGATAGAAAAAAGCAGCAATTGACTAATAAAAGTTTTACTGAGACTAGAAAATTAATGAAGAAAAGAAGAAATATGATATATAAAAATGATGCATTAAACTTGTGTGAAAGGAAATTGATAATGATATAAGAGGTATAATTGTGAACTAGCAAGCAAATCTGTAGAAGAGAATAAAAGTCTCGAGAGTGTACAACAACATTTTGGTATTGGTAGTAGAAAAAAATGGAATTATTACTAAAAAGAGAGATGACATCATGAAATGGGTAGAAGAGTTCTATTAAGAATTATATAGTAATAAGAACAAGTACCTCTTACATCTATTATATGTTCTGAATTACCCAGGATTTTAAATAAAAAAGTGAGACATGCAATTAAATTTATGAAGAAGGGAAAAGCTTCAGGTGATGATAGAATTATAATCGATATATTAAAAAAAGCAGGTGAAGGAATAGAATTTTTTGGGGCAAAGTTATATACCAAATGTCTAAATAATAAAGATATACCAGATGCTTGGAAGAATGCAGTATTAATATTAATATTTAAAAAATGATAAATTAAGATATTAAAAATTACAGACCTATCAACCTTTTATCAGTTACATACAAAATTTTTACCAAGATAATTATTACTTCTCTATGGAGAACATTGCATTTCAACCAACTGAAAGAACAAGCCGGATTTAAAGGGGTTTTAATATAATAGATCATATCCAAGTATTGAGAAAAGTTATAGAAAGGACCAGAGTTGCCATTATGCTTTGGATTTGTAGATTATGAAAAGGCATTTGATTCTATAAGCAATTTTTCAGTGATTAAAGCATTTGATCATCAAGGTATAAACCCAAGATATTGTCATATTCTGAAGAATATTTATAAAAATAAAACAGCAATAATTAAATTACATAATGATACTAGGAATGTTAACAATGAGAAGAATATAAAACAGGGTGAATCCATATCTCCAAAACCTTTTATAGCAATACTGCGAAAAGTATTTTGTGGATTAAAATGGAAAGCTAAAGAAGTAAAAATAAATGGAGATTATTTAAGTCATTTAGATTTTGCAGATGATGTAGTTGTTTTTGTAAATAATGTTTTAGAGCTCCAGGAAATGTTGTGAGAGTTATCAGATGAAAATAAGAAAATAGGACTAAAGGTAAATCTTAAAAAGACTAAAGTAATATTCACTGGATTTTTTCAAAAGATGAAAATAGAGATTGATTATGATGAGATAGAAGTTAATAACTACAAATACTTTGATCAGATTATTACTATAGATGGAAATATAATGGATGAAAATAATCATAGAATTAAACTTTGTTGAAGTGCTTTTGGTAGATATAACTTAATATTAAAAAGAAATATGCCTATTGTTTGAAAATGAAGGTTTTTAACAAATGTATTGTACCAGTTCTTACTTATGAATCTGAGACTTGGACACTTAATAGAAGAGAAATACAAAGATTTTAAACCACTCAAAGAAGTATGGAGAGATGCATGTTAGGAGTAACAAGAAGATATCAAAAACAATATATGAGTAATATCATTGAAAGAATTAAGAGACTAAAGTGGAGTTGGGCTGGAAATATTGCTAAAAGAGATGATAATAGATGGACAAATAAAATGTTAAAATAGATTCCATGAGATTGCAAAAAATTAAGAATGAAATCACATGTGAGATGAATGGATGAAATGAAGTGTGCAGGGATGATGTGAAGAAGAGAGGCTAGAGATCAGAGAAGATGGATTGAACTTGGAGAGCCTTTCATCCTGCAGTGGATTGATAATGGTTAATGATAATGATGACAATATTTCACTTTATGTTACTCCAAATGTAAATAGACTAATTAATAATTCTAAGAGTGTTATTCTTAATGCAAAGAAGGAATATAATTTATCAGATTGTATGTGCTTGTAAAAAATCATATATCAGGGAATCAAAATGTGCTCTGGAAAAAAGGATAAAAGAACATCAATTACTATATAATCAGGTTAAAAGCACTGCAAATAGTCAATTAAATATGGCCTCAATAGCCTTCAACCATGAAAAATCTTGTAATTATAAATTTACTTTTAATGTACGGGATACAAAAATATTAATGGAAGAAAGAAATCAGAAAAAGAGGAAAATTAAAAAAGGAATATTGATAAATTTAATGATAATAATATAATAAATAGACAAGCAGCAAATACTGACATACACAGCTCATGGAAAATCATGTGATATTAAACTTCCATATTACTTTACAGTTGTTAAAACAGGCAAAACTCTCCATACAGTTGACAAGGATTACAGTACAATCAAAAGCACTACTGATTGATTAAAATTTATATTATATTATTTTCACCATTAAAACTATTTGGAACTTATATACATATATATAAAACAGATTCTCTTGTTAAAAACTTATTGCCTTATATAAATCTAATGGCAGACTAGCTCAAAAAAAAGCAGTATTATTAATTCAGATATTAACTTTGCAGACAGATTATGTATTTATTTCTTCCATTTCTCCAAAAGTATTGCATTATTTGGTTGCAAATTATTTCATAGAAAAGAGCAAAGATATTCTTAATGTTCTTCATAATATTCTAAACCAAGTGTTTCAACATCCAGGTGTGATAATATTGGGTAGTGGTCATAATTGTACATATGAATAAAATATAAAATGAAAGAACTGTCCACCTTTTCATTGCAAAATCAGTATCTAGCTCATTTTTAATGGAATATTCTCATCACATGTTGATATGTTTTTTATTTCAGGGCTTAAATTAAATAATGCTAAAAATGCATTGTTGATGGGATTTACTGACCACAACTAGTAATTAATAACTGTGAGAAAGATTAAAGCATTTATAAATATTATTTAAAAATATATAATAAATAGTATTATATTTTTAGTATATTAATAATTTAATACTTTAGTTATAATAAATTATTATACAAAAAGTTCGAATCTATTATCTTGTATATTAAGGTATAAAATAAAAAAAGAAACTAAATGAATTATACAGAAAGAGAGTCAAAGATATTATGTCACAATGAAACAGAGGATTTTGGATATACAGACAATGCTCCAATTATAACATTTTTTAAGACAAATTATGAACTGATTAATATTATTTACAGGAGGAATATGATAAATTATATTACGGAATTCAGCAGGAAAAAAATAAGAAAGCTAATCCCTGATTGAAACCAATAAATGATTATGCCCATAATTATATGCCTCATACAAAAACTATTTTTACAATACTAAAAGCTCAAACCATCCTTATATCCAGTAGAAGAATATAATTTAAAGATGTTAAAAATAAAGTTAGATTAGCTGAAAGTGAATAAAAACAAATGAAAGCTATGAGTTAGCATAAAGAATATATAAGTAAAGATGCAATAGAGGAAGAGATTAATAAATTATGTACGAGAATAATTCTTGCAAATGATGCAATTCTTTCATTTATTTATGAACATTTAGATTATGCTCTGATAGCAACAATATATGTTTTAAGCCAATAAACATCACATGATCAATACATGTAAAGAGTTTTGCCTGTTTTAATATATGTTTTGTAATCAGATGCATTATAAAAATATTGATTGGCCGTGCATTAACAAAAGAGTAATGTTTAGTGTAATAAAAGAAAGACCTCATCAATAGAAGTTTTAAGAGTATCTCAATTGAAGTCATTGATTCCAAAATATTAAGTAAAATATTAATTGAAAAAATTACATCAGGTGATAAATAAGAAATTATCAGCTTCTTATCATGCACAAACGGAAGAAGAACAGCAAATACAGTTTTGGAAATTTAAGAACTAATTATGTCAATCAGAGAATTAAAATTGAAAAAATATTTTACAATAAAAATATATTTTAAATCAGCTTTTGATTTAGTAAATTGAACATAACTATTTAAAACCCTAAAGTAATTGTTATTAAAAGCTCACATATTTCATTTAGGAAATAGACAACTATATATATAAATAGACAACAGTATTGAGATACTCAGACATTTTTACTAAAAAAAAAAAAAAGGTATATCACAAGGATCACTATTAGCTGCACTGCTCTTTTCAGTTTATATAGATAAGAAGCTCAAAGATCAGGAAAACCAGGTGCCAAATCTTTACCTTTTTTTTCAAGTATAAAGATTGTTGCAATAGCTTTTATTGTTGATATAATAATAATTTTTCAGAATGTATAGAATATTCAAATTATTATGAATATCCTGAATAGTTTTCAGAGAGAAACAAAATTATTTATACAATCATTAAAATTGGCAGCTTGCCAACTGGCTACAGGTAGAAAGATACCATCTGAAAACTCTAGCAGCATTTTTGAGAATCACACTTTATATATATCTAAAACAGGTATAAATAAATACTTAAACAAGATGGTAATTGATAAATTCAATAAAAAAGTTAAATTCTTCTTATCAGTAAAGCCTTAGTAAAACAAGAATTTTTATTGCCATTGCTATGGGAATCCTAGGGTATTATGCACCACTTTTCAATATAATATTAAATAATTTAAATCAGATAGCAAAGAACTTTATTTGGGTGAATCTTCACTTTTATTACCAACTTCAATATTATAATTATCAATTGGTTAAAGAGACTTCATTCTTTTTGAGTGAAGATTGTAATTATCATGTCTAAAAGCATGAACATATAGTCAAGCATTGGTGGTTGAGAGATCAGCGACAACTGCTTTACAAAAAGTTGTCCCGGGTTAGCGGGTTCACTTTCCGGCTGATGCTATGACACATGAGGAAAAAAAAGCATAAACATATACTTATATAATACAAAGCAAATATTTTAGTTCTCCATTGCTAGAGGCTAAACTAATTAATATAATTGAAAAAAATAAATCATTTTATGGTACTTATTTTTAACATATAAAAAAATTGCAGGATGACTTAAATTCAAGAAAGTTGGTTAATTTTAAATAAATGATTTTAAAAAAACTAATAAACAATGTTCAATATTTTTGGACAGAAGGGCTACTGATTAAGATTTTGATGAATTTTTACAAAATACCTGTTCCACAATCATACATCAAATTCCATTTCAAATTATTAAATGGCCCCTAATAACAAAGGTTTATTTAAATTGATGGCAAAATATGAATTTAGAATCTACTAAATGATGCATCTGTGAAGAGGCATGCATATTTTTATTTGGAGTTAAATTGTATAGAGAAAAGTAAATTTTTAAAAAATGTAGAATTTGAAAGCAATTTAACAAGATACTATGAAATTCAAGAATACACTGATAAACTACAAAAGCATAGTTATGACTCCTCTACAGAAGAAACGAAAACCCAATCATAAAAATCCCAGACTGAGCTATCACTTATTTATATACAATCAAAACATATTGTTATATATATATATAATAGTAAACTCTTAATCAATCGAATAAACTATAAATAAATTGAAATAATAAACAACTTGAAATAGAAGTTAATTTAGTATTATTTAATCGATTTTCATTCTAATAAAAATCTTCTTAAGATGCCATCTTTAAAATTTATCACGTGACAAGGAATATTCTACAGATTTATACACTTTCTAGTAGTCATCACTAGAAATAAATTCATGGAAAAAAAAATAACGTTTTTAATTTTTTTACACACACACACACATATACATAAATTCACCTCTTTACTACCATATAAGTATTATCTATAACCAAATAAACAATTAATTCATGTCTTATATTATCAATACATATACATATGTACATACACATGCATCTATATATATTACAACTTCCAATTATCTAAGAGTAACCAATTCCCTCCCAATTTTATGGAACTATTTATCGATTAAGAGTTTATACTTTTTTTGACAACATTATGGTCGTATATTTTACTAAAAAATGACTATAAGAAATAAATAATAAAAGTAAGTTGTTTTTTTGTAATTGAGTTCAAATGTATAAAATGTGAGATCTTTATTTTTTATTTTTATTATGATGTTAATAAAATATATCTTTTTACTAGTTTTAATTAAAGCAGTTAATTTTTATCTACATGAATAATATACTGATATTTTTTCTTTTTACTAGTATACTGTGAGTATACATTTCTGTACATATATATTTTTAATTATTTTATATATTTCACGTCAGTTAATAGATAAAAAAAGGGGAGAAGTTTATAAATAATGAAGCAATTATGTAATTATTTTTTCAGTGTCTTGTATGAAAGAAAATGCTTGTTTTATTATTATTATCATCATCATCACCACCACCATCATCATTATCGTCATTGTCATCATCATCATCATCATCATCATTATTATTATTATTATTATTATTACTATGTGTCAAATGCGTTGACCGATAAGCGAACCTGGGTCAGCTGCTTGGAAGGCAGCTATGCTAATCACTAGGCTACCAACGTTTGACTTTTATTATTTATTTTAGGTTTAAACTATATCTCTGCTCATTTTTATTTTATTTTACGTTATTAATGTGTTCATTTTTATTAAAATTTACTATCTTAATATAAACTGAGCACTGATTGTATATATGTGTGGGAAATTATAATCTGGCCCAACTAATGAGTGCTGCTTCTGAACATAATATGTATCCTGGGAATCGTGTATCTTTTTTGACAGTATGTGGTCATGTGTATCGGTTGCTTGAGATAGAGAGAAGGATAAATAGATTGAAAAATTTTGATTTCATATTTGTTTATTTACATATATAGGAAACATTCAGCATAAACAAATGGCATACTGCCCTAGAATTACATAAACAAAACAAGAGTATTTTCTAAGAAAAATATATAAATTTAATGTGAATAGATTTCTTAAGAAAATACTTGATGCCAAGAAAACAAACTATAATATGAATGCATACTATAAAATTGACAAAAAAACTAGAAGGCACCAATTAGTTTTTTTATGGAATTTAAAATTATTTCATAAATTACTAGCTTTAAAAGATTTATCTTCAAATGCTAATGTAAAAATCCCCCCAAAAAGAACAATTATTCTCAGATAATGATGTCTTGAGACTTTTATTATCATTTTAAAGACCTTTTCCCCAAAAACAAGAAACAGTATAAATTAAAAGTTAAAATAATATATCGATTGGCAACTACAAGATAATTTTTATACCAGATGGTTTCTTCTTTTCAAGATATCCACAGTGAGTTATTTCACATCTTACTAGTTTCAAAAGATTTGCCTTTCAGTATTAAATAAAATAATAAGTGGCAAATAAAAATATAAATAATTTCAAGTAATAATAATGAAATTATTTTGGCATTAGAAAATTAAAAAAAAAAAAATTGCAGAAATGGGGGGGGGGGAATGAATAATTTATTGCTTGGGAATTCATAAAAAGTTCAAAATCAAAAGTCATAACTGAATTATGATCTATAAACCTTGAACTCCAAAATTTGGCCCTCTATTACTGTATCAAACAATGTAGGGCAAAAGACTTTATAAATCAGACAATCAAATTTTTAAGATATTTTATTAATAAACTATAAATATTTTAAACTTATCTATCTTTTGTTTTAAAAAGAATGTTTATTATTTATTTATAAATCAATAAGTAAAATTATTATTTATTTAATCATTTATAGATAAAAAATGCAAATGGCTTAATTATTCAGGATTTCATAAGAAATTTGAGCACCAGACCTGCAAGTACCAGAATCAATCCTGAGACCCCTCAATCCCAAGTTGGATGCTTTACCAACATAACCAGGGCATTTAAAAATAAGTCATGTTGAAGTATATTATTATTCATTGGCATTTTCCTTATAAAGCATTTATGATTGGCTCACAGTTTGGTCTGACTATTTCAAAATAGTGAAAAGAAATCAATAAACATATTTCTTTATAAATAAATATATAATTTATTTATACAGGAGTTATCAGATGAAAGTAGGAAAGTAGGACTAAAGATAAATGTTAAAAAGACTAAAGTAATATTTAATCGATTTGCTCAAAATGTGAAAATAAAGATGGATTATGATGAATTAGAAGAAGTTAAGAGTTACAAATACCTTGGTCAGATTATTAATACAGATGGAAACATAATGGATGAAATTAATCATAGAATTAAACTTGGTTGGAGTGCTTTTGGTAGAAATAACTTGATACTAAAAGGAAATATGCCTATGTGAATGAAAAAGGTTTTTAATAAATGTATTTTACCAGTTCTTACTTATGGATCTGTGACTTGGACACTTAATAGAAGAGCAATACAGAGACTTCAGACCACTAAAAGCAGTATGGAAAGATGCATGTTGTGAGTAACAAGAAGAAACTGAAAATGCAATATATGGGTAAGAGAACAAACAGGTGTTACTGACCTAATTGAAAAAAATTAAAAGATTGAAGTGGAGTTGGGCTGGACATATTGCTAGAAGAGATGATAATAGATGGATAATTGAAATCTTAAAGTGGATTCCAAGAGATTATAAAAAACCCAATAAAGATACCACATGTGAGATGGATGGATAAAATAAGAAAGTGTGCAGGAGTGATGTGGAGAAAAAAAGCTAAAGATTGGAGATGGATTGAACATGGACAGAACTTCATCCTGCAGTGGATTGATAATGGTTGATGATGATGATAAAATAAATTAAAGCATGTGATTGGTCAATTACCCTTATTTCTTTGTAGAATTTAGATACTACAAGCCCACACTCATAATTTTGTTTTGTGAATGATATAATAAACAAATTACCTATTTTTTAAAATTTATAAATGATATTTATTCATTTATTCATAATCAGAATGCAATAAGTAAATTGACTTATAGTTTTTTGTCTTGCAAGAAAATTTATAAGTTATTTTCTACTATAAACACTGGGAATAATTTTTTAATGAAAATCAATTGAAAAATAAATCATGGTTGTTTTTGTGCTAATAATACTTGATAGTTAAAGTATTAACCCAAATGGAATGTTATTAATTTACAAAGTGGTTATAGTTAATAATTTTTATATGCATTTGCATAAATTATGGAGCATAAAGATTTTGATGTAAAAAGAAAAACATGTCATATCTTATAGTGTAGAGGCTAGTATGCCTGTTTTTTATTTCTTGATGTGATGAGGTTCAAGTTCAGACTGGATAAAGTTTGAATTTTTTTTTAGATTACAAATAAGCATATAATTTTTTTTCACTAGCCATTTCATAACCAATCCAACTAGCATTTAATAGCAATCATCAGTAGCTAAAATTACAATGATGCTCCATCTCAGCTTAATTTGGTCAAATAAATATTGATGTAAAAAATCAATTACAGTTCATGAGAAAAGTGTCATATTTTTATGATTAAAAAATTCGTAATTTACTTTTACGTTCACTGTGACTCTACTTTTCAGATATTTAGGCAATTGTTTAACATGCATTGTATTTTCATTACCATGTTTATTTATTAAAAAATATCCTAAATCTTTTTTTTATTGTAATTATTTTTATTTGTCACAATTAAAAAATACTATTTTTTTAATTATTTAACTCTTCATATACAGAAAAATACATTAACTATTTTTTAATATTTAAAAAATACATATCATTTTTTCAAAATGTAATGCAATGACAATTCTGTCAAATTTTATTTTATTTTCTAAAGTTAAATGTGAAAATAATTTATCTTGTAGAATGGATCCAATTTTATTTCCACTTATTAAATGTCAACAGAAAACAGTTCACTTCTTCATGGCGATTGGATAATCACTTGTCATTAAAAGTAATCATTTAAAAGAAATTAGCCATTATATATATATTAAAAATAATGAAGAAAGTAAAAAGTGTAAAAAATTCCTATTGTAAAATTTGAAAGAATGATGTTTATATAAACGAAATTATTTAATTTGTTTTTATGTGATAATTAATAGTAATCTTTTAATTTAATAAATTTATCTTATTTTTCTGTTATTTGATGATATATTCTCTTTCTCCAATTATAAATTCATAAATCAAACAAATCATCATCACAATTTTATATAACCATAAAGTGAGCACCAAGTTTAAACCTACAATCCAGTTCTAAAACTTTAGACAGAAATACAACAATTATATTTATTTTTTTTTGATAGAAAGTAATACACACATTTAAACTATTTAATATTTAAATTCCTTTAAAACAATATAATCATACATATACAATGTATTAAATTATTTATTTTTTTATATTTCAAATATTCAACATTTTAACTTTCTTTAAAATAACTATGCTTGATCAATTCTAACATTTTATTCTATACTTCTATTTTTCTTTTCTTTAATTATAATGGATTTAAAGTTACAGACTTAATTAAATAATTTATAATTATAAGCTACAATCATATTATTTAATATTTATAATGATTTGAAAGAATAAATTGTGTACATTACATACAAAATTTTACATTTCCTAAATATTAAAGAAAAAGTATTAAATCTGTTAAATTATTTTTTTTACAATTTTTTTAAAAGAGGAAATCTGTTTAATCAGATATCGATCTTTGTAATTTTTTTTTGTAATGATTTTTCACTTTGAATCTTATAATGAGTCAAACTCTAAAAATTGAATTTGTCTTATCAAGATCTAAAGAAAACTCAAAGATTTGAAGTGTTCCTGATTTAAAAAAAAAAAACAAAGAAAGGAAATAAAATTGATCTTTTTTTTTTTAAAACAAAGTTCTGAAAAGGATTAAACTTTTCAGTTGAAAAATAATTAGTTGAAAATAAATTACAGATCTAATTAAACAAATTTGTCCAAAATACAAATGCTATCTCTGATTTTAATAGCTAAAAATTGATATAAAATGTCTTGGATATTATTATTGATTCAGATTATTAAACTATCAAATTTGAATGTTGAAAATATAAGAAATCTAGAAAATTATATGTATATTCCATTTCTGACCATCTGGAAATACATCACATAGGAAAGAAAAGATGTCTAAAATAATATTCTACACCTTTCAACTGACCAGAAAAGAAGATGTTTTTAATAGAAGAAAAACATTCACCTGCATTCAAAGAAGATGAATTAATCTACTGATAAATATTAATCATCAAGTCCAATTAATTTTCCAACAACTGATTTTAAACTCAAGAAAATTTATAAATTGAAACAACTCTTATTTCATCCACATGCTTGACAGAAGAAAGAAAATTAATATAATGATTTCCAAATTTCCACTAAACAAATAACCTCAATAGAGCATCATCATTAAAAGTTATCACCTCAAGAAAGAGATTTTCCACATAAGTCAGAAATATGACAATTTAACCCTTGAAATTGCCACAAACAAAAGATCGTAATATTTTTTATATCTATTTTCTTTATATATCACTTAATAAACATTTTACAATAAATGTATATTTTATTTAAAGAACTTTTAAAGACTATTCAGATCAATTAAAACAAGAATTCTTACTAATAATAACTTTACTTATAAATATTTGAATTAGAAAATATTTTTTATTAATTTTACATTGGAAATATTAATTGTAAAACAATTTTTTTAGATTATATTTTTTTCTAATATTATTATTTTTTTTATAATATTTTTTATTATGGGAAAAACACGCACATACATAATAATATTTTTATATAAATTATAAGGAAAATAATATTGAATATTATTATTTTTTCAGTCAATGATTTCACTTAAGGAGGGAAAAATAATTTAAAACCTTTTCTAAAAATCTCTTTCAATTTTCCAACATTTTTTTTTATTCTATTTATTTGATTTTTAATTTGTTAAAAGAAATATTTTTTTTCTGAAATCTTTTATGTAATCCAACTTAATACAAAATCCTTTAAGGAAAGGGAAAATAAAATTAACTAATTATAATCAATTATTATTATTTATTCAATTTTCATATTTATCTAGAAATTTTTTTATATGTTGAAATGTAGAATAAATATTGTTTTTTTATTAAACAAATATTTCATTAGTGTGTCTTTGTTAGATTATTCATCACCTCAAGTTAATATTGTTATTTAAGATATAAGTAAATATGCTAAAATTAACAATAATTAGGAATCTCTTTATAAAATTGTTTTTGTTTAGGTAGTCCTAGACTGTAATTGAAACCTTGTCATTATCTATATTATCATCACATCACACCACAACTTTTAATTAATGTTCTTTAAGCCAAAATAAATATTATTTCATAATATTTAGTGATTTCTTAGTATTATTTAACCACATCCCATCATCTATTTCACAAGATAGGAATCCATCCTAAATTAGTTATATATAATCTGACTAGAACTATAAAATATTGACACATTTGTTTTTAAGATCTGAAATGATTTATGTCTAATATCTCCACTTTGTTAAAGAGTTTACTTTTCCTAACTATTTCTTGAAGCAAAACAAAATCTCTCATTTTTATTAGAAATAAATCCAAAAAGATCAAACCACATGAAAGGTATCGAATATGATCATAATCCCCTACCATATTCCTTAGTATTTTTAAACACCTAACATCAAACCAAGAAAGAAAGGGAAAAACCAGGATCCTGGTTTATTTTTTTTGTGTTTTTTAATCTTATCTCTTACTCGATTTTTTTTTTTTTTTTTTTTTTTATATATATATGAAACATCATCTGAAAATAATTGTGTTGTACGTTACTCTGGGAATTATTTTATTGGGTTGAACATACAAGTTCTATTTAATTAACCAAATACATAGTTTTTGCTTAACTGGAAATTAATGTAAAAACTTTTAACTCTTGAGTTGACTAATCTGCCACAATGCTAATCCTCATAGTATATCTCACCCACTGGTGATTTTTTCTTTTTAATTTTGACAGAAGAATTTTTTTCAATATATATAACATTTCAATAAAATAATGAATTTTTTGAAAAATAAAAAATTACTATAGCAATAGATATTTAGAAATAATATGCATACTTTTACAAATACTAAAAAATAATTTTGAAAATAATAAATTTAGGTTGTTTTTGTAATTTGTATTTTAGAGCAATTTCTTCAATTTCTTGCCTTAGGCATTTTAATTTCTGATTTACTCCATAAGCTTTTAAAAATACCATTAAATAGCTCTTTTCTTCAATTTATTGTTTTTGTAATTTGTATTTTAGAGTGATTTTTTCGATTTGTTGCCATAGGTGTTTTAATTTTATAGCGACTTCATCGATTTCTTTGCTAGAAATATATCACTTGTATGGTTCTTGATCGGTACAGCAGTGTTGCCTAGCGGCACAGTATGGTTAATAATAGTATAAATTTTTAAAAATATTATAGATGATGATGATGATAATAATAATAATAATAATAATAATAATAATAATAATAATAATAATAATAATAATAATAATAATAATAATAATAATAATAATAATAATAATAATAATAATAATAATAATAATAATAATAATAATAATAATAATAATAATAATAATAATAATAATAATAATAATAATAATAATAATAATAATAATAATAATAATAATAATAATAATAATAAAGGATAATACTCTTATAATTTTTTCCTGCTAAAAAAATCTAAGTAAAGTAACATTATGATTGCATATATAATATGTTAAATTAAGTATAAAAACAATTTAAATTTAAAAATAAATGTATTTACCAAACATTATATATATATCACATGATTCCAGCCAAAATTTAAATAAAGAACAGAATTTAAGAATCTACAATCTAATGTCAAAGCTACATGTATAGACAAAAGATGGATTGAAGCTGTCTTGGCATCAGATTTAGATTCTATCATTCTTTTAAGTTTTAGCTGTTATCATGTAATTTATGTGATTTATGGTTTATAATTGAAAAGTAATGAATATATATTGAGATGCTTGATCAAGTCTCAAAATAATGTTTTTTTTTTGTATTAGTTTGGTTAATGTTAAAATTTTTATTATTTTATAGTTCACTTATCATTTAATTGTAATGTGTAAGGAAGATATATCAAATATAACATGCACACACTACTTGGTAAGATATTTAATTTTGGTTAATGAAAGATTTAATTCATATAATATTCAATAGGGGAAAAATGAATTTTGTAATCATTTTCTTATCTTTCAATAAAATTTTATAAAACTCCAAATATAGACTGTGCTTAATCTAAGTAAGTTGGTTTTAATATATTTAAGGATAAGAAATCTAATAAATATATAATTTTTTTGCATTGGCATTGTCATAAAGGAAACTCTGTTAATGTAAATTAATTATATCAGAATTCAATAATTATAGAGCAAAAATGTTGTCTTATCTGAAACTATTTTGATAAATTGTTGCCAAGGCAACAATTCTATAAATTAAAAAGAAAACAATAGTAGAAGCCCTATAAAATCCTCCAGAGTTTGATTATTAAGATTATTAACATCAAAAGATGAATAAGAACAAGGAAACTCCACCCTGTTTAATTCGTAAAGATATTTTCAAAATTTGTTGCCCATGTTGTTCCATGTACTGAAAATTAATCAAAAATGCATCAGAAGCTGGCTTTCACAATTTTGTTACTTAATATGCATTGCTAAGCTTTTAAAATGAATTTGTCTATTTGAACACTAGTCTCCATGCTCACATGAAGCCAACTCACTAGGAAATTGACTGCCTGCATTGACCCTCTGTCAACTTTGCCACAGACAAATCTCAATCTATCCACCATATGAATTATGATAAACTATCCCAAAAAGTATGTACTCATTTTAGAACTTTTATAGAAGGAAACTGCTACTCCTCATGGTCTTATGGTAAATAAATGTGAGCTTTTATCATAATTCAATAAGCCAAAAGTGATATTATTATTATTGAATATAATTGTGAAATTTATTACATGGTATATATGTAATTAAATAGAAATAAATCAGAATTTAGGTTAAAGATAAGATGGCTGCTCTTATCTTGTAAAGTCTGCATTGTGTTTGGGTTTGAGAGTTTTCCTGTACTGAACACAGCATCATTGAGCTTATATAAATTAGTTCTGTGCATATGTAAAAAAGTAAAAATCCTTTCTATTTAATTATTATTGAATATGTATAATGTATTATTAATGATTTAGAATTAAGTTAACTTTATGTAATTTGCTTTAGATTAAGGTACAAAGTTTAGTTATATAAAAATATTTCTATTATAGAATACATTTTTTATTTTATTTTATGGATAAACAATTGTGTAATTAAGTATGAATGAGATATGACTTTTAAAGTTACAATGTTGAAAACAAACATTTCTATTATAATGCAAAGATTTTTTTGTCTTTATTTTGTTTAAAGAAACAGATTTCTTATTCCTATCACGGTATTAAAAATTGCAAGTTTTGTAGCCAGCTAAATAAATAAATGGAAGAGAGACATTAATCAATTGTATTATTTCAGTATACTTATATTTAATTACAATTTCAAGATGACAATTCATTATTTCATATTTATGCATCTACAATAGATTAGTTACTTATGCTTATATGATTCATAACACTCACATATATAAAAGGTGTTGCCATGGAGATTTGTATGCATAAGGATGACCTGTTTATAAGTTCACTTGATATAAATTTATTTAGTACTAATATTATATTTTATTTTCATAGTTATTACTACGTATAGTGGATGCTATTGAACTATAGTCTGTTACTAGGCAACCATCGTAAAGGGATTTTAAGTAATAAGTATTAGAACTACAAGTAGATTACTTTACATAAGTCAGGCTTTGGAACAGCTTATGTGTATTTTATTAATTATTTGATATATAATTCTGATTATTTAGAAATTTTATTATATTTTGTTCTTATGGCTGGGGTTTGATCAACTCCACTCCTAAGGAAAATTGATTTTGTATAAGCTTAAGGGGTTTTTAGAATTAGCAAAAGTAAGAATAGGAGTGAAAGTTTTTTATAATGTGGAAAATTATAAGATTATCACTTAAGGCAGTTTTCTTTATTAAATTGTATATTATGTTAAAATAGTGATTACTTTAAGAATAATATATCCACTCAATCATGTAGTGTAAGGGCTTGTCATAACAATAATTATACCTGAACACATGTTCTCTGTATTATTGTATTTTTTTTTATTTCTATTTTTTATAAAATTCATTTCAATGTTTGTCATTCCCCAGTATTTATCATTATTACTTTGGATTTTTTTTTTTACTAAATTTAATCACCATCTCTTTATCCACTCTTGAACATATCTTCAGTATAACTTCCCTACTTTCTGTGCACAAGAAGATATCCACAAATAAAAGACCTGATAATGTATATACTCCCTTGCCATTTATAAATGATATTTTTACCCTCTTCCTGGTCTTTCTATTGCTCTCTTCATTTCTCTCAAATATAATAAAAACAAAATAGGTGACATGGGGCATTTTTGCTTTAGTTTCACCCCATTTTTAACTTTAACTGATATGTATAGTAATTATTTTCATACAACCTCTTAATAAAATTCACTAAAGCTCAATTCATTCCTAAATTTATTAAACTTACCCATAATATATTTCTATTTACTTTATCATATGCCTTCATTATACCTATAAAAACCATATATAACTGTCTACCTGTATTCCTACTCATATCTATAAAATTGTGTGACTACAAATAAACTGTCTTCTATACACCTATCCAATTGAAAACCTCCTTGCATTTCTGCCACTATTTTCTTCCATCCACCATATATAATTGAAAATCTTATATAAAACTGATGTTACCACTATCAGTCTATAATCATTAAACTTTCTATGATCCTTACCCTTTCCATTAAATAGTAACCTTACTCTTGTATTATTACAGCTATCTGAAAATTTTATCTTCTGTGCCATCTTATTAAAACATAATAATAGATGTAATTTTCTTTTGCCTTAAATTCATCACCATCACTGCTAACCATCCATTTAAACCTCTTGCCTTTCCACTTTTTATTTCTTCCCTGCCTCATTCAATTCATTTTTTGAAAACCTAATATTTCCATTACTATATGCTTTTATGTTTATTATCACTCTGTCTTTCACATCTAACATCTTTTCTATATACTTACAGACTTATTTAATAAATGATTATCTAATTCTTCTCAAGAGCTATACTCTATTCTCTCGCCATCTAGTAATATTATTTCCCTTTCCCCTACATTCCTTCTTTTAATATATGTCCAAAATTTTTTATTCACATCTCTTCTATTTTTATTAATATCCACCGGCAATTTACTATTTAACTTCATTCTCTCTCTCTCTCTCTCTCTCTCTCACTCTATAATTATCTATTTTAGCCAATTTCTTTTTTAAGTATGTTTTCCATTTAATATTAATATCTTTTTCACTTTCTTCATTTTTACTAGCTCATCTATATTCTCTGCATGCTTTCCTCTATCTTTTCCACTTTTACTAACTCTCACTTTTTTATTACTTTTATTGTTCTGAATATTCTCACCTAAAACCTTATTTTCCACTTTTTCTACTTCATCACACCCAGTCATTATATTCATCTCCAACAAATTCTTTCATGATTTCTTCTACTTTTATTTTATATTCTTCTAACTTATTTTTTTCATTCATTCTCCATCCATATCTTTTACTATCCTTTTTACTTTTATTACTATTTTTCATCACACTACTAACCATTTCCATTATAAAGAAGTTATGATCATTATTACATACTCTCTCTTTATTATCAAACACCTTAATTTTCTGTACTTTATTCATTCCCTTTTTCTCTACTAATACATAATCTATTGTGTGAATATTTCTAAGCTGGTAAATGCCTAATGGCAGCCTCCTGTGTTAGATATACAGGAGACTGTCAAGTACAATGTTTTTCCGAAGGTTTGTGATGATGGTGTTTTAGCTGTATTTTTATATTGGACTATTTCTATCATCTAATATGTTTGTTGAATGTCTTTAGAAAAGTTTAATTTTATTTAAATATTCCAAATGCATTCAATTGTTAGTAATATCACAGCAAACAGGTTAGTATATGCACCAATTGTTAGTAATATCACAGGAAACAACTATTAGTAATATCACAGTAAACAGGTTAATATATGCACTAACTGTTAGTAACATCACAGCAAACTGGTTAGTATATGCACAACATTTCAAGAGATATTTTTCTCCCCTCATCTTCAGGTGTTGCTGGCCTGACCAGTGACAGTACTAGCATGGGATTCAAACCTGGGTCCTTAAATTCTTGATTATTGAATTTTAAGGTAATGCCCTAATCAACTGAGCTATCCTGCCAAAGGCAACAGTATGTAGTAATTTCATATACTTATCTATGAGGTTTCTCCTGATTTCTCCACTTTTTCCTCAGAGCAAAGTTGATTAGTGGTTTCCATACATTATGTATAGTCACACTAAATTGGCTTATGGGATTTTTTGCCATTTTCATGTGAGCAGCTTCTTTAAATGTTCTTCTTTGTACCTTTTCTTCTTTATCCAATATTTTTGTATTTTCCCAATCAAACGTATGTTCATTGGTACATAATGGTCTGCTACCTTAGACACATCTGTTTTCTCTCTTCTAATCATCAGTTTATGTTCTTGCAAGTGCTTTTGAATGGGACAGCTGATTTCACCAATATATGCTCTTCCACATTCACATGGTATTTCATAGATGCAGTTTTTCCTTTTCAGCATTTCAAATTTGGGCTTTGTAGATGTTAGAATTCCTTGTAGTGTGGTATGGCTCTGGAAAGCTGTTCTGATGTTATACTGATTGCAGATTATCCTTAATTTGTCTATTTTTGGAATGTATGGCTACACTACAGTACCAATAAATGTCTTTTCTCTTGATGGCTCTTTTCGTTGTATATTTAATGTTTTCTTAATAACAGCTGATGGATAACCATTTTTCATAAGAGTTTGTTGTATATAGATCTTTTCTTTTTCCAAGTCACCAGTTTCTGAACAAACTTCTTTTACTCTGTTCCACAGTGATAGTATAATTCAATGTTTTGTGTTTCTGGTATGATTATATATATAGGTTAGTTATTTTCCTATATATGTAGGTTTTTGATAAACTGTAGTTTTGATTTTGCCATGAGGGAGTATTGTCACAAGAACATCTAAGAATGCCAATTTTTGTTCTTGTTCTGGTTCTATTGTGAATTTAATTGAAAAGGATATGTTGTTGATGTGTGCCCAGAAAGTTTATAGCAATGCTTCACCATGTGGCCATACAACAAATATATCAACCACATAGTGAAGCCAAACTTTAGGTGGACATGAAGTAGTTTTTATGGCTGTGGTTTCAAGTTCTTCCATGTAAATATTGCTAATCAAGGGATACAATGGTGCGCCCATAGTCATTCCTTGATTTTGTTGGAAGAATTCTGTGTTATATTGAAAGTAGGTTGTTTTTATACAGAATGTTAGTAGTTCCATTACGCTATCAATAGGAAGAGCTGTTCTGGTTTGTAAACTATTATCATCATTTAACCTTTTCCTTACAATAGACAATGCTTCTTCACATGGTACATTTATGAATAAACTTTCCACATCAAAGCTTACTAATAAGTCAGTTCTTTCAATTTTCATGTTTTTGATTAATTCTACAATGTGTCTAGAGTCCCTGACAAAGGATTGGGTTTTGTATGCCAAAGGACTTAGAACTTTGAGAAGAAATTTTGCCAAATTCTGGCAAGGTGAATCTCTAGAACTAACAATAGGTCATAATGAAACATGATCCTTATGGATTTTTGGAAAACCATAAAGATGAGGAATTTTGCTGAAATATGATGTTATTTTATTCTTTTCTGAATCAGTGAAATACTTGTGATGCTTTCTGAGTAATGCTTGTAATGTTTTCATACTTGGTATTGGATCTTTTGCCACTTTTCTATATTGGCCTGCTGTGAGGAGTTCTTGTATTTTATTGTCATAATCTGTTGTATCCATTACAACTGTTGCATTGCCTTTGTCAGCAAGGAGAATAATTATAGATTTATCTGCTTTGAGAGATTTAATTGCTTTTATCTCCCCATAGGATATGTTTGGTTTCAATTTTTGTTGCTTGTCAAGTGTTCTTTTTATTCTCCATCATAATTCTGCTGCTTCTTCTCAGGCAATTTTTGAGTGACTTCCTCAGTGGCTGCCATTATATGTAATAAAGGGATATTAGATAGTGTTATGGCAAAGATTAATCTTCTTTCAAGAACAGAAATTTCAGTTTCTGTTAGATGTTTAGAACTTAGATTTTTAACAGATGAAGCTGTTACATTGCTTGGTACATTATGATTTTTGATATGACCATGTAGGTTAGCAAGTTTCTTCTTTTGACATTATTTTACTTTTCCATGTAATACATAATATGATTTTCTTACTGCTTGAGAAACTCTCATGTAGTCATCCTCAGTAAGTTTATTTTTTAGAAGACATTCTACATTATTAATTGAATGCATTGTTTGATACTTAAAAAATCTTTGATTATTTATTCTTTCTCTTAACAGAGCTTCGTTTGCTCTCTGAGTAATTTTCTCAGCTCTCTGAGAGTGAATTGGAGGTTTTAGTTGCAAACTTTTAGGAATTTATACAATATTTTAAATAAAACAAAAAACAAAACCCAAATTACTTACCCTCTTAGTTTTTTTTTTTTTACATTAGATTAGAGTCCATTAATGCAACTTTTTTACAATATAAATGCTCCTTTATGAAGCCAAAACGATTACTGAAATATAACAGGTTTATATGAAAAGATTTATAAACATCAACTTGCTGTACCAAGGCATTTTGAGTGGGTAACAAAGCCTATGAGCACCAACATAAATTATATTAAGAGTAAAAAAAAGATAACGACAGTTTCAAAAGTACATTAAAAGAAATTATTTATCAATAAAAACAGACCTACTAATTCATGGATCTGAGACAAAAAGTTAAAATTATGCTCCTATCTTGACAAATTCTTATTTTTTTAATCAATAAAATTTACAAAAAGTTAAAATGTTATTAGTATACTCTATAATATTTGAAAATAATATTTTATAATAAAATAATGAATATTTATTAATTTTTAAAATGGATTTTATATTGATATAATTTTCCAGATTATTTTAGAGATTAAACTAAAAAAATCATTTTCAAATACATGGAATAAGAAATTATTTAATATTTTAAATACAGTTCATTCGGTTAATGTTTAGAATGAAATGCCTATATTGGTGATTATTTATCTTTTCGACATGTGTGTGATCAAGTGTGTCAGCAGTATGAGATAGCATGGATAGTTAAGGGTCGTGTGAAAGTCTGAGTTCAAACCCTCTAAATATTACATATTGAAGTGCAGATATGAAAAAGCCTGTACTGTAGAAAAAACTTATATATTAAAATCAATAATGTTTTTTGCAAGTAAACATATCTACATCTATGTCTTTGTCTTATTTAAAACCCTAACTTCAAATGTAAAACATCATTATTGTCACACAATATATATTGCAAATTATATACATAATTTTTTTTTACAAGCTGTTCCGAATTTCATTGGGATAATTATGATAAATTTTTAAAAAAAGATGTAAAATGTATTAATTTTACATTATTTTAATCCGAATGCTAATTTTATGTGTCATTACAGCTGCCATCATTTTTTTCTTTGTTATTATCTCACTATTTAAAGCAATTTTGAAAACTGCATGCATTTTGTTTTACAAACGGGAACCAAACTGCAACAGTTTATAATTTGAGATAATTAACCTGATTAAATTGGTTTTATTTTGGCCATATTATGAGATAAAGTAAATCATCGGAAAGATATCTAATGGAAAAATTGATCAAGTGAAGATAATAACAAGTAGTAAGAAGAATCATAATAAAGGTGCTTTGATTAAACCTGAAAAACCAAACAAATAATAGATCATTTTGAAGAAATGCGATTCACATAATTGATGAGTCAATAAATCAGTTTGGATGACAACTAATAACAATTTGAGAAAAAAATGTTTTAGCCCTATAATAGATGGAGTTAATTTAGCTGTCACATTGTTTTTAATATTAATAATATTTGATTAATAAAACAAAGATACTATGCTTCTACACTTAATTTTTGCCGCGAAAGAATGATATGCACTAATCATTTGTACAATATTTAGTTTTAACTTATATACAAATAATACAACGACGAGCATTGAATGTGCACAAACACATAAATAATCACTAAACAGTAAAAATATTAAATTTTAACCGTAAATATAAGTAGTATGACTATTATAATCATGTTATTACTTACACAAATAAAATTTATTATTGTTTATATGAATAATATTTTGAAATTCTAATTATGATTAGTCATAAGCAAGAAACGATTAACTAATACAGGAAATAATATTCGGATTATTAGTAATTTTTAAATTTATTTTCAAATGAATAAATGTTTTTTTAAAAATATTATTATTTAATAAGTTAACAAACAATACATAAATAAAAATAATTATATGCTTAATTTCTTGTAGGGTTATGTGATATTGACAGACAGACTGAGTTGCGATCTGAGAAACTGGCAATCAACAGTACATGATATAAGATCATTTGCAATTAAGAATTAATTATAGAGAATAATATTTTAATCAGTAATTTTTTTGCTTACTGCTGATTTTACCTATTATATCTATTTCTCTATAAAAATTAAAAAAATAATTAAAATTGAAAAAAAATGTGTACAAATGCGTATGAAGACTCTCTGAATTAATGTGTAATATATCTCATTTATTACTTCATGATTTAGGATTTCAATTCTGGTAGAACTAAAAAACTCCTCCACTTCAATTAAACTTGAATTTTTCTGTCCAGAAGCAACTAATCTTAAATCAACGCTAGTTGTATATGAATATTTCGCTATACTTTATTAAAGCAAAACAAAAAAGAAAAAATTATGGATCCTCACTATTTGGTATTTTCTCATTTTTTTAAGTAAGGAAATGTTGGAGAGCTTTTTAACATGCTGTTTTTTTACTCATGTGGGTGTAGGGTCATATGACTTCAGAATATATGCATAGTAAGAATCTCATAATTCAGTGGGTACACATCTGCTTTCCATGTCAAAATTTTTTTCATCTAATCAAGCTGAGGATTTTTGTCTCAATATCTACCCCAAAACCAATACAAACAATTTTCCAATATTTGTTAATAAATGAGCATATAGCTCTATTCTTAGTTCGAGAATTAAACAAAAATAAAAAATCAGTGAATTTATCTTTCTGATGATTCTTTGGGAAAAGTTAATGATTGGTATGAAATAAGAAATCCTTGGGAACACCAGGATATGTTGAAGGATAAGACCATGGCCATCAGCCTGAGGGGCCTTCATAGGTACACAAAACTCAATGGCTATTGTTGCACTCTATCATAACCTTTTGTTTCCAGCATACACATAACACCATCCTTAACCTATCTTGCCACTTCCTGGAAGCATCATGCTTCACTTCTGTCTGTCCTACTGATTGCAAAATTTATCCCTCTACCTAATCAGGTTAGCTCACAGAAAATTAAAGTACTAAGATGCATACCATCTAATTAATGAAGAAACCCTCCTTCCTAATCCCACCACTGTTAACCCTTCCCAATCATTCAATCATTAAAAAGTTTAAATGGTGGCATCTAGAGCCAAAATTTTTAGATTTTTTGATTAAAATAAACCTGAATGCTCTGCCTACCGTGTCATTTTTGGGTCTATCATAGAGGGTTCTCATGCATGAACCTGGTCTGCCTTTTTGTAAACAGGATGATGACACAACAATGCATAATTCTGAGCCATTGTACCTCACTGCAATGGGACAGAGACTTTATTGCATCCATATACAAAACTAGAGTGCCTCTCCTCACCGGACTGATTTCTAGCATATCTAATGGGATCTTTCCATCTTTAAGAATCATAACCTTTCTGCTGTTTGCCTATTGGTCAAACTAAGGGCACTCTCATTTATGGCCTCACCTTGCTTGACTATAAGAAATTACTTCTGGCAAAACTTCAGGCCATCAGAAACAGAGATGAAAAACTAGCTCCAACATACATCTACAAAGCTACATGGACCCTTGTAGTAACGGACAGTTTGTTATTGAACAGTTGATTTTTTTATGCCCAGACCATTGGTATTGGATTATATAACCTTGATTATAGTGTCAGTTAACAACATAACTTTGTTATTGCAATAATGTAATTCTTTGAGCTCACAATAAAATTTCTTGATAAAAAAATACAAAATCACTCATATCTTCACCTTCTAACAATTGAAAATCTTGAGTATGTAATATCATTATTGTTTTAGTAAAGGCTATATGACAGATTTTTACTTTATGGTGAGATTTAAAAATTTGTTCATTTCCCCTTACCAACCAATACACACATATATCATTAAGAATAATTTGACTAATTGTCTTCCTACCTATCTGTTTGCATGCCTGCCTGCCTGCCTGCCTGCCTGCCTATCTATCTATCTATCTATCTATCTATCTGTCTGTCTGTCTGTCTGTCTGTCTGTCTGTCTGTCTGTCTGTCTGCCTGCCTGCCTGCCTGCCTGCCTGCCTATCCTATCTATCTATCTATCTATCTATCTATCTATCTATCTATCTATCTATCTATCTATCTATCTATCTATCTATCTATCTATCTATCTATCTATCTATCTATCTATTGAAGCAGTCGGATCTGAGTTCGATCCTAGCTTTATGACATCTAGCCATAAGCCCACTTCAAACCCTAGTACTAACCTTAAATTTCCGATGCAATGGGGCTTTATACATTCAATCGACACTAATTTCCATAAAGGAAACTTATTTTATAAATGCGAATTAAAATTAATTCTTTCAGATTTAAATTGATCAATTCTATTAATAAATTGATGATAAAATTATTCATGAATTTATATATATTACAATTGCGTGGATTGTGCGTATATATTTGTAAATATTTAAATATATATAATTGTTCGAAAGTTTCATTGCATCGGGAATGTTTGATTTTATTTTTAAATAATTTGCTAAAGTTTTATTGATTAAAAGCTACATTCTTTCGATAAGCTTTCAGATTTTCCCTTTCCAAAAAACAACAGTTAAAATTTTATTAATTAGAAAAAAAGATAAGGATTTCCTAATTAAAATCATTTTCTGATTTTAAGAATTCATTTTCTAATTAGAAAATGAATTCAAGTTAATGAGTTTGAAAGCCTTATCGAAGGAATGTATCTAAAAACAACCAGTAAATCTAAAAACATTGATAATGAAAGAAGCACTAGCCTGAAGGCCTCAGAGGACAGTATATATAGCTCTGAAAAGTTTGGAAAAAAAGCCATCTTTGTTGTAGAGAAGTGCAGTAAACTTGGATCATTTTAAATAGCATTTTGATTATGGTGAAGGGCTAGAACATCAGGAATCTGGCTACAGTTCCTGAAGCCCTTTGAGAATCTTCAATGAAGCTGCTAAATTCTTTCCAGACAAATCATGCTGCCAAAATCACTAAAATGCTGTTCCAGTAATTGACTAAATGCATGCCTACATTTTTACCAACCTGGACGTGTAAACTAAGAACCAGACCTGGAAGAAATGGGTAATATGTTTTCATAATGAACTTTAAACTTGCTGGCCAGTTTCAAACTTTACTTTACATTCCCTTTTAGAGCTTTTTTATTCTTTAATGCAACAATCTTTATAAAACCTTTTATTCATGCTACTGTAAATTTATATCGTAGTTTTTTCAGCCTCTAGTCTTTAAACTTTCTCTTTTCTTACTTGGCAGTTCATTTATTATATTATATATATATATATTTGTGTAATTTATTAATGTGGTTATTTTAATTATATGCCAATAATCTTTCGACTCAATAAACTCCTTTGTTCTATTTGCCTTACGTAGAAAATATAATATTAAATCTGATAATAATTCTCACCAATTAGAACTAGATTTATACAGTTCTATCAATCATCGAGTTGAAAGAAATTATTAAATGTGTGTTATTTTTATAATTGGCTAATAATAAATTATTAGCTCCATTTCTAATCTATGCCACCGCTATTTTCTCGTTTCACTAATATTTATTTATTCATATATAATCTTAAAATGTTTTTATTACAAAAGGGCCAATAAAAGAATCAAATATATTCTAATTCAAATTTCTGTTAATCGCTATTAAGATTCAGGAAGGGCACGATGATTGGGGCATAATTAATATGATTTACAAATACTTTAAAATAGTTTTCATTAAAAGCTCATTTGACTTTAATTAATTGATCAAGTCATCATGTAGAGCCTTCTACATGGGTTTTAGTATTCAAACGATGACTATCAAGTCATCATCTTCGAACGTTGCTGACATAGGGCAATCTTCCCCTCCTTTAGGCTGGTCGGCGATCATATTTTTGTTATTTTAAATTATCGAAAAAGAAAGCACTTCCTCTCCTGTTCATATTAGTCAAAGGGCATAAGACTTGTCAGACGCAAGCCGCCATAGGACTTCGATTATCGACTAGCTATCATCTTTCAATTTCATTTTATAGATCATAATTCATCAGCACCATTACCTCTCTGTTCCACTAAAGCCCCCTCTGATGCTCGTAATTCATGATGAAGTGATTTAAATTAAAGTCCAACAAATTCTCAGTAAATAAGTTTTCTAATAAAGATTAAAGTTATGCCCTAAAATATGTATCTTGCTCTTCATGAATGAATTTGCGAATGTGACAATAAATCTCACATTCTGTCATAATAAAATTAGAGTAATAATTTCCTTTACTAATGAATACCTTTATCTGCCTTTATTTTCTTATTGGGGGCATAGACATAGAATTCCAATATTGTGTAATACTTGTTGGCATATGATAAGGACCGCCACTCTAATTATAATTATAAACTATGTTAAAGGCTAGAGGTGATTAATATAATCATTATTTTATTCAAACAAAAACAAATTATTAACACTTGGTTTCTTCGTTCTTAATTCTTTTATAATTATTTTAATGTTAATGCTTGCTGTCTGTGTTGGTAACCTGAACATATACATATGATTCGATTTAAAAAAAGTAACTTAAGTTAATTCATTATCCGATATTAGTGTCAGTTCAAGGGTCTCTGATCCTCACCAACTGTTGAGCTAGTTTCTTGGCACATAGCACTGTGCCGTCGATTTCTACTAATCTGAGCTTGAGTTGGGTTTGAATTCAGTTTTGGTTCAGCTGAGTTTGGATATGACTTACAGTTTAGGTGGTAGGTTTTTTAACTGGTACATGGTTATGTTTTTGGTCGCCCAATCATTGGAGCTCGATTTTATAAACCCCACACACCCTGGAGATAGTAATTCTGATCTTAGTTACTCAGTCAATTGAGATCTCGATAAATTAAATGTTTCAGTAGAAAGTGATATTTTTGTAGAATGTTATATATATTTGAAGAAAAGTTGTGTGATTTATAATACATAAACTTGAAATGATTTAATAAATTAAGATGTCATTTTGAAATTTTCTTTCTTATAATTAAATGCTTTCAAGATAATTTTTTAAATGTTCATCAGTAAAAGATTCATTAGTTAGAATAATTATTTAAATATATGTATAATTAATTATACGTGTACTATAATCAGCATATATATTATACGTTTGTGTTATACGCGTTCATGACAGTAGGAAAATTATCGTTAGAAAAGTAGTAAGAGCAGATCAAAGCAAGGGGTAAAATAAATGAAATATTTTGTCTGTGTCAAAATTAATTATATTCATCTCAGTTGTATGATTTAAAATATCCAATATGATATCATGTTAAAAGTTTTAAATTTCAAAGTATTGCTTGCTAGCACTTATATTAAATGTTCACTCCGTATTCTTAGTAGCCTCAAAGCAAGACAAAGACCTTCAAACTGGGAATTATCTGTCAAGCAGTCCGATGCAGGGTGACATTACGCTTTAATGACAATAATTTCTAGAGTAACGTCAAAGCAGGTGAAGACCTTTTGTGTACACCAAGCGGCCAGATGCAGTTGGCAAAATGCTTAAATGGTTTACATGCTTTCATGATAGCAAGATTTAGAATGATATCAACAATAAAAGTTCTTGTGTAATATTAATTTTGACATTTTTTTTTGTGTGTGAATGCATCATGCTTAGTGAAAATAATATTTGAACTTCTATATTTAAACTCAGGTCTGGAATGTGTCAGTGTTATTAAATAATAAATACTCATCATCAATTAAATTGTTTTATCAAAAATTAAGTCAGTCATATGTGGTTTGGGGGTCAATGGTTATTTCACATGCCCTATTGATCTCATTTTGCTCACTGGCACCCATATAAATAAATTTGTCAGCAAATTTGATTGTCAGCACAGTAGTGGGTCAATTGTCTAAATAATAAAAAAACCAAATGTGTCCAATACAGAGAATTACTTGTAATACCTGCATATATATATATATATATATATATATATATATATATATATATATTGTGCCCTTTTGTATGGGTCACCATTTAATTTTGTGCTAATCTATTAAAAATTTTAAATTTAAGATATATTTGAATATGTGATGTTGATTTTGCTTATGGTAATATTTCAAAAGATTTAATGAAAGCAATCTATGAGTATTTGATATGTAAAATTGTGCTGATATTGAGAGAGACATTTTAAAATGATGATGATTATAATATATAGTTGGAAAAATGGCTATAATCAATACTGCATGAATATATTTAATAAATAGGTATTTAAAGCTAAAAGTGTTTAAAAGACAAGTTAAAATTAAATGCATATGTTTGTTGTTGATAAAATAATATTATAAGAGAATATAAATATTTTAATTATTGTAAGTACTTAAATAAAAGACTAATATTTGATTTAATAATATTGGATAATTATTTTAAAATCTATTATAATATCTTGTTTATTTAAAAAATATTTATTTTAAAAAATGCAATTGTTAGTTTATTTTTAGACAATAACAAGCGTTTCTTGTGTTATAAAGAACAGATGTTAGTTAAATTTACACACACATGCATGGAAGTTATTTAGTAAAGTTGCAAGACTGTTTTAATTATGTTGTAAAATTTATAAATAATACGTGAGTTATCACGAGATTAAAATAAAGATATTTAATGTAAAATATTAAGTCTGATTTTAAAATATTGTTTTAAAAATATGACGTATAAAAATACTTAGTTTATTTAAAAATAATTTTATAAAAGTTAAAATTAAAATCAAGTAAGAGTATATTTTAAAAGTGTTTAATAGATTTAAATAAACGATAAGAATTATTTTAAAAATGTAATAATGTAATAAATATTAAATATTAAATAAGTCATTATTTATTTTTAATTTTGTGTTGTTGGTAAATATGTAAATAAGCCAGCAAATTGATTGTTTAAATGTACCAATCAAATGAGAAGTTTCTTCTGGTATAAAAGCTCAGTTCAATTGTTAGGAGAGGACTTCGTGATTGAATTTTCAAGTTAATTGTGCTATTAAAAAAAAAAATATCTAAGTAAATTTATAGACGCTCTAAAATCATTTTTTTTTAAAAATACAAGAGTGTCGTTATAAATAATCTATAAAAGTTTTAAATAATAGACATGCAGTGTTAATTTAAATTTTCCTATCAATCGTCTCTAAATTGAAGCTCAATTTACATGCAAATGGTCATGGAACATCATATATAGTGAAAATATATCGGAAACTTTATACTAGAGATATGACAAAGCTGGATTAGTTTGGAAAGTTACGAGATGGAGAAAAGTAGTATTTTGGACAATATATAATTTTAAAAGCTAATTATTATTGACTATTAGAAAATAGATATTTTAAAGAATAAAATACTTCTTTATGAAGAAAGTATTTTTGCAAGCTATAAATTTGAATATATATCTTAAGTAAAGATATTAGAAATGAAAGTAGCTTTGAATGTTTGCCTTGTTAAGTTTTTATGTTTAAAAGACTGAATGTTGATAATTTTAAAGGCAAGTCAATTGAAATATAATTAGCTAAAAATCTTAATATAATAAAATTATTATATTGAAATAATTTAAACGCGGGTCGTTTATAGATAAAGAAGCTGATTCTTACCTGGATATTTTGTTAAGAAATGTGCAAGTAATACGTGGACGTCCAAGTTAAATTTAAAATAATTAAATGATAATTTTTCATAAACTATAGTCTAATTTAAAATAATAACTTTTAAATAATATTCTTTAAGAACTGCATCCGGATCAGATAAACTATTTTAATTTTATTAACTTTTGTTTTGGTTTTAAAAGAACGTTTTTCGTTTTCATAAACTTTTAAAAAACACGTGGTGGACCGGAAACAGGAAATGGTGTTCTAGTGAATATGTGCCTACGATTAAAGAACTTTATGGTGAAAAGGAAACATCGCTGGATTTATGTAATATGAATTTTGTTTTATTTATCTAATATAAAAGTTAAATAGTATTAATCTATTAAAAATAAGATAGGTACATTTCTTAAAATAATAACTAAAGTAATATAATAATTAATTGCATAAGTTTATTTTATAATTAATATAAAACGTAATATGTTAAAGAATAATTGCGAGTGTAAATGTGATTTATTCTATGAGGCTGTAATTCCGAAGAATATTGGAAGATGGACTGTACATTAAATCATTACTAATGGTAAAAATTATATAATTATAACAATTTTAATATATTTGACATGTTTTTCTTTAGATCAACCAAATGATATGTTATTGTTGAATGGATGTATGAATATTTTTAAAAAATACACACACATTATATTGGCAGTGACAGTTTTGTTTAAATATGCATAATTTGAATTTATGAGATAAATACGATGCAACATTACATAAGAAGTTTAGAAATAATTATATGATTCTTTCGTAAATAAATTTTGATTTTTATTTTATTATTATTATGTTGGAGTATTAGAATTATATTTATTATTCATACAAGTAATTATTTTATTTCAAGTTAGGAAGAGATCTCAAAGTCTATATTTTTTTTATTTTATTGGATAAGTTAAGTTAAGTTTATGTAGAAGTTTATATTTGAATTGAAGATTTACCGAATATAGATGATGAATTATAAATAGTTTTGGATAATTAGTATTTATTTAAAGTTGATGATTGTTTTTCCGGAAAGTTTAAATAAGTTTAGAGGATGTTTTGTAGATAGAAATTCATTAAGAAGGAGTAGTATAACACATAAAGTAAAGTAATAATTTCACATAGAAAAGAATCATAGAATTTATCTAATATAATACTTTATGAGTTTGAAATTGATTAATAATTTAAATATTATTATTTTTTTAACAGTACATATATGTAATGCATATTTGATAAAACATGTAACATGAATTGTATTAAATGAAATATAAATTATAATCAGTTATTTTATTACATTACAAAGATACATTAGTTTATACATGTATGATATTAAAGTAGTATTAATAGTAAAGTGAACACATACTAGTACATGATGAAATAAGTAACAGTAATACTTAAGTGATGTAGCAATTTAATTAGTAAAGTTTAATTGTTTACATATGCTACATAAATATTAATTTACATAAATTTTTCTGTGTAATAATTGAAGTTCACTGATATTTATTTAAAGTCTAAGTTTTTAAAACATACTTCAATATTATTAGTATAGCATTTTAAAAGAATGTATAGATTATTTAATAGGAGTATGAGCTAATAACAGTGTAAACATTTTTGTATTATTATTTTCTTATTTTATTTTCTTTGTTTTCATAATTTTGAACTGTAAATATTGTAAATAAATTTTTAGTTGAAGTTAATGTAAATAAACTTGTTTAATTTGTTTTAAAAGTGTGTCGGGTTCATTATTTTGCACCACAGCATTTGACAGCAGATAATTTGAAGAAACATAATATTTGCACAATGTGAATTTATTAATATTATTTTAGAAATAAATACAATATTTTCTGATTATCATTTATGAGAATTGATTGACATTATTACATCATATTACAATGGTCATAGAGTAATTATAATGCACATTATAAGAGTACAATATTATTTATTGCCACAGATTATAGAATTATAAGATTTTGATTTATTTCAAAATTAAGATACTATATGAAAATAAAAGATATACATATGATTGTTTGTTTATTTAATACTTAATAATATAACAGAAGTAGATAAGATTAAGTTATACCCTAAAATTAGTATTGATTATTATTATTATTAAAATAAGTTAGGTGTATTTAGGTTTGATATAAAATCCCATATCATACTTATTTACATGAATTATCATTACTTTAAAATAATTAGAAGAACCTGAGATTATTTAATTATAGTTTAAAAATTAAAAGTTAAGATTTATTTATTTATTACATTTAAAGATAATTTATTTTATTTAAAAGCCATAAGAATGCTGTAGATATAGTAGTAAGTTAATAAGGAGGTGACAGTATTCTTATGCCATTGAGACAGTGTCTTGGGAGATATTGACTCAATGTAAATCTACTTATTGCTTTGTAACTTTACTTCACAGTCTCATGATTTTGATAAATACTTATTAATTAGTACATAATCTAGAACTATATTGATTTTGATAATTGATAATAAATTTAATTAGGATACGATAATATAAAAGTATATTAAAGATAGATATGCAAATTTTAATTAAGCATAATAATTTAATTGAACTAGTGGTATTTCAAATTATATTATACATCGAGAAGTAAGGGTACAATATATATATATAAATATTTGTATATCACTAATCATCTGTATAGTTTTTTTTCAGACATGGGAGAACAGTTGAACAGAGGGAAAGTGAGTAATGTTTGTTTTTTTATCTTTAATAGTTTTTAAATAAAATGCATGTCTCATTCAGAGAATTAATAGAAAGAGCTAACCAAGAAAACATAGGTAAACTAAAACTAAACTAAAAAAGGCAGATTACATAGATTGGGGAAACAATGTGCAGCAGCTAGTGAAGATAGGGACAATGGGACCAGTAGTCAGAGACCTAATTAAATGTACTGAAGAAAAAAAATCATTATTTAAGTATTCAGAGAAAGAATGCCATAAGTGTGTGATTCACCTTGTTTATTTATTTTCAAATGAAAGGAGCACAAAGTAGATAGAGGACTGACCGATGATAGTGATAGTGTCATGCCAATATAAGTTATGATGAGTTATGATAATCTGTGTTACCTATTATTTTCAAGTGGATAACATACCTTTGTTTTATACAAACCAGAATGGGAAAGCCACTGGAAAATTCATTGAGCTTTTAATACCCTTTGATTCAAATCATAGATTTTTACGGTGAATGCTGGGAAGATCCTCAGCAACATATAGACAGTTTAGCCAATGCTTTTGCAATAGAAACTCTGGATAATGTTCAACAAATATTAATTGCTCGACGCCATTTGAAAGCCATGGCCAAGGGTGTGCTAGAGAAGAAGCCGGACACCTTTGAACAATATTGTCACAAGCTGCTAAAAACATTCTGGAGTGAAGAGAGGCAAGAAAGCTTGTTGCATGGCCTTATTAATGATCATTTTTTAGTAAATAAGGGAAATACCTACGACCAGTTTTTTTGACAACAGTCAACCAAATTTCACTCATTGTCCAGTTTTAACTTTCCAGTCTCGAATTGTTCATATGATAGGACACAACATGCCACAAGAGGTTCAGGAACTTATGATTGGTAGTCAGATTGGTACTATCCACGAAATGATGGACTTCTTAGAAACAGTGGATAAACATTTTAGATCTCCGGACCCAAGTTACAGAAAAGACACTCCAGACCCAACTATTAATCAAATGACTAATTTAATCTATGAGAAAGATAATGAGGGACATCAGTTAACTCAGTTGTGTCCCATTATTGAAATAAATGTAGAGGAGAGCAGAGTATCAGCCTTGATCAATTCGGGCAGTCAAGCATCCATTGTATCTGCAGCATGGATCGGAAACTTGAAAAAGAGATGTGAGATAATGCAACTCCCAACCCGTCCAATCCAAATGACCTTGGCTAATGGGAAAAAGGTGTCAAGTGAAAACCATCAAGTATGGTTGGAGGTTGAAATCAACAAAAGGCTAGTAGGGCAAACCTTTCTTATTATGACAGGGCTCATATATGATGTAATATTGGGCTCCAACTTTTTGATTCAAAACCATGGCATTATTGACTACCCTAAAGGTAGATGCTCATTTGAAGATGAAACTGTCCACTTTCAAAACATCACTCCACCGGGAAGGAAACCATGAAAGTTGCCTAATCCAGTCGGTTGATCTTTCAATGATCGACAAAAAGGTTGAAGAATCCATTATCACTGAACCGGATGATGCCGAACAAATGTGGGAAATCCTCAAGAAATATGCCGTAATTTTCTCTCCGATGCCAGGCGAGATTACAGGGTACACTCACCGAATCAGAGTGAAAGAAGAAACTTACATCCAGTCCAAAACGTATCCAATTTCATTTCAGTATAAAGATGAAGTAGAAGCACACATAAAACAAATGATCAAATGGAATATTGTCAAGCACAGCCCTTCTCCGTATAACAACCCATTGGTTGTTGTCAAGAAGAAAAATGGAAACTTGCCACTATGCTTGGATGCCCGGAGGTTAAACAGCATCACTATACCAGAAAGAGATGCTCCCTCTTCTATCCAAGAACTACTTGTACAATTAGCTGGGAAAACAGTATTTTCAACATTAGATTTAACTGCCAGTTACTGGCAATTGAATCTTGATCCAAGGGACCGGAAATACACTGCATTTTGGTACAGTGGATACACGCACATTTTTAAAAGGGTTCCCTTTGGACTTATTAATAGTGGAGTGGGCCTTATGCACTGTTTGAAGCAGGTCCTTTCTGAAAAAGTACAAAAACAGATGGTATGCTATGTTGACAACATAGTAATCATCTCAGAAGAAGTGAAGAAACACTTACAACATTTGGAAAGGTTCCTGAGTGAATGCAGAATGAAGAAAATCACAGTGAACTTAGAAAAAAGCCATTTTGCTATTGGAGAGATCACCTTCCTTGGTCATGTCATTAACAAACATGGCATCAAGGTACATCCAGACAAAGTTGCAGCCATAGAGAAGTTTCCAACCCTGACTACTCGGAAACAAATCCAATCATTTCTTGGGCTCTGCAACTTTTATCACAAGTTCTATCCAAACTTTGCCCAGGAAACTAGGAATCTTATTGACCTCATAAAAAAAAAAACGAAAGTGGGAATGGACCCCACTCCATGACCAGGAACTACTGAACATAAAAGAAAACTTCATATGGGCATTTATGCTGCACCACCTTGACTTTAGCCGGACCTTTTATGTACAAACTGACAGCAGCAAGCAAGGGCTAGAAGCTGTCTTGTTTCAAAAGGGTGATTCTGGTGAACATCAAGTGATATTTTTTGCAGTCATGCTTTAAAGGGTGCAGAAATACATTACACCACCAATGCACAAGAAACTCTTGCCATAGTATGGGCATGCCAGAAATTCCAGCAATTCCTTCTAGGATTAGAAGTTGTCATCATAACTGACCACTGATGTCTAGAATTTCTTAATAAGAGTTTCCACACCAATGACCGACTCATTAGATGGAGCTTGGTCCTCCAACAATTTTAGTATAAGATACAATATTTCCCAGAACCAGAGAATGTTGTGGCTGACATTTTAAGTCACCATCCCATACAAATGAGTATACAGAACCCAAAAATAAATGATCAATTCTTAAAAATTATGGCCACCACAATATTGAGTTCCACCGAGGCCGAGCTAAAGAATCTTGCATACTGTCAGGGCCTACAAGATCACCACATTATTCTGGAGTTATCCAAGACCCAGAGTAAGGACCAGAACCTACAAAGCAGATACACTCACTTTCGGGTCAAGGAGGGTATTTTACAGACCAAAACAGGGGACTATAGTGCACCATGGAAAACTACGGTCCCAGATAGACTGAAACCACCCTTACTTAGACATATTCATCAAATCATTGGGCACTACAGACCAAGAAAGACAGAAGAGGCAGTGTGTTGCCAGTTCTACTGGCCAGGAATATACAATCAGATTCTCGCCACTATTAGAGAATGTTATGTCTGTGCTGCCACTAAATTTCCAAATAAATCATATGCAGGAGGTATAAAACCAGTGATGGCCACAAGACCAAATGAAATCCTCACTATAGATCATTATGGGCCTCTTCCCAAATTTAGGATCTTTCAATACTTGCTTGCCACATATGATATTTTTTCGAAGTATGTTCAAATTTACCCAGTTCAAACCACCAATTCATGAAATGCCATCCGGGCCTTTCAGGATAAGCAATTTTCTGAGGTCGGTAAAACTGAGACCATATTATCAGATCATGGCTCAGTGTTCACCTCAAAAGAGTGAAAGAATTGGATAAAAAACAAAAGGTAAATCATCATCTGACATCAATTAGAAACCCGCAGTCCAACCCATGTGAAAGAGTTATGAGAGAAATTAGTCAATTCTTTCGTGTGTGCATATCTACAGATCATCGGAGGTGGGTGGATAAAGTTTCATATGTAATGGACTGCATTAATAATACAATGAATGATTCAACAGGTTTCGCACCTACATGTCTTCACTATGGGCAGCCATGTCAGGCCATTTTTTCTTCACTATTACCAAAAAATGAAATATGTATTAATCCAATAACTGACCAAGATATGGCCAGAAAGCAGCTAGCAAGATGGCTCAGAGTCGAATAAAAAAAAGTAGGGTGCAACATTACTATTTTAAAGTTGGGGATCGAGTTTGGTTAAGATCACCAAGAACTAGTAATGCCCCAAGAAAGAATTCAAAAAATTCTTCCCATTATACAGTGGGCCATATGAAATAATAAAGAATTGCCATGACAATGCATTTTTGCTAAAGAGAAAGGGACTCTAGGGGGTTTACAATGCCAGACAGTTAAAACCATATGTGCCACCTGATCCAGAGAAACAATAGGACAACCATTAAATGACAGATATATATATATATATACAGATGACTGACTGACATGACCATAGGGAAAATGATACTTGATTAATGGACCTTATTATAAGCTAGATATTAAAAAAATGATCGCAATGCGACACATATAATTTTGCAGTTTGTACAGATGATATTATTCACATTCATGCTGTTCTCCCAGAGTCTACCAACTAGTCAAGTACATTTATGCGACTGCATCACATATAAGTAAAGAGATTTTTTTTCATTGTTTTTTTTTGAAGTGAAATGAAATGAAGCAGTCGGATCTGAGTTCAATCCTAGCTTCATGACATCTAGCCATAAGCCCACTTCAAACCCTAGTATTAACCTTAAATTTCCAATGCAATGGGGCTTCATATGTTCAATCCACTCTAATTTTCATAAAAGAAACTTATTTTATAAATGCATATTAAAATTAATTCTTTCAGATTTAAATTGATCAATTCTATTAATAAATTCATGATAAAATTATTCATGAATTTATATATATTACAACTGCGTGGATTGTGTGTATATATTTGTAAATATTTAAATATATATAATTGTTTGAAAGTTTCATAGCGTCGGGAATGTTTGATTTTATTTTAAAATAATTTGCTAAAGTTTTATTGATTAAAAGCTACATTCTTTCGATAAGCTTTCAGATTTTCCCTTTCCAAAAAACAACAGTTAAAATTTTATTAATTAGAAAAAAAGATAAGGATTTCCTAATTAAAATCATTTTCTGATTTTAAGAATTCATTTTCTAATTAGAAAATGAATTCAAGTTAATGGGTTTGAAAGCCTTATCGAAGGAATGTATCTAAAAACAACCAGTAAATCTAAAAACATTAATAATGAAAGAAGCGCTAGCCTGAAGGCATCAGAGGACAGTATATATAGCTCTGAAAAGTTTGGAAAAGAAGCCATCATTGTTGTAGAGAAGTGCAGTAAACTTGGATCATTTTAAATAGTGTTTCGATTATGGTGAAGGGCTAGAACATCAGGAATCTGGCTACGATTCCTGAAGCCCTTTGAGAATCTTCAATGAAGCTGCTAAATTCTTTCCAGACAAATCATGCTGCCAAAATCATTAGAATGATGTTCCAGTAATCGACTAAATGCATGCCTATGTTTTTACCAACCTGGACATGTAAACTAAGAACTAGCCCCAGAAAAAATGGGTAACATGTTTCCATAATGAACCTTAAACTTTCTGGCCAGTTTCAAACTTTACTTTAGACTCCCTTTTAGAGCTCTTTTATTCTTTAATGTAACAATCTTTATAAAACCTTTTATTCATGCTACTGTAAATTTATATCATAGTTTTCTCAACTTCTAGTCTTTAAACTTTCTCTTTTCTTACTTGGTGGTTCATTTATACCTTTTATTCATGCTACTGTAAATTTATATCATAGTTTTCTCAACTTCTAGTCTTTAAACTTTCTCTTTTCTTACTTGGCGGTTCATTTATTATATTATATATATATTTATTTGTGTAATTTATTAATGTTGTTATTTTAATTATATGCCAATAATCTTTCGACTCGATAAACTCCTTTGTTCTATTTGCCTTACGTAGAAAATATAATATTAAATCTGATAATAATTCTCACCAATTAGAACTAGATTTATACAGTTCTATCAATCATCGAGTTGAAAGAAATTATTAAATGTGTGTTATTTTTATAATTGGCTAATAATAAATTATTAGCTCCATTTCTAATCTATGCCACTGCTATTTTCTCATTTCACTAATATTTATTTATTCATATATAATCTTAAAATGTTTTTATTGCAAAAGGGCCAATAAAGGAATCAAATATATTTTAATTCAAATTTCTGTTAATCGCTATTAAGATTCAGGAAGGGCGCGATGATTAAGGCATAATTAATATGATTTACAAATACTTTAAAATAGTTTTCATTAAAAGCTCGTTTGACTTTAATTAATTGATCAAGTCATCATGTAGAGCCTTCTATACGGGTTTTAGTATTCAAACGATGACTATCAAGTCATCATCTTCGAACGTTGCTGACATAGGGCAGTCTTTCACTCCATTAGGCTGGTCGGTGATCATATTTCTGTTATTTTAAATTATCGAGGAAGAAAGCACTTCCTCTCCTGTTCATATTAGTCAAAGGGCATAAGACTTGTCAGACGCAAGCTGCCATAGGTCTTCGATTATTGACTAGCTACCGTCTTTCAATTTCATTTTATAGCTCATAATTCGTCAGCACTGTTACCTCTCTGTTCCAGTAAAGCCCGCTCTGACGCTCATAATTCGTGATGAAGTGATTTAAATTAAAGTCCAACAAATTCTCAGTAAATAAGTTTTCTAATAAAGATTAAAGTTATGCCCTAAAATATGTATCTTGCTCTTCATGAATGAATTTGCGAATGTGACAATAAATCTCACATTCTGTCGTAATAAAATTAGAGTAATAATTTCCTTTACTAATGAATACCTTTATCTGCCTTTATTTTCTTGTTGGGGGCATAGACATAGAATTCCAATATTGTGTAATACTTGTTGGCATATGATAAGGACCGCCACTCTGATTTATAATTATAAACTATGTTAAAGGCTAGAGGTGATTAATATAATCATTATTTTATTCAAACAAAAACAAATTACTATTATTAAATATTTTCTAAACACACTTGGTTTCTTCGTTCTTAATTCTTTTATAATTATTTTAATGTTAATGCTTGCTGTCTGTGTTGGTAACCCGAACATATACATATGATTCGATTTAAAAAAAGTAACTTAATTCATTATCCGATATTAGTGTCAGTTCAAGGGTCTCTGATCCTCACCCACCATTGAGCTAGTTTCTTGGTGCATAGCACTGTGCCATTGATTTCTAATAATCTGAGCTTGAGTTGGGTTTGAATTCAGTTTTGGTTCAGCTTAGTTTGGATCCGACTTTACGGTTTAGGTGGTGGGTTTTTCGACTGGTACACTATCTATCTACCTACCTACCTACCTACCTACCTCCCTACCTACCTACCTACCTCCCTACCTCCCTACCTATCTATCTATCTATCTATCTATCTATCTATCTATCTATCTATCTATCTATCTATCTATCTATCTATCTATCTATCTATCTATCTATCTATCTATCTATCTATCTATCTATCTATCTATCTATCTATCTATCTATCTATCTATCTATCTATCTATCTATCTATCTATCTATCTATCTATCTATCTATCTATCTATCTATCTATCTATCTATCTATCTATCTATCTATCTATCATCTATCTATCTATCTATCTATCTATCTATCTATCTATCTATCTATCTATCTATCTATCTATCTATCTATCTATCTATCTATCTATCTATCTATCTATCTATCTATCTATCTATCTATCTATCTATCTATCTATCTATCTATCTATCTATCTATCTATCTATCTATCTATCTATCTATCTATCTATCTATCTATCTATCTATCTATCTATCTAACAGTAACTTTATCTAGTAACTATTTTCTTACAAACCAACCTGCCTGTCTACCTACTTAATTGTCTTCCTTCTATCTATATGTCCATTTTAGCATCCACTTAACCAACTGCTCTTACCCACACACATCTATCCTATTTATTTATTTATTTATTTATTTACCTATCTATTATCTACTTATATATTGACATGATTATTTTAATGAAAAAAAAAAGTTGTCAATGATTTTGAAGTTTTTTCAAATAAAAGAAAATTATTTACACAGTTATGTTTTGAACTACGCTATATTTTATTATTTTATATATACCATGTAATAGCACATATTTTGACATTCATTAAAATAGAATACATATTGTTTATTGTATTGCAAGAGTATAGTTTTAAAATGGATATATACATATTACACACACTTTTTTTATACATATAGTATGCACATATAAATTAAATTTTTAGTAGAAACACAATTTAAAAAAAATAATACTAATATTGTTATTAAGAATAAATTGAGAGGAGACATTTACATATATTTTATGGAATATATCTTCACCCATGCATTTACTGAAGCAAAGCAAATAGCAAAATGTTTAACTTTAGTTGCTATTAAATACACTCTGGACAATATTGTTTTGTGCAATATTTTTTTTCTTTTATAGAAGCATAAAAATGATCTTGTTATAAAAAAATTAAGATCTTTTTAATTGGTTTAATGTTTTTAAATCAGTTTCAACTTTTAATATATTGCAAAATTTTGTAAAACTTTTTTAATATTATGCTTAGAAATTAGTTTATTGCGCACAAAACTGCACATCAAATTTGAAATGAAAAAGAAAGAAAGAATAAGATGTATGTGCTTTCAACATAAATTGAAGACATTTTATTAATATATGTATATAATTGTGCATGTTTTTATTTTTTTAAAATGTGATTGCATACAACATCCAGAGGGAAAAAAGGCTGCCAAAATAAAAACTTTCAAATTTTAATGATTTAATTGTTTGTTCATTTATATATTTGTTTACATTTTTCTTTGAATAGCATATAATTGAAATCATGCAAATAATTAGATACAATATAATTTATGACTTCACTGTATTAAGAAATATTATTATAAAGATGTTTCTTGAACATCCTTACTACAATTTTGAATAATATGTTTGTAAAACTCTAATATTTGCGTTAATATCAAAATACACACGCATGTATAATTAGCTAATTATACATGCGTGTGTATTTTGATATTAACACAAATATTAGAGTTTTACATATATATATATATATTTTAACACATGGTTGATCGTTTATATATTACAATATTATTTATCTTTTTATCATGTGTGTGCTCAGGTGAGTCAGCAATATGAGATGGCACTGAGAGTAGTGGGTCATGTGAAAGTCTGAGTTCGAATCCCGCATATATTACATATATAAAATGCAGGTTTAAGCCTGTACAATGTATTAATAATATGTTCAAGATTGCTTAGTGGTGCTTCAATATCAGCAATTACTTTTTTAAGACAAGAAAAACTGGATTCCAAGGACTTGTTTGTTTATGAGTATGCAAATCTTTAAGAAAAGAAATCAAATTATAACATTTTAATTAGAAATTATAGAGGCTTCCAAATATTAGCTAAATTAAAGTGTTTTATTTAATTAAATAGTTAAAATTATTCAAACGGAAGTCAATCTCCTATAATGTGCTATTTTTTAAATATAAATTTCCATGCACTCGCCGCCGGTAAGAGTTTAAAAAACTTAAGTGAATCATTTAAGTTTAGAAGGTACATTCTATATACACCAACTCTTACAGACCATGCTTAAATCTGGGCTTAAATCTATTGTGTGCCTGATGTTATAATCAAATATTCAATTGACAAATCCATTTAAACCATTGCAATAGATTCAAGCCCTGACTTAAGCGTGGTCTATAAGAGTTGGTATATATAGAATGACTCTTACGGGTGGGCGAGTGCGTAGAAATTTATATACAGTATAAGAAATAGCGCATTATGGGAGATTGACTTCCGTTTAAATAATTTCAAAGTTTTCAGCGCTTTATAATAATAGAATTAAGTAGTTAAACTATTTTGTGTAATTATGCAGCATCTTTGACATCTCACTTTTAATCAATTAACATTAAAATTTTAATTTTATTTAAATTTATAATATGCCCAGGGATGACTGTATACATGCCAAGAAAAAGAGATGATCTGCTTTTCATTGATGGCATTTTCATGTTTTTATCCTTACATTTTACAATATGAAGAATGAAGAAATAAACAAATCTGATCAGGAATTTTACATCTTTCTGAATTTGAAATGACATTTTAATCTTCTAATTTGAAGGTGAAATGTTCAATATTTTATTATATGTATAAATAATTTTGTTTAATTTTTTCTCCCATTTTTATTGATTAATTTAAAATTCATATAATCTATTAATTCTTCAGTCATTTCGTTGGAATCCAGCTATTCCTAGCATAAATAAAAGGACTCTGATGCTATCAAAATAATTGGTAATCAATCCTGGATCCAATGAGTATCCTTAATTGTAACCAGATTTTTAAACATATTTTTCATAAGATGACTTTTTTATATGTAAACGATTTCTCATCTGTACAAAAAATTTAAAAAAAACCACCTGATTATACACATCCATCGACTTATCTGTCTATCATCTATTTGTCTACCCATTAGATTTGCATTGAATTAGTGTGCTGCACCTAATTAGTTTTGAATTTAATTAAAATGATCTATATCTGATTGGTTTTTATTTAATTAAATTTTAACTAATTAATCCTTCCCTCATCTTTATATAATTCTTAACTAAACAGAATAAAAGAATAAGCAGCAGAATAAAAGAGAGACTGTCCTTCTTTGCAAGGAGTCATAGAAGAACTTTATGACTGTATCTGGGAACTGTATTCAAGGGTCTGATGACCTTGAAAATAATTTATTACATTAATATTATTGTATAATATAGTACTTTTGTATAGCATATTTTTTTATTATTACAACTTGTTATTAAATTATGTGTTCCATTTAAGTGGAATAATTTGTTGTCTTATCTGAATGTATCAAAAGTATTTGTGTAGCCTGCAGTTGATTATTAACCAATCTTAGCTTAAATTGGACAATACAACTGGCTGAATCAACAGGATAAAAGAACTGAATTATTGTTGCAGATATTTGATTCTGCATTCATTAATAATGACCACAATAATCCAATGCTCATCAAAGAGTCTGATATTGATAATGCTGCAAAATAGTTATTCTACATTAATTAAAACACATATGAAAGTTCTTTCTAATCAATAATATTAATGAGATCATGCAAAAGTTACCACATTTCTGGAATTCATTGAATTAAAATCATTGAAACAGCAAAGCATTTATATGAACTAACATAACTAAAAAATGTTTTCTATGATGAAGTAATAAAAAAAATTATCTGCATATTTTTGTCTGCTACCCTCTAAACACATTGCAAGACTCCATTTCAGAAATCATGTCCAGGCAAAAATAAAGGGTTTTCAGGAGTATGGTATGATTCTCATAGACTAAGTAAAGAATTGCACTTATAATAAATTTATAAAGGTGGCCCCCTTAAAACAGTTGCTTTGAAAGATGTCAAAAGTAAAATTTAGGGAACAACTGCTAGCAGACATTTCCCTAACATATAAGGAAGGTATTAAAAAGAGTATCACCTATGAGTTTATGCTTGATCAGACTAAAAAATATTATGAAGTTAATACTAGTATGTATCGATCTTTTATTATATCAAAAATATATGATCAAAATAATCAAATGCACAGAATAAAACTGATGATAAATATGACTGTTATTATTATGAGAAACTGAGCCACAGAGCTTGTAGTTATATAAGTAATCAAAACAAGTGCAAGAAATTCAGCATCAAAATACATCCGACTTTAGTATGTTGAAAATATAGAACAGAAAGAAAAATAAATGAAATCTTATAATTAAAAATTTTAAACACAATGAAATAGAACAATACTGCCAGTGTTGATTAAGAAGCCAATGTTTAGTATTGAGATTGACAGGGGTCACATATAGTGATAACATTCCTTAAAAGTTGGAAAGTTGCAATGGCTAATAGACAAAAATCTCTGTCTATTAGAAAATTAACCTGAGACCTAAAGACCTTATGAAAATAATAGAAATTGTAAAAGTGCAGATAAATTCAAATGCTAAAAGATATGGTTTACCCATGTTCATAGTTTCTAAAAAATATAAGATTATTTAAAAGACTGGCACATTAGACATTGGTGCTAATCATCATAGCATCCTGAGTCCAAGAGTTAATTGTTTGTACACTTATTATCATTCTTCTCTGCAAGTAGTGAATGGTATATCACAAGCTGAACTACTAATAGAAAAAACTGAGAACCATACTCTATTCCTGCCAAAAGATAGCTATATCGATCTATAATCAGAAATGTAAAATGCTTACTGTGGGGATAAAATATGCATTAGGGATAATTTGAATAAACCATGGATTGAAAAAAAATTGCTAACATAATTTCAAGTATGTACTAGCAATAATAGATAAATAAATAACATACATCATCAAAATTCTGGTAGCTGGGAAAAGCAAAATCTGAGTGGAAGCAATAATGACCAATTGATACTATGAAGGTTGAAAAGTGTGAATCAGAAACCAGAAAATGCAAACCTCAAAAGCAGATGACAAGAGCAATATGACAGCAGACATCAGTGATACCAATCTATAGAAAAGCAGAGTGGAAAAATTGCCAAGACTGCAAAGACAAACAAAATCTGCTTAGGTATTTAAAGGACTACTTTTGTTAAAACTATTCATGGAAGTGGAAAACACTATTTTGTATATTGTAACTTATAGTTCTGTCTAATGAGTGAATTATATATATATATATATATATATATATATATATATATATATTTGATTTATATATATAAATATTTGATATATATATATATATATATATATATATATATTAAATCAAAGATTTTGATGGGATACAGATATAAATAAAATATTATCTGGGTACACTTGTTTTATGACCAGATCACACTGATCAACTTAATAATAAATTATTATAAATTAATTGTAGAGTCACTAAAAAAACACTGATGTATAATAATAATAAACATTCTGTTAATAGAAAATTAAAATAATAATAATGAAAAATTATTTAGATAATGAGTTTTAAATTTTTTTTTTTCCATACAGAAAATAAATTTGCATGTATTCATCTCTTCTAGCATTGATGTGACAATTACTCATACCTATATAGAAAGCTTTACAAATGCTACATGGAATTTCATAAACTACATGTACTTTAAGAGGGATTGGGTTTTTAGGCTTGGTTATGGTATTTTACAGTCTGCACCTTTAAAAATACAGATGATATATTTATCATCTGGCAACATGGTAAAGACAACACCCATGACTTTTTATCACATATAAACAATATATATATATATATATATATGTATATATATATATATATATCTATATAAACCTTCAGGAAAACACTATATATATATATATATATATATATATAGTGTTTTCCTGAAGGTTTGTGATGATTATGTTTAAGTTATATATTTATATTGGACTATTTCCACCATCTAATATGAGTATTGAATGTCTTTAGAAAAATTTAACTATATTTAAATATTCCAAATACATTCAACTGTTAGTAATAGCATGTATGTCAGTATATGCACGATGTTTCAAGAGGTATTATTCTCCCCTCTTCTTCAGGTGTTGTTGGCCTGACCAATGACAGTACTAGTATGGGATATGAACCTGGATCCTTGGATTTTTGAGTATTGAATTTTTTAAGATAACACTCTGACCAGATGGATTAGTTGGTTAGAGTAATATCTTAAAAAAATTCAACATTCAAGAATCTAAGGGTTCAGGTTCAAATCCCATCTAATACTTCACTGGTCAGGCCAGAAACACCTGAACAAGCGGGAAGAATAATACCTCTCAAAACATTATGCATATACTAACCGTGTTAGAATATCATTACACGTAAATTTTCGATAAAGAATGTTACTTTCTATTTCCTTGATGTGATATTATTAACAGTTGAATGTATTTGGAATATTTAAATAAAGTTAAATTTTTCTAAAGATAGTCAATACTCATATTAGATGATGGAAATACTCCAATATAAAAATACAAGTATATAGGCCTAATATTAAATTTACAATGGAAATAGAAACTGATGGGAAACTCTTTTTCTTGATGTTCTTGTCACTAAGAAAAGTAATAATCTTTTATTCTTTTCTATTTTCAGAAAATCTACACACACTGACCGATATTTAAAATTTTCATCACATCACAGTTCAGTTCAAATCTGTTCTGATGCAAAAACTCTCTTCACTAGAACTATTTAACCTTCTTTCAGATAAATCAAATCTTGAAAATAAAATAAATCTTATAAGTAATGTTTTATCAGCTAATTGCTTATAATAATAAAACAAGATACTGAGCCTTAATTCAAAACCTTAAACAATCAAAATAAAAAAAACAACAAAAAAAGAAACAACTATTAGAGCTTTTATTTCTTATATAAAAAAGAATTACAGATAATATTGGATGTATAAGTAATTAAGATATAAAGGCAACATATACCACTTACCAAAAAATTAAAAGCATTATAACCAGGCCAAAAAACTCAAGCCTTCTTGAAGCACATGAAGTTTATTAAATAACATTTATAAAGCTTCCTATATAGGTATAAGTAATCATCACATTAATGCTAGAAGAGATGAACATATGAATGCAGTTAAGAAATACTCATCATCATTAGCACTATGTCTCCATGCTATAGATATGTCATGGTATTGATTTTTCTAATATGAGCATACTATCCAAATGTGAGACTCAAACAGTGTCAGATAAGAGAAGCCATCGAGATCTTTAAAAAGCCAGATTGTATCAACAAATGTGATGATACATGCAAATTATCTTCTATTTGGATTTTTTTTTAAAAAAACTCCTTAATCTAAATATTTTCTATTAACAGAAAATCCATTATTGTTATACATCAGTGTTTACAGTGCCTCTACAATTAATTTATAATATTTGTTACCCAATTAATGACCAGCATGACCTGATAAAAATGTTGGTTTATATATATATATATATATATATATGTATATAATATTATTATTCGATGTCTGTATTTTTAAAGCTATATACATAATTATATAACTGAATATTTGTAAATACAGTAAATAAATAAATAAAATTTTTTATCCACTTAGGAGTGCTTTCGATCATCTCAGTAATCTGTGGCAACTAAAGTTTTGAAATGCTAACTTTCCCACAATTCCATGATCTTAATGTTTGCTGCTTGTCTGTTAATTAAGTCATGTTTATATTTGTATATTAGCATAGCTTCCTTTATTTTTCATTTATTGTTATTTTTTCCAATTTGCAATATTTTTACACTGTTAAAATTGAAGTCAAAACCGTAAATACATGATTTATTATGGTCGTAAAAAACAGATGCTGAAATATTATTGTCTACTATGCAATTTTGTTTCAATTTCTGAATGCGTTTTAATAATAGCAAGTGTTCTTTAGTTCTTTTTACCAACATACATCTAGATTCACCTATATATGCACTGCCACACCTACATATCCATTTATAAATGACATAATTTTTATTTATAAATGAAGTTTTATCTTTGGAGTTATTTATTAATTTGTTTAATGTAGGAGGTGTGTAAAATGCAATATCACATATTCCTTTATAAATTTTCCTTATAAAATTTACTTGATCATTTGAAATATATGGGATTAATATCCATATTTTTTTATTAGCAGGAGAATCAATATTATTAAAATTTTTATTTTTATATTTTTTATTAAAATCTCTAATAACATTATATATACGATTATAATTGTAGCCAACATTTAACAATTCATTTGAATATATTTTAATATTTTTGCCTTTATCCGATGAATATTTGCAAAGACTATTATTTCTAAATAAGAAGAACTTCAAACCTTCCATTTTATGTGACAGTGGAACTTTTGATTTATATGGAATATAACCACTTTTTACTATTGGTTTAATGGTCATACAGTAATCCAGCATGCATTGATTTCCAGTTATTTTAAGATCAAGAAACTGAATGCACATTAAATCTTCATCTGTTTTTATCCATTTTAGGCCTTTTAAACTGTTTAATTCTATAAACAACTCATTAATTGTATTTGGTTTACCACATATAAAAACATCATCAATTTTAATTGTAAAAATATTGCAAATTGAAAAAAATAACAATAAAATAAAAATAAAGGAAGCTATGCTAATATACAAATATAAACACGACTTAATTAACAGGCAAGCAGCAAATGGTAAGATCATGGAATTGTGGGAAAGTTAGCATTTCAAAGCTTTAGTTGACACAGATTACTGAGATAATCTAAAGCACTCCTAAGTGGATAAAATTTTTAATTATATATATATAATAAATGTCTTTGTTGAATTTTTGTTGTAGGAATAGAAGCCTTAATAATTTTAATAATAATGCTGATAGTAAAAGAAGTGAATTTTCTGCTGAATATGTAGAATTGGGTTATAGTCATGATTTTATTATGTCTTCACCATTTAAGGCTTCAATATATAATTTGGTTTATAGAAATAGTCATTTGTTAGGTGGAATGAAGGTTGCATGAAAGAAAGGTTCTGATTTGAATTCATTACTTAATGGTTCAAAACAGTCTATTGATAGTAGGTCTATTCCTGGTATTGTTTATAAGATTCCATGTAATTGTGGTAAATTTTATGTAGGCCAGAGTAAGTTTAGCCTTAATGAAAGGGTTAAGGTTCATATAAGTAGAGTTAAACATAGGTATCTTGACTCAGCTTTATATATTCATGAATTGAATACAGGTCATAGAATATTGTTTGACAATGCTTTGGTTATTTTTTATGAAAAGAATGAGTTAAAAAAGAAGAATAAAGGAGACTTTGATGATAAAACTTTTTGATTCTGAGGCTATCAATCTTATGAAGACTTCTTTTGATATTAAAGGAAGGTAGAGTTTGAAATGAATGATGGGAAGATTTGTTTGTTTGTATATATATATATATATATATATATATATATATGCTTGTATATCTTTATATATATATATATATCTTCCGATCTATTACAAGCATAAAGCTAAACTAGTCAATATAAAATCAAAACTACCCCAAATCTAAAATTAAACCAGACCAGCATAAAAATAATATTAAAACACAACCTAAGGTTTCACTGCTACAAGCAGACTTCTCAAGTGTAAAGAACTACAAAAAACCACACATTATATATACTATTAAAAACTACCCACAAATCCATTCACTTCCCATCCACCCTTAATATTAAAAGAACTCTTAAATAAGTTAATTGCTTCAGAATAATAAATTTTCAATAATAAAGACTCTTTAATTCTTCTTTTGATTTCATTTCTCTCAAAGAAGACAACCTGTTAGAAGGAGGGGGGTTAGATTTTGGTAAGTTAAATTTTTTAGATCTTTTGGTGATTAGAAATATAGAAACTAATTGTTTATTGTGCAGTCATTTAGTTAAAAGTAAAGAATTAAGATCTATAATTAAACCTGATAGCTATCAGTCTGTATCTCATAAAGTAGCTGCTTTAAGGAATTATTGTCATAGGAATATTAAATTAAATAATTCTAGTGGGGTAGCTTTGTTTCAGAAATATCAATTTTATAAAGATTATTTGAGTGTTGGATACTCTGATAAATTTGTTAAAAGTATTTTATTTAATAGTAATATTTGTAAGGATGTAAAGGTTAAAGAAAAATATGATTTTATTTCTTTGCCATTTAAATTGTCTTCTTATAAAATTGTGTGTAGAAATAGTAAATTGTTTGGAAATAAGAAAATTGCTTGGAAAAGGGGTGTTACATTGAATAATTTACCCAAAAGAAGTTTTTGATAGAAAGACTATTCCTGGTGTGGTATATTTTATTCCTTGTTTATTTTGTAAGAAGGTTTACATAGGTCAGAGTAGTTCGAGTTTAAATGAAAGAATAAAGGTTCATAGTAGTAGAGTTAAAAATAGATATCTTAGTTCTGCTTTGTATGTCCATGAAAAAGATTCAGGCCACACTATTGATTTTGATGAAGCTAAGGTTGTCTTCTTTGAGAGAAATGAAATCAAAAGAAGAATTAAAGAGTCTTTATTATTGAAAATTTATTATTCTGAAGCAATTAACTTATTTAAGAGTTCTTTTAATATTAAGGGTGGATGGGAAGTGAATGGATTAGTGGGTAGTTTTTAATAGTATATATAATGTGTGGCTTTTTGTAGTTCTTTACACTTGAGAAGTCTGCTTGTAGCAGTGAAACCTTAGGTTGTGTTTTAATATTATTTTTATGCTGGTCTGGTTTAATTTTAGATTTGGGGTAGTTTTGATATATATATATATATATATATATATATATATATATATCAAATAATATATATATATATATATATATATATATATATTATTTCTTTTAGTTTGATTTTCACTTGAGAAGGTCTATTTGTAGTAGATGAAACCATGGTTGTTAGGATTTTGCTAAAATTATGGATTTAATCTAGTGTTGCATTGTTTTACGGTTATGCATTTTTATTTTTGCTAGTATAGTGTTAGGCAGTTTTGGTTATATATATATTCATTACTAATTTTCTTTTTTGAGCCAATGTAATATCTGATAAAATGAAAATAATTTTTTAAATAATATTTAGCTTTATTACTGTCTAGCATGCTTTCAATATATTTTTACTATATCATATTCATGGTACACCACTATATGCCATAAATATACTGAAAGCATACTAGCAGTAATAAAACTAAAAAAAAAATTTTCTGTGTGTATTTTCATATATATATTTTCAATAAATTATAATTCAATAAAGTTGTTTATGTCTAATTAATTTAGAATTTATTTAAACTCACCTATGTCTGATTAATTTAAACTAACTGTATCCACACATTTCCGCATCTCAGTTTGTATGCAAGGGCACTTCCACTTCATAAACCATTTGCCACTATTACTTACTCACAGAACACATCAGGCAGCACAGGAAATCAAGGCCCATTGCTATCCAGCTTAATTTTGAGTCTGCATTTGACTCCGTCATCCCCTCCCTACTATTACAAATCCTTTGTCAATATCATGTCCCAGAAGTGTACATCCAAATGATAGGTAACTTATTCCTCAACTGTTCCATCTTTACATCACTTGATGTTCAATTATCACTGCACCTCTCCATTCCCCAAGGCTCATCACTCAGTACTCTCTCTTCATTTCCTACCTCAACCCATTCCTTAAAGAAATTGAAGCCTTCCTGCCTGGAATCTATGTACCAGCATTGAAACAGCAAGTGCACCATATTTTATACATAGATGTGTCTATATTCCTTCCTTCTAAAGCCTACCTACCTCAATTATAACAGACCACCAATACATATTTTAGCAAGTATAACCTTCACATCAACCATGCAAAATCTTCCACATGGAAAATTTACACAGGCATTACCATTATTTCATCATTTACCTCTGAGCCACAAAATTTTCTGGGATTTCCAGTGGCAAAGTCATTCACAGTAATGACAAAACAACTACAAACAATCAATCCTGGAGAAGACTCAGAAGTTGGTCAATTCTTTGTCTCACATATCAACCATCACTGTCAGGGAAAACAGCCATCCTAAACATGATCATTTTCCCTTGCATCAATTACTACATCCCTGTTCTCAAACCCACACAGTGCTTCATGTCTAGCATAAATTCTATCTGCAGTGTTATTATGGTAAAGGAAAATTGTCACCATTAGCCTGGCTAAATTGCAATGGCCCAAGGAACTGAGTGGCCTAAGTTTTCATTCAATAAACACTTTCTACACACAAAATCATTCAATTCCATGCACAGTGCCTTCCTAGAGTTACTGAATGACTCTGCTATCTTCCCAGTTGATTCTACAAATACTCCTCTGTCATTCAAAAGCAAGTTAATAACTAGCATCTGGACCCACATCAAAAAATTTGCAAACCCAATGGCTCAAACCTTATGAAACAGAACCATCCCAGCCAAGTGCCTCTCCAAGCAGAGCTCGGCTTATAAACACAAACTGCTACTTAAAAAGGCCAAGAGATGGTACTTGGAACCTCAATACATAGACTTCCTTGTAAAGCTGAATCTCTCCTCTCTTTCCACTAACTACTTCCTGGTGTGACAGAGGGGATTTTCATGCCTCAACATCCTTTTCCAGATCTTCTCATCAGATGAAGAAACCATTCAGCATGTGCTACTCACCTGCACTTATCTCAGTCAGATTTGGCAGCTTATCTATGAAGGGAACACAACCAACACACAAAATATAACATCCATTAAGCATGCTATCAAAACAGCACATTTTCCCTCATCAGATTGTCCATCTTCTTCACATTTTCAATCTGTCTTATCAGGTGTAAGCTCATTTTTATGCAAGAAAACCTTAATGCCTGCCAAATCTTCCTCAAGCTACTTACCAAGATAAAGCAAAGAGATAGCCCCTGATTGGCTTTTCAGAGACACCTGGACAAGCGTCTCCTTCCCAAGCACATAAAAATTCACCTTGAGAAATTCAAAACACCTACACTTACTCGATGATGCAGCTGCCTAGTGCTACAATGCCAGCATAAGGTACCAAGATTACCTGGACTCTGTGACTTACTTAACACATGTACCATAAATATTTCCAATAAAGTTGTTTTTGAAATAAAACTTTAACTCCCTATGTTAGAATTAATTACACAGAATAAACAAATAAGAAGACAAATAAGAGATACAAAAGATATTTTCTCTCTTTTTTCTTGTCTTCTACCTTGTAAAGAGCTGTAGACAAACTTCATGATTACATCCCTCCATAAGGTGTGAAAAGTGGATAGAAACCATTCCTTAATTCAGGGGAGAGTAGTACAATGAAAATTACATTAGAAAAGCATTACTGAATAATTTCTAGTCCAATGAATGACTAATAAAAATTATTAAAAACCATAGTGGTTGCAGTGCCATCACAATTCCCTAAACATAGCAAAACACATGATCTGGAAGTTATTAGATCCGAGCACATTGAGTGGACTAACTTGTTATTTGAATTTATTAAAAGTGTTTGTCTAGTCTGCAATTGATTGTTAATCATTCTCACCCCAGATTAAACAATGCACCACCTACCAATTTATCTATCTACTACATATCCATTCAAACCCACACTGACCTGCCTACTTATCCATCCATATATCTATTTATATTTAACAGCTAATGAACATTAGGTATATTATTTTCTTAAATGATTTATTTTAAAATTGTATCAAAACATATCTATAATAAGGTATTTATTTATATAGCGCTATGTTAATAAATTGTAATTGTAAATTAGTGATCAGGCTAATGCACTTGCATTTTACAGATTTTAAACTATACGCAAATGAATACTCTCATTCATTTATGTATAGTTTAAAATTCTAAACATATCTGTAAAACCATTTGCCTATTTATTATAAAAAATAAAAAATATTAATTAAAAGATCATTATACCATTAAAAAAATTTTTTTTATAGACTTATGGAATTTATAATAAATAAAACTACATTACAATTTTTTTTTTAATCCAATGACTAAATAAACATAGAAACATTCAAATGAAGGCACAGTAAAGTTGAATTTTACTTTGCCTTATGAAAAATATATAAATAAAGAAATGTAATATGCTGAGTAATTTTAACATAGAATGTGATAAACATTAAGAAATCAGTGATAAATAAAATTCTAAATAAATAAGCTATTAATAAAACTTCTACCAACAATTAATAATCTGTATTTGCAGAAATACTTAAATGAATTTAAAATGGAACTAAAAAGCATTTAAACATATTATCAACCCTGAAAACAGCTCAGATTTGATAATAAACAATGAGAAGATAACAATCTACTAAAGAGCAAAAACAAAAGCAATTCATTGACAAATTTCATGGAGGAAAAGGTCATAAAAAGAATTAATAATAGCATTAAAAATATACAATAAAATGGTGAAGAAAGTTATAAAAAGGATTATAAATCTCAAAGATATAAAACAACATATTAACATTAGAAGTAAATATCAGTAATAAAAAGAAATAACTGTTACTAAAAATGGAGCTGCCATCATAAATATATTTGAGATTTTTATAAAGAACTATACAGTAATAAGAGCTTGAAAACAAAATAGTTGAAATCTCTTTACTTATGATGCATTAACTTAAGTGCCACATATTTAAATAGTAAAATGAGACATTTTAAATTTATAGAGAATGATTAGAAGCTTCAGACAATAAGTGAAACGTCCTAGATGCTTCTAAAGAGACAGGAGAAGAAATATAAATTTTTGATAAAGTTATATACAAATGACTAAATATTAAAAGGATATCAAATAAATAGAGAATGTGTTGGTAATAATATAAATTATAGACTAATTAGTCTTCTATTATTTTACATAGTGTATTGGATTTTTATTGAAATCATTACCAATCATTTACAAATAATTTTTTACCACTCTATATAAAAGAAGTGGATGGATTTTTAAAAATAATTACAACACAGTAAATCACACAAGTATTTAGAAATGTTATACAAAGAAACAACAGATATTTTTGCATTGATTGTAGATTATGAAACCAGTCTAATTTTTTCTCTGATTAAATACATATTTTTTCAATAAATAAATCATTAGAGTACCATAACCCAAACCCAGAAAATGATAAATATATAACAAAATGCAGATGGGCAGTTTTTTCTGGTAAATAATTCTAAAGTAAATGTTTGATGATTAAAAGAGAAACAAAAAGAATAAAAAGTAAATGGTAATTTCTTAAGTCATTTAGATTTAGCAAATAATGTTTGTTTGGTTATTTTTAAAAAAAATACTTAGAGCTAGAGAAAATGTTACAATAGCTATCAGATAAAAACAAGAAAGGATTAAAAATAAATACTGGAAAAAAAAATTAAAGAAATATTTAAACACTTTTCATACAAAAAATAAAATAATAAATATTAATAGCAATGAAAAATAAGTTATCAATTATGAATATCGTGATGAAAGTGGGAACGCAAAGAATAACATAATAGATAAAATTAATCATAAAATAAACTGAGATGGAGTACATTAGCAGACAGAGACTAATATTAAAAGAAATACATTTAAAGTGATAGACTTAATAAATGAGTTTTGCCAATTTTAAGTGACACTTAATAGAGTTCAGTACAGAGAACTACAATTTACACTGCAAAGAATAAAGAGATGCCCTTTTATATAAGAAAAAAGGAATTAAAAGAGAAAGAACAAACGAACAGCATTAATATCATTAAAAAATGTAAATGAAATGAAGCTGATTTGGACTTATCTCCAGAAGAAATGATAATAAATGGGCACTGAAAATCTAAAGCAGATTTTAAAAGATTGTAAAAGATTAAAAAAAGCTATATGTTGTATGGAATGATATTTTCAGAGATATTGTAAAAAGAGAAGATGTAGATTGGAGAAACTGTATTAAACTTGGGCAAGTTTTATATTGAAGTGAGTGTATAATTGTTGACAATGATATAAAAAAAAACGTAAAAAAACAAAACAAAATAGGACTTAAATGTACCTTTTCATTCCAATTATCTCATATTGAAGTGAGCATATAATTGTTGACAATGATATAAAAAAAACGTAAAACAAAAACCAAAATCGGACTTAAATGTACATTTTCAGGCCAAGTATCTCTATCCATTAGCTCGTTAGCGAGAATACAAATGAGAAGTCATTATTTGCCAAGCTACTAATTGCTGGATGTGAAAGTTTGAATTGTTTTCGACTCTCTAGATATGAATAAATAGATATTCACGCGCACACACACATATATTAGTGTGCGTATTAAATGTTTTGCTGTTAATTAAAAAGAGAATCTTTGATTTCACTTTGAAACCTTAGAGGGCCCAAATAGGGAAAATTCCTAATGTCCACTCCATACATTCTTGTCATTGTAGCTATTATTATTATATGATTGTTAAAATAGTATATGGTGAGTTTATTGTCTTTTTTATCTCATTTAAGATCAAAAGACACAATAGACTTTTTTCTCAGTTGCCTGATAGCTCTTAACTGAAATATCAGCTGAATTTTTGTTAAAGTAGAAAAATGTGTATATGAATGGATATTTTAAATAGATATTTACAATCATGACAGACAAAACTAAATCGTGACTCTTATTCCAGGAGACTGTAAAGTTTCGAGCCTAAGCAGCAGTTGGTGGCTGAAAGCAGAGGGCACTAAAAATCTTTTAATTGTGGGATCAAACTGCCATTTGATGATGATCTTACATTTAGGCAATTATAACTATAACTCACTTTCAAATAAAAGAAAATTTCAAGAATTGGAAGAACTGTCTAATATTAAATGAAATATTACTGGACTTTGTGAAATTAGAAAAAAAGATGAAGGGACAATTAATTTAAAAAGTGAACATATACTGTATACTACAAAGGCACAAACATTAGAAAAAAAACTGAAATAGAATTCATTATAAATAAAAAGTAGAAAAACAATATTATTCAGATTGATGGTGAATGACACCAAATGGCAAGATCAGTTATTTAACTTAACGGTAGTTCCAACTGCAGATAATTCAAGTTTATGCCGCAACAAGTTCTTATTGTGATGAAGATGGATGTAATAAAGGCTTTTGATCAGACTAAACAAGATTTTAAAATTGTCTTAGGGAACTTTAATGCTAGCATTGGTAAACAATTGAAAGATGAAAATGCTGTGAATAAATTTAGTTATATTGATAGAGATGAGAGAGGATACAGACTTGTGAGGGTAAACAAAATTATTATGAATTCTATTTTTGGGAAAATGGATATGGAAGCAACCAAAGATACAGCAGAACTGGATTATATTTTGACTAAATAAGAGGAACAGTATTCACAGTTGGCATTTTTAACCTTTAGAAACATTTTAATTAATTGTAATCAGAAATTGCAAATCATTTCCAAGTAAAAAACGAATTTGAACATGGTCCAGATTTTAACAATAATCAATAAGAAGATAATTGATAGACTTTTAAAAACTGCACCAAAGATAGTTGGTAGAAAAAAGAAGTAATTGACTGATAAACTTTTTGCTGAGATGATAGTTTATAAAGAAAAGAAAGAATGTGAAAGAATATAAAAATTATGCATTAAGAAGGATTGAGATTTAATAACAATATAAAGAAATATGAATTATCAAGGAAAGCTATAAAAGGGAATAAAAGTATGATATCTGTAAAACAATATTATTTCTATTGGTAGAAAATGTATTTCTCTATCAAAAAGAAAAGATGAAACTATTGTTAAAAAGAGAAATGATATCATGAAATGTGTAAAAGTATTCTATAAAAAATTATATTGCAATAAAGAACAAGAAAAGTTATCCTCTACAATTATTACATCTTCTGAACTATCCAGGATTTGAATAAAAAAGTGAGACATGCAAATGAATATGAAGAGAAAAAAGCTCCAGGTAATGATGAAATTATAATTGATATCTTAAAGGAAACAGGTAAAGAAATAAAACAATTGTTGTCAATGTTATGTCTAAATGACAAAAATATATCAGATAATTGAAAAATGAAGTATTAATATTAGTATTTAGAAAAGGTGACAAAAAGATATTAGAAATTATAGATCTATCAATGTTTAATCATTCCTATACAAATTTTTTACCAAAATAATTACAACTTGCCTACAACAAACTTTGAATTTTAATCAAACCAAAAAACAGGCTGGATTAAAAGTAGTTTTAATAGAGTGATTTATATTCAAATATCAAGAGAATTTATAAAAAGGAGAAAGAAGATGAATTGCCATTATGCTTTGGTTTTGTAGATTATGAAAAAGCATTTGATTCTAAAAGCATTTTTCAATGATTAAAGCATTTGACCATCTAGATAGATATAGGATAATATCATATTTTGAAGAAGGTAACAGCAATGATTTAGATGACACAATAATACTAGAAAGATTAACAATATGAAGGGTGTACAATGGAAAGACTCCATATCTTGAAAAGTTTTTACAACACTTTTGCAAAAAGTATTTTATAGATTAATATGGGAAGCTAAGTGACTAAAAATAAATGGTAATTTTTTTAAAGTCATCTACATTTTTATATGACATAATTGTTTTTGAAAATAATAATTCAAAACTTTAGGAAATGTTGCAAAAATTATTATTAGATGAAAAAAAACATATAGGAGTAAAGTTAAATGCTAAGAAGACTAATGTTCAATGAATTTTTTCAAAGAAAGAAAATAAAGATTGATAACAATAAGTTAGAACAAGTTAGCAATCACAAATACCTTTGTCAGATAATTACTACAGATGGATGAAATAAATTATATAATTAAACTTGGTTGGAGTGCCCTTGGTAAAAATAACTTAATATTAAAAGGAAATATACTTATGTATTTAAAAAGGAATGCTTTTAATAAATGTTTTATCAGTTCTAACTTAACAGAAAAGTAATGAAGACTTCAAATCACTCACAAAAGTATGGGAAAATGTACAGTAGAAATAACAAGAACAGACTGAAAACAAAATACATAATATGTGAAAGAACAAGCAGGTGTTACTGAAATTATTGAAAGAATTTAGAGACAAAAGTGGAATTGAACTGGATATATTTCTAGAAGAAATGATAATTGGGTAGTTAAAATCAAATTGAATCTCAAAAAATTATAAAAAACTAGAAAGAGACCACATGTGAGACAGATGGGTAAAAAAAGAAAGTGTGTTGTGGTGATGTGGAGAAGAAAGGCTAAAAATCCAAGAAACTGGATTGAACATGAAGATATCTTCATCCAGAAATGGATCAGTAATGGTTGACAATGGTAAGATTATGGTGATTAAACTAAAAATGACTATTGAAAGTAAAATATGTATAATAAATACATAAATGCAACTTAAAAATATGTAAAAAAAAAAAAAATCAATTCCAATTACCTTACAAATGTTTAAGGCAAAATGATTGAAACTGACAATTTTCCATATTTCTTTACATATATTGTAATAAAAATAATAAAATATAAAAGTAATAATATATTTTACAAATAATTATAATAAAATATGGAAGTACTGTCAGTTAATTTCTTAACCTTCTTCCATTGAAGAAAACAATTTAAATTCAGCAAAAGGTAAACATCATTAAGTTATATCCCAAGAGTCCTAAATTATGTCTACTAATTAAAGATATATTGTTTCTGTTAATCAAAAATTGTTTCTTTAATCTTTCTTTTATTATGACTTCTTTCCTTATGAAGAATCTTAAGATTTTACAGATCAAAATTCAAATTAAACTCATATGTTTTTTTATGATTTAAAAAACCCAGATCCCATTGCTAAATTGTTACTATGTTTATTTTTTATATGGTTATAAAACAGTTGATCCTCTTTTAATCTTTTCTTAAGATATCCTGATGTGCAAAGTCTTGCACTGATATTTCTTTGATATTAATTTTTATTTTAAAATATATATTTTATTTACCAATTTATTAACTTTGGGTCATCACAAAATGAAATATATAAATTTCTTAAAATACCTAAAAAAATTTAGGTAGAACCTTTGAAACATATAAGAATCCATTTTTATCATTACCTTTCTAATTCTTTAAATTAGTATATATTTTAAACAACTGATATAAAGTATAGTACATTTGTTTATTATGATACCCAATTTCAATCAATTTTTTTGTAAATTTTTCAATATTTTGTGATTTGCCACTTTTATAATGATGTAATTTCTCATTGCAAAATCAAAAAAGATCTAAAATTTGCTATATTATGCACAACTGATACTTTTGATTTACAATGTATATATCCTCTTTTTGTGATTATTTGATTATCAATTTATAATATAATAAACCATCATTTTGTCTATCATAAAAATAAACATATTTAATAAATTTATTCTATTCTTTTCAACTGTCCATTTTAAACTATTTAACTTATTTTACTCATCTACAAAGTAAATACAAGCTTATTAAATTAGGTCATGTGACATATGACTTGAATTTATATATATATATATATATTGTGCCCTTTTGTATGGGTCACCATCTAATTTTTGTGCTAATCTATTAAAAATTTTAAATTTAAGATATATTTGAATATGTGATGTTAATTTTGCTTATGGTAATATTTCAAAAGATTTAATGAAAGCAATCTATGAGTATTTGATATGTAAAATTGTGCTGATATTGAGAGAGACATTTTAAATGATGATGATTATAATATATGGTTGGGAGAAAAATGGCCATAATCAATACTGCATTAATATATTTAATAAATAGGTATTTAAAGCTAAAAGTGTTTAAAAGACAATTAAAATTAAATGCATATATTTATTGTTGATAAAATAATGTTATAAAAGAATATAAATATTTTTAATTATTATAAATACTTAAATAGAAGATTAATATTTGATTTTAATGATATCAAATAATTATTTTAAAATCTGTTATAATATCTTATTTATTTTAAAAATATTTATTTTAAAAAATGCAATTGTTAGTTATTTTTAGATTATGACAAGCGTTTCTTTTATTGTAAAAAAAAAAAAAATAGATGTTAGTTAAATATACACACACATGCTTGGAAGTTGTTTAGTAAAGTTGCAAAACTATTTTAAAAAATCATGTTATAAATTTATAAATAATACGTGAGTTATCACGAGATAAAAATAAGGATATTCAATGTGAAATATTAAATCTGATTTTTAAAAGTATTGCTTTAAAAATATAACGTATAAAAAAGACTTAGTGTATTTTAAATAATCTTATAAAAGTTAAAATTAAAATCAAGTAAAATAATATATTTTTTAAAAGTGTTTAATAGATTTAAATAAACGATAAGAATTATTTTAAAAATGTAATAATGTAATAAATATTAAATATTAAATAAGCCATTATTTATTTTTAATTTTGTGTTGTTGGTAAATATGTAAATAAGCCAGCAAGTTGATTGTTTAATCTACCAATCAAATGGGAAGCTTCTTCCGGTATAAAAGCTCAGTTCAATTGTTAGGAGAGAACTCTGTGATTGAATTTTCAAGTTAATTGTGTTATTAAAAATAACTAAGTAAATTTGATAGACGCTCTCAAAATCAATTTTAAAATTATAAGATGTCATTGTAAATAATTTATAAAAGTTTTAAATGATAGACATGCAGTGTTAACTTAATTTTTTCCCTATCGGTCGTCTCTACTAAGCTCAATTTACAAGCAAATAGTCATGGGAACATCATATATAGTGAAAATATATCGGAAACTTTATACTAGAAGTATGACAAATGCTGGATTAGTTCGAAAATTACAAATGGAGAAAAGTAGTATTTTGAAGTATATAATTTTAAAAGCTAATTACTAGTGACTATTAGAAAATAGATATTTTAGAGAATAAAATACTTTTTATAAGAAAGTATTTTTGCAAGCTATAAATTTAAAAATATATCTTAAGTAAAGATATTAAAAATGAAAGTAGTTTTATAAATATTGTTGTTAAGTCTTATGTTTAAAAGACTGAATATTGACAATTTTAAAAGGCAAATAAATTGAGAATATAATTAGCTAAAAGTCTTAATATAATAAAAGTAGTATATTGAAATAATTTAAACGCTGGTCGTTTATAAATAAAGAAGCTTATTCTTACCTGGATATTTTTTATGGAATGCATAATATTGACGTCAATTTAAAATAATTAAATGATAATTTTTCATAAACTATGACTAATTTAAAATAATAATTTTGAATAATATTCTAGAAAGAACTAAAACAGGACCTATAAACTATTTTAATTTATTTTATTTCTTATGGAAGAATAATTTTATTTTTTTTAAAAGAACTTTTATTTTTCATAAACTTTTAAAAACACGGATGGACCGAAACAGGAAATGGGTTCTAGTGATGGTGCCTAGGATTAAAGAACTTTATTAAAAGGAGATATCCTGGAGTTATGTAATATGATTCTATTTTATTTATCTAATATAAAATTTAAATATTATTAATCTATTAAAATAAGATAGGTACATATCTTTAAAAATAACTAAAAATAATATAATGATTAATTGCATGAGTTTATTTTATATTTAATACAACACAGATATTTTAAAGAATGACTGGTATAAATGTGATTATTTTATGAAGGTAATTCAAGAATATTGGAAGATGGACTGGACATTAATTCATTATTAGGTAAAAATTGATAATAATAATAATTTTGATGTATTTAATATGTTTTTTTAGATCAACCAAATATTATGTTGTTTGAATGAATGTATGATTATTTTAAAATACACAACATTATATTGGAGTGAGTTTATTTAAATATGCATAATTTGATTATGAATAAATACGATGCAACATTACATAAGCTTAGAAATAATTATATGATTCTTTGAATAAATTTTGATATTGTTTTATGTTATAGTATTAGATTATATTTATGATTTATAAGTAATTATTTTTATTAAGTTAGGATAGATTTAAAAGTTTATATTTTACTGTTGTTTATTGGATAAATTAGTAAGTTTCATGTAGAAGTTTATTGTTGAAGATTTACCGAATATAATAAGTATAATTTTGGATAATTATATTTATTTAAAGTTGAATTTTTTTCCGAATTTTAAATAAGTTTAGGAGTTTGTAGATAGAAATTTATTAAGAAGGAGTAGATAACACATAAAGTAAAGTAATAATTTCACATAGAAAAGAATCATAGAATTTATCTAATATAATACTTTATGAGTTTGAAATTGATGAATAATTTAAATATTATTATTCTAACAACACATATATGTAATGCATATTTGATAAAACCTGTAGCATGAATTGCATTAAGTGAAATATAAAGTTATAATCAATTAGTTGTTATTACATTACACAGATACATTAATTTCTATATTATAATATTAGAGTAATACTGATATTAAAGTGAACACATACTAGTACATGATGAAATGAATAACAGTAATACTTAAGTGATGTAGCAATTTAATTAGTAAAGTTTAATTGTTTACATATGCTACAAAAATATTGTTTATATAAATTTTTCGGTATAATAATTGAAGTTCACTGATATTTATTTAAAGTATAAGTTTTAAAAACATACTTCAATATTATTAGTATAGCATTTTAAAAGAATGTATAGATTATTTAATAGGAGTATGAGCTAATAACAGTGTAAACATTTTGTATTATTATTTTCTTATATTTTATTTTTCTTTGTTTTTCTAATTTGAACTGTAAATATTGTAAATAAATTCTTAATCAAAGTTAATGTAAATAAATTTGTTTAATTTGTTTAAAAGTGTGTCGAGTTCATTATTTTGCACCACAGCATTTGACAGCAGATAATTTGAAGAAACATAATATTTGCACAATGTGAATTTATTAATATTATTTTAGAAATAAATACAATATTTTCCTGATTATCATTTATGAGAATTGATTGACATTATTACATCATATTACAATGGTCATGGGGTAATTGTAATGCACATTATAAGATTGCAATATTATTTATTGCCACAGATTATTGAATTATAAGATTTTGATCTATTCCAAAATTAAGATGCTATATGAAAATAAAAGATAAACATATGATTATTTATTTAATGATTGATGATATATCAGAAATAGATAAGATTAGGTTATACTCTAAGATTAGTATTATAATTATTAAAATAAGTTAGGTGTATTTAGGTTTGATATAAAATCCCATATCATACTTATTTACATGAGTTATCATTACTTTAAGATAATTAGAAGAACCTGAGATTATTTAATTATATTTTTTTAAAAATTAAAAGTTAAGATTTATTTATTTATTATTATTGAAGATAATGTACTTTATTTAAAAGCCATAAGAATGCTGTAGATGTAATGATAGGATAGTAAGGTAGTAATAGTATTCTTATGCCATTGAGACAATGTCTTGGGAGATATTGACTCAATGTAAATCTACTTATTGCTTTGTAACTTTACTTCACAGTCTCATGATTTTAATTAAATACTTATTTAATTAGTACATACTATAAAAATATATTGATTTTGATAATTGATAATAAATTTAATTAGAATATGATAGTATAAAAGTAAATTACAGATAGATATGCAAATTTTAATTAAGCATTATAATTTAATTGAGCTAGTCATATTTCAAACTATATATTATACATCGAGAAGTAAGGGTACAATATATATATATTGCTATTAAGGCTTTGGCAATTTTATATTGCTAAAGCTATTAATATATGGTGTATCTGAACTTAATTCAGTCCCATATGGCTATTTAAGTTAGATAGCTGGACTGGAAGACATATGGATGTCTGAAAATTTCAGATTTTCTACTTAATAGTTATACATTAGATAAAGTGCTGGGCTTGTCCTGGTATTTTTAATCTATTGCTTGAATATCCTAGCACCTCACTGATGATGCCAGTATCAGAAGCTGATCTGAGTTGGGGATATTCTGGAAAGATTGTTAAGAGCTTATTTTGCGAGTTCTACATATAACAAAGTATATACATACACACTCAAATGTTACTGTCATTATTCAAACAAGAAGACTGCAACAATTTAAAAAAGTAAAATCTTTGTCAAAGCTACTTTCTCAATATATATCTTATAATTGAATATATTTGTCACTATTGATATTGTAATAGTCAGCTTATATATATATTGAAATAATATTTTTAATGGCAGTTGAGGCAGGTTAGAAAGTAACCAAAAGTACTTTTGCGTGGATTTAAGGATTGTTTGTAATTGTTTGTAAACCGTTAAAAATATTATTTCAATTATAATTACAATATTGTTTTTAATTAATGGATATTTTATTTATTATATATATATATATATATATATGCAAATTGATTCAGATACTACATGACTATACTTTCAGAAAATATATGTGAACATAATTTTTATTCATGTTTTAATAGAATTCAAAATGTTGTATTTAATGTGCAATGATGATGACCACTACTCTACTACCATTTGAGTACATGGTCAAATCACACGGAACATAGGCTTCTTCTTATAAAATGGGTATGGAATTAATATGCATCCCAGACAGCATTATATATAAGGAGTTAGCACACACTAGTTAAATAAATAACAAAATAATGATTTATTTACAATGTCATAATTGTCAGGCAAGATATAATTTTTTTTTTCTTAAACATATTTACATTATTGGCAATATCATAAAAAATTATGAAAATTTTCTTTATAATTTGGTTACTTTTATGATTATAATTTAATGGTACTGTTATAATGAGACATTTCTTTACTATCTTTTAACTATTAGTTTGCATGCATGCTAGAACACAAATATGAAATGATTGTAGTTATTTGTAGTGTTCAAAGTTTATTTTGATTAATTTTAAAACATTGATTTTTTAATTACATTTTATAATCCTAACATGATTACAAGATTAAGCATGCTAGCCATAGAGTAAATCTCTGGCCCTTAATATATCCTGGATATAATTCTATGCATGGCTGACCCTCACAAATACAATATCTTTATTCATATTAGCTCCACAACAAACATATATATATATATATATTGTAAAAGATCGATAAATCTACCTTTGTTTTAAAAAAAGTCATTTGTTGTTTTTTAAAAAAAATCTCTTTGATTTAATGTTTATATATGGAGTATTATTATTGTTTATGCTTATTAGTTATAGTTATTGTTGTTTGGATTTATTATTTTATTTATTTGTTGATGGTACATCACTTTAAATATTTAATTGTTATTATTATTATTATTATTCTTAATGGTGAGATTTTTAATAGTAATACTGATATGTTTTAATTATTATAGATAAATAAAGACATAAATTGGTAATTATAAAAAAAAATATTTTATTTGTAGTAATTATTAAAAAAATGCAATGTTATTATTTATGTATATATATATTTATAAAGCTATCAAATAAATTTTCGATTTAATATTTTTTTATATGATTGATATTTTTTTTTTTTGAATGTTAATTGTTTAAAAAGAAAAAACATATGTAACAATGGTTTTCAAAACTGCATTTTCTGGTGCACGTAGAAAACAACAACAACAACAACAACAGAAAAAGAAGCCATTATTAAGGAGTTATTAAAAGAAATTGAAGGAAAAAAGCTAATTGTACTTTTGTATTCGGTATCTTCATTTGTCAAGATAATAAATTACTGTAGTAAACACATAAACCATGATTGGCTAATATATATTGCAGCCAGGGGGCTGCACTTTTTTCTTTTCTTTTATCCCAAGTCAATTTAAAAAGAAAATGAGGCAAATTTCAACACATGAATTTCACCGCGTCTGAAGCCGAAATTTGATATAGCTATCTGGGAATCTATAATGGTAAATCTAGTAACAGTTTGAAGGCAACTAGTCAAGCATTGTTAGCCAAGAGGTCATCACACCTGCCTTGCAAGCAAGTAGTTGGTTGCAGATGGGTGTGGGTTTACATTCCGGCCGATGCTATGACATATGAAAAAGAATTTGGAAGCAACTAAAATTAGTTAATATATTGGATTCAACATGTCAATTATTATTTTTTTTCAAGGAGAGAAATCTTTAAAAAAATTGGAATCTATATATATATGCATTTGGAAACCAATAATTTTCTCTAATGTGATATTTTCTTCAAAATTTAACCTTGGCTAGAATGCATTCTAATATTAAAAAAATATAAGAGAATAAAACAATGGAACAAGTTGACTTTTGAAAAGAAAAATGAACAAATTGAACTTTGAAAAGGTAATAAATAACTTTATTAATGTAAATGATATGTTTATATATATATTTTTGAGATCGATATTCTTTTTTTTTTTTTTTTAATTAAAAAAATGAAACGTTTTTATAAATATAATTCTGTTCCATTTAAGCGTCTTGTTTAAAAAAAAACAAATGTTTAATAAATGTCAAAATTAACACTTAAGTATTAGAAATTTTTAAGTAAAGCTCTAAGTTTAGATTGCATATGGGTTATTATATATATATATATATTAATAAGTGAAATTTATATTTGCAAATTTTATTATCAAAAGATTTATTATTTATATAACTTAATTTTTTTTAAAAATATTATTTATTTATTTATTTGATAATTGGATATGTTTTTGGGGATAGATCTTAGATTGAGTTAATTTATTGAGGGTTACTTATCAATTAGAAATCATCATTATATTTATATATTTTGTGTGTGTGTGTGTGTGTACGTATATAAGATAACAAATAACAAAATGAGGTGAAATAAGTTCCATATTCATATTAAGTTATAAGTTAGCACTAAATGACTAAATAGTCAAAGATATGTTATATTTATAGGCCTGAGTGAGCCTCATTATAAATAATAAAAAAGTATCCAATGCTTGTAGAAATAAGTATAGCCCAAAAGTGGATATAATATATAAACCTTTTATAATGTAGTGGAGTAAATTTTGATGATTTCTTTTGATTTAATGATACTTAAGCAATTAACCTAGCCTTGAGAGCATATCTATTATCTACTTTATTAATTTACAATATTTTACCAGTCAATTATTCACTTATTTATTTATCTATTTTCATTTTCACTTCATATAGTAATTCTTATGCAAACATAAACAACAATTCATATATTTACTGTATATAATATACTTTTATTTTTTTTTAAATTTGAATATTTGGAAAATATAAATATTGATTTGTGTTTATATTAATGTATACCTGTTGAGCACAAATATGTCTTTGTCTATTTAATATATATACTTATTGCAAGTATATATGTATTATTACTTTTTTTTTTGTATTTGAGTTTGTATTTAAAAACTATTTAAAACACTGATACTACTTAAAAATCAAGCCATGATATAGAAATAAAGGATGTACTATTTGTTTTATAAATAATGCCTTTGTATTTTATTTGGAAGAGTATTAATATTTTATTCTTATTTTTTTTTTTTAGTGCCAGAGTCATTATGAAGTTTATTGAATTCACAACTTAATGGAGAATAATTTCATATTTCAATTATTATTTAGTTTTTAGGTCACTTACACAAGTCAATGTTCATTGTTATGTTTAGATATACATAAGTTTACTTATTTGGTGTGGATATTAGATTCAATAAAATTCCCTTTGTTTTTAGTATATATTTTGTTAGTTAATCATATTAACCCTGAAAATAAATTATAAGGATAGGTCTTATTATTACACTGTATGATTTTGGATTTATTTCATGTATAGCTAGCTGGAAGAGCATATAAACAATTTATTTAAATATAATTGGGATAATTTTATCCTTCTTCATTTAAATTATACAATCTATTACATTTGGCTTTCCCAATGATTGGGGCCATTTCAATTGGTGATAGGCATTCCGTTACTATATATATATATATATATATTGTACCGGACCATACTCCCTGCGGAATTCTTTTCCTAATCTTGCACTGAGCATGAAGTGACCAAGATTTAACAGGTAAAGAAATGGATATCAATTTAGCCGATTTCTATACTCATACATATCAGTACTTCCAGCTAAACTGATAGAAAGAGTGGATTGACAGGAATCTTCCAGTCAAAACACCCTTTAGTTGATATCTTATTTTAATGCCCGAATATTTAGAACAATGGCAAGTACACACCTTTGAAAAATCTATTTACAAAATAGACTTTTGCGTGCCACTTCTAGAAAAGAATCAAAAAATGAATTTTTCACCCTCCTAGAAGGGTGTGCAATACCATATGTTCAGCGGAGCATAAGAATAAGATTTAACACCCCGGTAGAGCGATATCCCGTGTGGCTAGCTCAAGTCACTCTACATCTAGGGTCTTCAAATGGGTAAGTTAAATGATTATTACAGGTATGTGGTTGATAAAGAAAGAACACATTTTTATCAATATAAATAATGCTATAAAAACAAAACAAGTTTAATAATGTGATTAAATATTTATTTAGTCCCAAATACCCCTTACCGTTTCATATAAATGACGATATAATAACAAAATACTAAATAATTAATTATCCCAATATATATAGATTTTCAAAGCGTTTAAATAGATAAAATCCAAATTGAAATAAGAACAATAATAATTCCCTAAAACTATTGACAATGTTTATAAGTAATGGAAGTGGTCTGAGCTCTTTTTACCCAATAGAAATAAATTTTAAGTTGTGTGATTTGATATACAGATATGAGATTTTCGGTCATACAGGCATACGCTTTTACTGATAACTTTAAAACCTTTTTATTGATAGGAAATATAATAATAAAAACTATGCATATTTGCACAATGAAATATATCACTAATTTCATATTTTCAACAAGTCAATATGTTGCATTGGCTCAGATACCATATCGTACTCACCATAAGGTACTGTATCTATTTCCGTTTTGCCAAAGATAAATTTCTATACATGTATATACGTGCAGCCCAATTATACACCTACTATTATTTTAAATATAAAGTTATTAGAGTACTTGCTTATAGGGAATCTATAATAAATCAATCCCTTCTTACACTCATCGTGAGGTGTAGCAGTCACAAAAAAAATAACTTAAAAAGGATATATGGTTAAATACATTTTTTTTTTTTTTTTGATATTCAGCATGAGATATCATATTTACCGAATATAATAAGCGTATGTACGCATACATATATATATATACATGCATATTTATATTTGACGAATTTCAGGAATAACAACAACAGCAAAACGAATAGCAACAACATCAACAAAAAAAATCTCATTGCAATCTTTGTTGAAAATACTAATTTGAAATAGAAACATTCACTCAAAGGATTTAAGTAAAAGCTTTACCATTTATGACCGCAATAACCGTCAATTTATACATATGCGAGAGACTCTCTCATTTTTAAATGATAAATAATAATAACAAAAAAAAAATATATCTAATCGGAAATAGAAAAGTTAATTATTTCAATGTTAATAAATATCTTAAAATAAACTTATATCTGCGTCTTCATTCTTCTCCTCTGGGCTGAATGGGCTTCAAGTTAACTGGCTGTGTGGTGACGATTTCTTCCATTTAGTAAGACGGCACTGGTCATCCTCCAGGGTGGTTGGAATTGGCGTGGTCACATCTGGGCAGCTTAGGACAGAGAAAGGGTGGTGCACTGGTTAGTTGTCTACCCCACGGTCATTTTGCCGGAATCTCTAGTATATTGCTTCATATCCTCTTTTTTTTTTATATCTAAATAGTAACGAGAATTATTTAATAAATTTTCCTAGGCTGTCTCCAATAGTTATTCGAATCCACAAAGACAAGAGTTCTTAAAAGAACTGTATAAAGGATTTGTTCTAACGAATGTCACTAATAGTACTATTCATAAATGACTCTCTAAGTAGCTGATCGCTTGGAGAATTCTGGAGCAACGAAAAGAATGACTTGCCCAGAATGGCTGCCAATGAAAGACTGAATCCCACAGCACTATCCATCCCACTAATAAGAACCAATTCAGATATCCCTCTGAGAAGAATGAATCAGCCAATCCTTTTAATCTAGCTTATCACTTAGATTGCAAACATTCCTTTATATTTTTCCGATTAAATTCTACATTTTAAGTTTGACATCCATCTTGAATGCTCAGACCACTTGATTACAGCTATTCATTTCAAAAGAATTTCTATTTAAAAAAAAAAATAATAACATTTTAATTATAGCCTTATCAAACATTTTGCTTTTGGTCAGATTTTTGCAAAAGCAATTAACATTCTTTGTTTATAGAATAAAATTAGTTTTTAGAGGCAGTAATTAACAAAATGAAAAATGTACAAGTATGTTGGAACAATTGCTTTAATTATTTATTTTACTACTATGTTCCAACATTTGATTCATTTGTTTAATAAGTTTGCCTTTCTCTATTTGAATTTTTCAGAGAAAAGCCCAATACATAAAGTGATATAAAAAATATACAAAATAGAAAAATAAAAAAAATACATGAGCTTATTTTACAATATTTTTCATGTCAATTTCATATTATTTAAATTGGTGTGTGTGTGTATTTTAATGCTCAGACCACTCCATTATCAATATAGCACATTTATATATTTGTTGTGCTTAATCCATACTTTGTGCAAGGCCATTTGATAATGCCTGGCACAATATATATATATATTATGGGATTATTATAACCACTAAACATTCCTTACAATAATAATTCTAGACATTAGCCAATTTAGGTCTGAATCCCAAATAACACAACTTATCTAAATGAGATTATTCTTTTGGATCCAATCTTTAATTTAATAATAACTATACAAAATTATGTGAGGTGATTTCTTTTAAAATTTGACCTCATTATTTTTAACACTTGAACATTTCAAGTTAAATATTTGAAATGCATGCACATTTTATATGTTTAAAATGAATATTGCATCTTTGATTATTTATCTAATTGTACATATTTGTTGACAATTTGCATTTGAAAAGAAAACCGTTGTTTTTTTGAGTTTAAAGAAAATATTACAACTAATCATATATATATATATAACAAAAAATGAAGTGAATTTTGTATTATAGTTTTCCCATGATATCAAGCATCAATTGATTCCATTTATAATTTCAAGGCTGTACAAAGATCGTTATTTTCAACTAAGCAGGAAACTCGAACATTTCATTATATCAGTCAGGAACAACTATAATTTAAAATGATATAATGAAATGTTTGAGTTTATTGCTTAGTAGAATATAATGATTTTTATACAGCTTTGATAAGGACTAAAATAAGTTGAAAGCTCTTGACAATAGTATTTTATATTATTTTAATGTTTTTCTGTTTTATACAATAGTCGTATTGTTATATTGTGATTTAATTGAATTTATTATTTTTCTTTTTACTAATTACTATACTATCCTTCATCAGTTCTCAGTCCTTAAAATTTGAAGTTTAAGCAATTTTTTTCTTCATTTTGACTAGAGATTTCTTCAAAACGTCTTGGTCCAGTTCTTCAGGATTCCAGCTTAGACTTTCAAAAGCTAGTGTTTTTTCTCTTTTCTATTTGATCATCCTAAAGATGATTCAATAAAACTTGAATAAAGAAAGAATCCAGATTTATTAATTTCAAGAGAATGCGACTCTATATACTTTTGATGTTTTGATTTTAACATCTTTGCTAATCTCTTATTTACAACACTTTAATGATCTCATTTTATTTTAATTACTTGAATTTTTAAATACTATAATTATTTAATTGATTGAATTTTCAAAACACCAACATCACTTAATTGCTTGCATTTTTGCCTTGTTTTCAAATCTCTTGTCACAAAATGGAATTTTAAATTTAAAAATAAACTTAATCTTTGAATTAATTTATTGTTTTTTAAATGTATTTCTTTAACACTAGTATACTTGAATTGTTTTGTAAAACATTCCTGCCCACATAATTTTAAATATACGTTCTTTTAATCTTTTATAAGAGAAAGATTTCAACTAGTTTATATAATTTATTAATTTCTCTTTAATTTAAACATTTTTCTGAAACTTATTATATTATTTATAATTATTTTAAAATAAGATTATTAATAATTTATTCTAAAATTTAAACGCTATCTATTATTAATATTTTTAATACTTTATTTTAAGATACTACTTATATTTCATAAAACTTAAAAAAAAACTTTTGTGCTGCTATACTTATTGACTATCTTCACAATAATTGAAGACCAGCTTACAGCCATGTGGAAAATCACATGACTGAGAGTGAACTAAATAAGACTCTGGAGAAAAGAGCTATTATAGGGTTATGAGAGAACATTTTCTGGGCCTCAGAAACTGTTAAATGGTTTATTGTACACATCTATATGGTGGATTTATTTACAGTTTTGTTACATAAATTTGAGGGTAATCTAAAAGACTACTTCAGTTAATTAAGAAGTATTAACAGTAAATAGGGTCAGATTTAAAAAACCACATCTCATAATAAGTGTGTTATTGTTAAATCAGGATTCGATGTAAAGTAGCCTATCCCTAAAGTTATCATTATAAGAAAGATGTTCTGGTTAAAATTATCCCATATTTGAGATCAAAATATAATTACACTATTAAGCTATAAATAAATGTATTGTATTTGAGAGGGTTGTTCATATGTAGAAGTGAATTTGGAGTATATTAAAGGCTAGAGATTCCCTCTGTGGCAAATGTGCTTCATCAAGGAAAAAAAGTTAAATAAAACATGGACACTTTATAATATACTGTTGTTTTTCACATTACGTGTTAAATAAAAACAAAAAAAGAAAGAAAGGAGGCAAAATAGATTGGAGAAATGGTTTTATAAAAAAAATTGTCTAGCAATTATAATATTTTGTAATGATGTAGTGTTTTGTTATTGGTTTAAATAGTGGGCAAAATTTTTTATATATAATATTGTCTGGTCTGCATATTTATTCCTTACATAGCATTATTCTTCCATATAATCTTTGGTTCATTTCATTATGCATTACTTTTTGTAATTTTTTGTCCTTTTATAAATTTTTGGTTACTCAGAGCGAAGGCTCACTTAAATAGTATTCTTATGGCTGAATTAGATCAAATGGCACAGCTGACCAGACAATAATTTTTTATTTATGTATATTGTAATTATATTATAAAAACAAAAAATGCAAATACAGCTGATATTGTGGACAGAAAATGGCATTCAAGTGTTTGTCAGATTTGAAGATGATCCAGGGGTGATATATTGCAACTAGTGGTAAATCCAGTTATCAATAATGAGTTTATTTCATAGTAGAGAAAATTTTCAAATCAATAAAATGCAAAATAAAAACAAGATAAATAAAGCAGATCCAAAGAAAGTTTAGAAATAAAATATCATAAGAAAAAAGATAATATGGAGATTTATGATATGGACATTGCTGTTTTTGATAGTCACAGATATAATAAAGTGATAAATATTATTTAGAGATATGTTGCAACATCATCACAGTTAAAGTAATTATTTAAGCAGATGGATTTAAAAATGGAAAAGCGAATAGAGCATCTTAATCAAAGGATGGAAAAAATTATAGTTAGACAAGAACTGATGAATCAACAGCTAAAAAAATTATATATATATATTTGGTTCTAAAGATAGAACTATACAAACAATATGAATTAGTAATGGATCAAATGATAAGGAATGCACAAACTCAATTAGAATTGAAGTCCGAAAATAAATAAAATATATGCAAAAAAGTTGGAATTCAACAAAAATAGATTCCAATAAAAGAACAAATTATAGAAGATAAATGGTACATTAACATATGAGGAAGAAGATGAATTTAAATAATATGAAGAAGAAAATTTTCACTGAAAACTATTAGAATTTAAAAATCAAACAATTAAAGATAAACCTGTTGAATTAAAGAAAGATGATGATAGTGAAGTGATATTATTAAAAGAAGTAAAAAATGAGCAAGAATGGTTAAATCTAAAAATCGAATACAAAAAGATTAGTCTGAAGGCTTAGAACAAAAATCAGAGAGTTGAAAAAAATATGATGAAAAAATAATAATAGAGCAAAAGCAGATGAAAGAAAAGATTTTATATATCCAAAATGAAACAAAGTTATAGTTAACACAAAAATAAAATGAGAATTAGCCATACAAGCTGATCAATTAATCAGATAAGCAAATCCAATATCCAAAATTAAACACCAAATTTGTTTATAAGAAACTTTTTACTTACATATCTACTATGCATATACATAAGCTATATTTAGAAAGAATTGAACAGACAAAGAATGTTAATTGTATTTAGTATTTAGTGGAAAAAAGAGATGATATTCTCATACAACAGTTAAGACTTTGAATTATCACAAAAGAAAAAATGTCCATATAAAGGCCTCAAGTCACTACACAAAAACATTATATAAATGACCAATAAACTGAATAAGCTTACAAAATAGCAAATGGATAAGAAAAGAAGTAAAGTAAGTACAATCATTTTTATTGTTTTTCATTTAATGTTTTGAGAAATTAACAAAAATATTTATTGTCTTATTTATTTCACTGTCAATGATGAGGTTTTTTTTTACGTTTTGTGGTTTATTTCAGAGTTGTAAGAATTGCTAAATGTAACAATAATATTTATATTCAAATGATAAAAATTATTAAATAGTCTTGCATTGGTGGTCGAGAGGTCAGCACGACTGCCTTGCACTTGCAGGCAGTTGCCTGGGTTGTGGGTTTACGTCCCGGCCGATGCTATGACACTTAAAAAAAATTATTAAATATTATATATTAGAGGAATTGAACACACACTTTCATATTCCACTCAGCTGATCTTTCTATTTTAAAAATACAACTATACAACAACCACATACATGTAAAAAAGATAAATGACTTCCAATACGCATATTCATACTAAACCAGCACTCATCGTTTAATCTAGATCACCATCTCCCACATATATAATAATATGGACCAATTTATGAGTGCTGGTTCAGCATAAAATATATGTATTGGAAATCATTTATCTTTTCCACATGCATGTGGTTATAGAATGGATAGCTAAAGAGAACTCGGAACATCTGTGTTTTAATTTCCTATAATTATATCTAAACCCCAAATACATAAATTATACCTGTATTCAAATATTAAATATCATATTATAAAATAATATTAAGTAATGTAATAGGTTTTTGTTAAAAAATGTTTAAAATTTAAAGAAAACTTGTTAAATTATACAAGTTGTATTGAAACATTTTCTAATCAAAGAATGTATTGCAAGACAAAAAACAATTAAGATTTAGATTTTAAATAATTAAATTTAAAAGAAAGCCTGTTTTCATATGAGATTCAAAAACAAAAAAAATTTAGATAATTTAATAATTACAGTGTTTTACAAGTTGAATCAATTTACTAATAAGTGTTTTTAAAATTCTTATAAAGGTGTCAAAAATAAGATATTAAAGGTGTCAAAAACAAGATCAGCATATTCAAAACAAGAAATAAAATGTATGTAAGCAGTTTTTCTTGAAGACAGCCAATCTAGATTTACATTTTAATCAAGCTATAGTTAATCTGGATTTTCACTTTATTCAAGTCACAGTGAACATTGATTGTGATGACTGAGTAGAAAAGAAGAAAAACTGTCAAACGCTGTAATATAATCTGGATCTCTAGAAACTGACTATGCTATTTTTCAAATGAATCTCTAATTAAAGTAAAAAAACAATGTTTAAACTTCAAGTTTTGATGGCAGGAGATGGTCACAGGATATTATGGCAACTTACAGTTGGAATCAGAAAATATTTGATATTGCAGGAGAAAACAAGCTTCAGCTATAGAACTTTTGCTTTGTAAGTTAAAAAAAAAACTATTTAGATTGTTATCCTAATGTATTAACCATTTTAATTTCTATTTTAATATAAATTTAATATTTGAATACAAGTATCATTTATGCACTAGGAGGATTTGAACATAGACTATCAAGCTGCTGTGTTCAAATCCTTTATAATTACATCTATACTCCAAGTATATAAATTATAATTGTATTCCCATATGTCTTCTATGTATTTAAATGAACAAGATTCTATACATGAGGGGGCACAATGACTTAAAATTAATATAGGGACGACAATAATATTGGCATCACTAAGACATTCCGTCATCAGATTTTCAGTGATATAAATGGCTGAAGAGTTGGAGGATGGATTAATTGAAGCTTACCCATTAAAATTTGAAGATTTGCTATCTTAATGTAAACCTGATGGATCAATTGATGAGTTTTGGTTCAGCTTAAGATATGTATATTGGATATCATTTATTTTTTTCACATGTGTGGTCATGTGTATTGATTGTATGAGATAGAGTGGATGGCTGAGATGAACTTGAAAGTCTGTGTTCAAATCTGCTAAAATTATATATGTTTAATACTATAGAGCTAAATTGTATATTATGGGTTGTTTAAAACAAAAAGCAGAAGTTTAAAAAGAAAGTTAGTTGCATTTTCAATCAACTAAAATTAAAGAAAAATTTGCTTCATATTATAGTTCTTATACATATATGTTATGATTTGTTAAAATTTAAAGAAAACAAAACTTTTCTTTAATATGAAATTTTCAGATAAATAATCAGATGTGTAATATACAATTTGAAATAAATGTATGCACTTGTAAAATAATTAAAGCTACAAGTATTAAAAAAAGATGTATGTCCTATTATTTGTGGCCCTCTTTTTGATTGCTATGGGTTAAAGATTAAGTAAAATAGAGTTACACTCACATGCAATTATTAGATTTCTGTTAAATAGTTTATTGTACATTATACGTAGTACATTTATTTACAGTTTTGTTATATACATTTGAGATCAGGTTAAAAAAACCACCTCTCATATTGTGTTTTTGTTAAATTGGAATTCATACCTAAAACGGTCACTGTCTAGAATTATCATTGCAAGAAATGGGTATTGGTTAAAATTATTACATACTAGTTATAGATATGTAACTATGCTGTTAAGCTTATAATATAAATAAAGGTATTATATTTGTCAGAGTTAGCCATATATAGAATTGTATTTGGAGTATATTAAAGGCCAATAATTTAACTCTGTGGCAAATGTGTTTGAACATAAAAAAGAGTTGTATTATAAGAATTAATCAAAAAAATTAATGTTTTAAAATTAGCCAAATTAAACTATGGAAACTTCATAAATAACTTTTATTGTCCATTTTATGTGCCAGTTAAAAAATAAAAATAAAGAAAAGAGAAAAAGAAGATTGGAGAAATAGATTTATTAAAAAGAGAATAAACTTATATTTGTTTGAGAATTATAATATTTTGTAATAATCTAATGCTTTGTCGTTGGTTTAAATAATGTGTTAACATCTCTGTATATAATATTGTCTGGTCTTCACATTTATTGTATGTCCATTTCATCAGGAGTTACTTATGTTGTACATGATCTAGCCATTTATTGCAAATAGTGACCATGTAGTGGTCATTGTCATCATATTAAAGAAATATTCTTACATCTTATGTATATATATCTAAGTATATATGTGGGTCTATTTCTTAGTGTTTAATGACAGATGACATCCTAATTAATTTAAAAATGTAAATTATTTAAGCAGATATAGGCTGACTATTGCAATATACTGTGAGAGTTGTTTGGTCTGTCAAAATTAATAATAATAAACATAACTTCAAAATATTTTATTGACTTGTTATTACAATACTGTTGTTGTTGTTGTTGTTGTTGTTGTTGTTGTTGTTATTATTATTATTATTATTATTATTATTATTATTATTATTATTATTATTATTATTATTATTATTATTATTATTATTATTATTATTATTATTATTATTATTATTATTATTATTATTATTATTATTATTATTATTATTATTATTATTATTATTATTATTATTATTATTATTATTATTATTATTATTATTATTATTATTATTATTATTATTATTATTATTATTATTATTATTATTATTATTATTAAAGTAATATTACATTATAGACTTAGCAATCTTATAAAGCAAAATCCAAGATGTTCTCCCATACATTTTTTATAGCATTTTAAAATATACTTGGAGCAATTTTAGAAAATCATGATGTTATATTTAATCATAAGCAAAAACACACATGCATAAAGTTAGCTTTTAAAAAAACAATGCAGTGATAGAAATGCATGACATCGTCAATATATGAATAAATTAATTAAAATAGAATCTGTAAAGCAATACTTAAATTCTTTTATACATAATATTAAAACGATACTCTAAAGTGACATAAACTTTTAATTGAATATTTGAATATATAAGTGCATGTATGGATGATTATGTTTCTTTGAGAAATTTAAATTTAAAGGAGTATTATCTTAAAATATTTAAGTAAATTGATTATTTGTAATAAAAAGGCAATTTACTGTGAGAACAGTAAATAAAACAAAATGATTTATTTTAATATCTGTAATGTAAATATGTATTTTAATATAATAATATATATACTAATTTTTATTAAAGGATATAATAGTTTATTTAAAATATATTTTAAAATATTATTGAAATTTAAAAATGGTTTCAATATACTGGACACTAAAATTTCTTCAAAACATCATATGCCAGCATATAACAATGCTAAAGATTTCATTTACAATATTCAAAGAGTAAAAAAAATTGAGCAAAGATTGTGATAGAACTGATCATGTGATTAATTTATAAATATACTTAACTAAGAAGAACCTTTCTCTTTCATTGCTAGTTATTTGCAGGAAAATTGCACAATCTTGGCACAATAAACTCTGAAGATGAATGAGGAATGAAACTTAACAAACATTTGCCCAAGTAGAAAATAGATCTCTCTCAAATGTCGAAAAGAATAATTATATCTGAAAATATTCATCATCTTAAGGTGAATGGGAACAAAAATAAAACATTTTTTTTATTGAAATGAAAATTTCAAAATTACTTCCGAATGATATTCCTTGTTTAAGTTATTTTGGAATGCTAAGACTTCACTTCCTTATTTCTAAAATCACCTGATCCTCCAGTTTTCAGATAAACACTTGTATAGTGGATACCTGTTGTTAAATCAGATTCTCTTTGTAAATATATTTTTAAGAAAGACTATAATTAATGAATGTCAATTCCAATAAGATTACTAACTATATGCTCCACACATAAAGAAATGAAGAAAACAATTTGTTAAAAATTTCATGAACATTTTAAAAGTTATTATTAATGGATTTTAAAAGCTAAAATTTCATCATTATTTACCATTTAAGTTTTGCTCCGGTCATTGGAATTTACAATTAAAAATACCTAAGGATTTTAATCATTAAAAAAAAAAAAAACATTTGAAAAAATCATGCCAGGATAAAATATTAGAATTTTTTTAAAAGCCTTTAAGTGAATTTAGAAATTATAAGAAATATATGTTTATTTATCATTATATATTGATGTTTTAGTTAAATAAAAGTTCTCACAAGAAGTGAGCAAAAATAAAACCATTATACAGGTAGTATATTTTAGTTGTATTATTATCAATTAGCATGTAAAGCTTAACTGTATATGTGTGTATTAAATAAATGTATTCTGGAGAGAGGTTGTTAGTTATTAACTAATAGTAATTATTACTATCTATAAATAAAATATGTTTTATATGTTTCATGTTTTATTGATCTCAAGTCCAGTCTATGCTGTTGTAATAAAATGCTATAAGATATCTGAAGTTTATATACAAATGAATATATTTATTATATAGTTGAAAGACTATAAGGAGTACTCTTTGTTATCAATATAGGTATATTAAGGCTCATATAAAGACTCTTTTGTATAATTAATTATGATCATGGCAATACGACTTGCAGAAATAATATTACTGATAATAGAGAAAGCTTCTAACAACATGTGTTATAGTTTTTTATTATAAATGTTTAGCTTAGATAAGCATCTTACATACTGCCACCTATACATATAAAAGTTAGGCAAAATAATACCATATTTTCAGAGAATTATATTATAGTAGGATAAATGTTAATATTTTAAAAAATAACTGAAATTATCTCAGCCAGATATCTAAAAGAAAAATGGATTAAACTATTTTATTTAGAGATCCTTAATAAAACATTGTTTTATTTTGTTTATTAATGATTATTATAATGCTTAAATTTCTTTATCTTTTGCTTAACAATCTTCTTCAATGATATATTTGTCCCACATCACATAGGAAAAGTAGTGATCAAGCTTCCATAATTAACACTACTTAGAGAAGTTATTTATCTTGTGTGCTGAAAACTTAAATTATTATTATTACACTTTATTTTATATATCTTTTTTGTTTATTAATGAAATAATTTTATATTTTGTTAAATTACCTGGCCTTCGTTTTTCATTATTTTAATGCTCATCATCTAGTTAATAAATAAATATGGTCACATGGTCCTATTATCATGCATTTATTTAAAGATACACTGTTTTTTAGGAGTAACATTATTCATATTTATTTCTAATACTTGCACATAATCTAAGCATTAATGCTTAGTTACTGAAGATATAGATTAAATACAATAAAATACCCTTTGATATTTAGTCAAACCAATAATAAAGATTGATTGTTGAAGATTAAAATTTCTAAAAATCTTCTTTATTATAAGTATTTTTAACTCTGAGATAACTTTATATTTAAACAAAACAAAACTCTCCATACAGTAGTGCCATCTTGTGCCAACAAGAGCAATCAATGGATGCCAGAAGGCTTATGCATAAAATCTCTATCTAGTGCCTACTCATTCAATATCCCCAGACTAGTTTCTGGCTTGTGGACTTCATCAGTGTGAAGCCTTGGATCTGAGAGCACTGCACCTAGATCTTAGGATTTAATGCAACCCTCCAGTATCCACCTTTTAACTCTATTTAACTACAAAACTATGAGTATGAGATAGTGATCATGTGATGTTTAGTGGTGTAACTTTATATTTAATTTACATAATATGAAAAAGATTGAATATGATAGCCAAATATAAATATTATTAGACTTATTTATTTTATGTACAAATACACAGTTATATTTTAAATCCATCATAATCCTGAGATATCATTATTATTTTATTAATACACATTTATAGTATTTCTTAGACATTTAAATATTCGGTGTACAGTAGAGCTCATTATAGTGATTATGAACATTGTAAAAGTTGAGCTAAAGTTAAGCCATCTTTTGATCAATCAATATCTAGTTAATCTCTCCTTTAGTACATTTTTTCTTTATCAGTATTTGCTAGTAACTTATGCCAACTTATATAATAACTAAAAAAATAAAATCTATATCATAAAATAAAAATAATAAAAATGTTAACAAAGCAATAATTTTATTCATTTAAGATTAAAAACACACACAAAAAAAAAAAGAATATAAACAGCCTATAAAAAACAAGGAACATATAGAAAGAACAAAATTCAAATTGAATATATATTCTAAATGCTTTAAAAACAACCATGTAATGACAGATATTGACAATATAAAACAAAATATCTTACAGATCTGATGCAACATTTTTACTATTAATAATTTTATTTAATTACATAATCCCAGAGAAATAACTATTCAGTATTTTCCTGAAGATTTGTGATGATGTTATGTTAGTTGTATTTATATATTGGACTATTTCCATCATTTAATATTAAGTATTGAATGTCTTTAGTAAAAGTTAATTTTATTTAAATATTTCAATTACATTCAACTGTTAGTGATAGCATGCAGGTTAGTATATGCACAGAATTTTGAGAAGTATTATTCTGCCCTCTTCTTCAGTTATTGTTAGACTGATCGATGACAATTCTAACATGGAAATTGAACCTGGACCATTAGATTCTTGAATATTGAATTTTAAGATAACACTCTAACCAACTTACGCAGGATGGCTGTTGGTTAAAGCATTACCTTAAAATTCAGTATTCAAAGATCTAAGAATTCAGATTCAATTCCCATGCTAGTACTAACATTGGTCAGGCCAACAATACCTGAAAAAGAGAGAAGAAGAATACCTCTCAAAACATTGTGCATATACTAACCTGTGTGCTATTACTATCAATTGAATGGAATATTTAATAAAATTAAATTTTTCTCAAGACATTCAATCATTAATATTAAATGATGAAAATAGTCCAATATATAAATACAATCAAGTATTCAGTATTAACAAAAATTAATTAAGCAGGTGCAAGGTTCTGAATTGATGTAATTTTGAATTAATATATTATAATTACTGTAATGGTATTTATAATGTAACATTTGGCTTTGGCCAAAGCTAGCGGAATTTGTGGAAGATGCAGTTTTCAAAAAGGAAAAAAAAATTCACAGAAAAAATCTAATAACTGAAACACACAGGCTTATTAATTACCTGTGTCTATATATGTAATATATAGGGTACATGAGCACAGACTTTTACATGACCCACCACTCTCCACACTATCTCATAACACTGATACACTTGGAACACATATATGTTGAAAAGATAAATAATCACCAATATATGTATTTCATGCTAAAACAGCAATCATTAGTTGGTCCAGATTACCATCTCTACACATATATGCTATAAGTGCTCAGATATATATTAAGATAGTTAAACCTCATACTTTAATGGACAGGCTTCAATCCATTCTACCCTCCAATTCTTCAACCGTCCATCCAATTGAAAATCTCTGATGATGAAATGCTCAAAGGCCACCCTGAGACAGAGATTCTTGTCACACCCATGTTGACCTAAGGTCAATCAACACTTCATATACAGGACATAATCCATTTAATACATATACAAGGGATGGGCAGACATCTTTACTATCACACAGGCTTATTATATACCTGTGTCTATATAAGTATATTGGTGATTATTTATCTTTTCAACATATATGTATTCAAGTGTATCAGTGTTATGAGATAGTGTGGAGAGTGGTGGGTCATGTGAAAGTCTGTGCTCATGTACCCTATATATTACAGAAAAAATCTAGTAAATTGAAGAAGTCACAAATAACAGACTAATTAGAGGGATCGGAGAGCTTGTTGTAGACATAAAATGTATAAAGAAATTATAGCTAAAGAGTATTTAAAGAAAAATTAATGTATAAGTTGGGCTTAGATGTGTAAAGGTACTTTAGAGTCTAACACACAGTAAATTTAAATGTGTTTTAAATGTTGAGATTGAGTACAGTACCTAAAAAGTAGAGGGGGGCTTAGTATTAAGATTGACAAGTAATATTTATTTGGTAAAATAAGTAGATAATTAAAAGAGATCCATGTCTGTTTATATCATAAATTTTAGTTTACTAATAGTCGTATGCAATTCAGTAATCAATTTATATGATTAAATCTGTAAAATTTAATATTGTTTAATAGATTTAGTGTTGGCTGTAATGCCCATAGTTAACTAGAAAGGTTATTAATGTGTGAGTAAGTGTGTGTGGTAGTATAAAGAAAATTTTATTTATTGGGAGAATTGAAATTTTCTTATCTCGTGTAAGGTGTCATATGAAAGCAAATTGAAACGACTACAATTTTATATTGATTTCCAATACATATCTGATAATATTCCGTCATAAAATTTTAAGTGAAATTAAATCCATTATTCTAAATTATAAAAATCTATTTCAGTTTGCTACAATTATATTTTGATTTTTTTTATACAATTTAAAACAATTCTCAATCATGTGATCATTTAGTAGTGTGCATAATTAATATCAAAATCGAATGTAATAACCAACCAAAATTTAATACCAAAGGTGACTGGTCAAGAAGGTGGGTTTGAAGATGAGTGACAACCGAAAATTATAAAAGGGCCACATACAATTTGAGAAGAATTCTGTTGTTCAGTTATTCTGTTGGTTACTATTTTAATCTGGTGGTTCTTTGTAGTCTTCAGCTTGTTTCCAGCTTTTGACCTAATATTTTGTTAAAACTGGCAATAAAAGTTACTATGTTTAATACATTTATTTTAAACAAAAAGTAAAATTGTACCAAATTTTATAAACATGGTTCTTTGTAGTCTTCAGCTTGTTTCCAGCTTTTGACCTAATATTTTGTTAAAACTGGCAATAAAAGTTACTATGTTTAATACATTTATTTTAAACAAAAAGTAAAATTGTACCAAATTTTATAAACATGTCCATGTAAATCTCTAAATCAGGTACGCGTTTCATTTCCGAAATCAATCATGAATTGGATCCCAAGGATGACAAATTTCTGCACAAGTGATCAATGGATGGTGTATTGAAATGGACTCTCCAATCTTCCCAACATGAAATACCCCAGGTGTTAACTTTCTTCAATATTTATTTTGTTAGAACTGTTTTGTTATGTAGAATATTTGGATGGCTTTATTTAAGAAAGCGAAGGAAAAAACTTAAATGCAAACATTAATTATAGTTTTGTACTTTTGTTAAAACTATTTCGGTGTGTGGGTCAAGCTGTCCACATTTTCATTTTCTATCATGAAGGAAAAATTGTTTCTCGTATGAGAGAATTTTTAAAATATTCCCAAATAACCATTATTCAATTGGGAAAGGAAAATTAAATAAATAAAAGTTATAAATGAAATCATAAAATTTATTGTAATATTAAATGCTGAGCTGGATATATCTAAATGAAATGGCCAAACTTACAATACAATGGAATGACCGAGTTCCTTAAGTGCTGTTAAACTTTATGAGTAATTTAGACAATCAATTTTAGATTAAGTGATTTTGTTTTTAATAGTGAATGCTTCACAAAGAAAATATGTGTAAACCGCAGAGGATCCTAAGGAATAGTATGCAGCTTCAGCCTAAAAATATGAGCTTTCTAAATTTAAAAATACTATTAAACACGTGTACAATTTTAGATAATCTTGAATCAAGGAATTATGACCATTTGTATGTTTTTGGGTTTACATACTGTCACATGTATGCGTCTATAATATGTGCGGAGTAACTTTAAATGATCGTAAGGATGATGATGATTGTACTAAATTGTCGTAGTGAATGGAAAGATTGTAAGCATGGATTGTGCTAGAGACTTTTAAGTATAATTTTTATCTTTATTTTATTATTCATTGATTTATTAGGTGTATTGAAAGCCTAGTTTATTTTAGTGTTTATTTATAGGGTTTGAACTCAGACTTTTACACGACCCTCAACTATTCATGCTATCTCATATTTCTGATACCCTTGATCATACACATGTCAAAAAGATAAACAATCACCAATATATATATATATATATATATATTTCATGCTAGACCTCGTCCAGATTATCATCTCCACACATATATACAGTCAATGCTCAGCTTACATTAAGATAGCCAATCTTCACACTTTAATGAACAGGCTTCAATCCACTCCAACTCAAACTCTTCAGCAATCCATTTCATTAAAAATCTGATTACGGAATGTTCAAAGCCGATATTGGTCCCAACCTTCTCATCCTACCCATGTTGACCATAAGTCACTCTGGCCCCTCATGTACAGGACAATCCATTTACATACATATATGAGAAATGGGCAGACATTACAGCACTATATTTTAATGTATGAATTTTTTGTACAGTACAGGTTTTTTCATACCTGCACTCCAATATGTAATATATAAAGGTTTAAGCTCAGGACTTTCACATCACTCTCAACTATTCATGCTATCTCATACTGCTAACACACATGTTGAAAAGATAAACAATCATCAATATACATATTTCATGCTAAACCAGCTCTCGTCAGTTGGTCCAGATTATCATTTCCTCACATATATACAATCAAAGCTCAGCTTATATTAAGATAGCCAATCTTTATATTTTAATAGACAGGCTTCAATCCACTCCATTCCACAACTCTTCAGCTGTCTATTTCATTGAAAATCTGATTATGGAACACTCAAAATCCACATTGGTGCCTTCTTATTCTATCCATGTTGACCATAAGTCAATATGGGCTTTGTATCCCACAACTCTTCAGATGTCTATTTTATTGAAAATCTGATGATGGAACACTCAAAGTCCACATTGGTGCCTTCTCATCCTATCCATGTTGACCATATGTCAATGTGGGCTTTGAGGATTCCATTATCAGATTTTCAATGAAATGGATGGCTGAAAAGTTGTGAGTGGAGAGAATTAAAACCTGTCCATTAAAGTATGAAGATTAGCTATCTCAATAAAAGCTGAGCATTGATTGTATATATATGTGATGATAATCTGGACCAACTGATGTGTGCTGGTTTAACACAAAATATGTATATTGGTGATTGTTTATCTTTTTGACATGTGTGTGATCAAGTGTGTCAGTAGTATAAGATAGTGTGGATAGTTGAGAATCATGTGAAAGTCTGAGTTCAACCACCTATATATTATATATTGTAGTGCATGTATGAAAAAGCCTGTACTGTAGAAAAAATTTATATATTAAAAATATAGTGCTGTAAGGCCTGCTCATCCCTCATATATGTATGTAAATGGATTATGTCCTGTACATGAGTGGTTAGAGTGACTTATGCTCAGAATGGATAAGATGAGAAGATTGGCTCTAATGTGAGCTTTGAGCATTCCATCATCATATTTTCAATGAAAATGGACAGCTGAAGAGTTGTGGAGTGTAGTGGATTGAAGCCTCTCCATTAAAGTATGAAGATTGTTTATCTTAATATAAGATGAGCATTGATTGTATATATATGTGTGGAGATGATAATCTGTCCAACTGACGAGTATTTGTTTAGCATGAAATATGTATATTGGTGATTGTTTGTTTTTGACATGTGTGTGATCAAGTGTGTTAGCAGTATGAGATTGCATGGATAGTTGAGAGTCATATGAAGGTCTGAGTTCAAACCCCCATATATTACATATTAAAGTACAGGTATGAAAAAGCCTGTATTGTAGAAAAAAATTATATATTAAAATTTAATGTTTATTATTTAAAATATATTATTGAATATACCCAGTATTAAATTTAGGTTATAGTAGGTAAAATATGCCTTCTTTATAAATTATTATAATATAATTTTGATGCTACCCTTAATGCTTTATTTTATTACTTATGTTGTCTTAAGATTTTGATATTGCTATGTCTTGGATGATGACAAATTTAGATATAATTGTTGTATGTTGAAAAGTGATGCACATTTCTTGTTTTGCAATTATTCAAGACTTAGATAATTTTTTATTATTATTCCAGTCATATTTGACTATTACTGCATTATCTGTTTTATACATCAATATAGTATTTAGTGAGAGTTCAAGTTTTGTTCTCTCAAGATTAAGCGATGTTTGTGAATGGCCATGTTGTTTGAAGGTATGCTAAGTTACCACTGCCTTAAGGGTTGAGCTTGAGCTTTCATGATTATTAGTATTAAGTATTTTAATAATGTAGTAGGAGATCGAGGGTATATCCCCAACTCCATTAGGGATTGGTGCATGCCCATATTTATACGTGCAGCAACTGAGTCCTAACATGTCTTATAGCCCTCAGAGAATAGGAGAGCCCAGAGTTCATGCTATCACAGATGCGTTGCTTTGTAGTTTTATTTTCCTTACGGATTTGTTTTGTAGCCATAGCTTTGTGTAAGAATTTGTTAATTTAATGGTTGGTCATTGTGTAATTCCTATTGAAGTATATTACCTACTTCAAGGCACTTTTTAATTAAAGTGCAAATCAAGAATTGATGTACAATGCCTTGGCTGAGCTTTTCTCACCATCATTTATAAGACTGATAAAGGTTCAAAATTTAAAGATAATGTTGAAAGACTAAATAAGCAATGTGCATCATACCTGGCTTGTAATAAACACAGATCAACACTGGAATAGTAAGATTAATGGTTTATTACTTATGTTGGGTTATAGAAAGCATTTAGTGTATGTAAGTGCATGAGTGTGACCTCTAGAATTTAAAGGAGTAACTAAAAATTGTATGTTTAAACCTGAGTAGTTAGTTAAATCGGTGTGACTATTAAAAATTAATGAAACAATTTATGATATTTGGTATATAAAGCCAGTAGCATCAAGAGGCATATATTTCTTTTGATAAGTAGAATTAATTAAGTTATTTTATAATTTGTTGATTTTAAGAGCTGCTATATTAAATAGTTATTTGGCTTACTTCCAAGGGAAACGTTTCTAACCCAGCAAAATATAACTGGTTGAGATATTATTTTTTATTTATTAATTTAAGTCCATGTAAAGTAATGGTTGATAGAGGCATGACATGTAGAAATGTCTTATTAAGCACAAAAGAGGGACCATATCTATTGTAAATATTTTGTTTATTAATCGGATTGCTACGATGCTATGTTAAATTAAAATTTTGTAGTTTATAACTTGATTTGTAAATAAATGTTATGTGTTAATTAAATTTTGGTGTTGTGTCTTAATGTTTTGGATACTCATGAAATCCAGAAACCTTAATCATATGCAATTTTAGATAAATGTTTTATTGCTTATTCCAGTACAGACATATTGCAAAAGTTTGATTATTAAATTATTTTCTCCTGAAGTCCGAAATTTGCTTTAAAGAAACATTCGTAATTTGCTTTACAAATTATTGTGGTTATATGCAAACGTCTGGAAGAAGATTTACATCTAAATTACTTATTATTTGTATAAATTTATTGTGACTAATATCTGGAGTGAACATAAAATTCTTTTTCTCATTCTTGGTATTTGAATGCGCTCTCAATCGATAGTAGTCTAGTTCGAAATGTATAGTCAATAGGATGTTGTATTTTAGTTAACTGTTAAGTAATTTATAAGATTTTATTATTATTGTTGGTTGATGAAAAGTAGCTATTAGCTCAGAGATCAAACGTATGTATACTTAAGTTATAATCCTGGGATAATATTCATTGGTCAACAATAAATTTGTAAACCACCAATAAAATTTTGCATTCCTGATTTGAAGCCTGAGACTATAATTTTCCAATTTTGAATTAAGAGATCACGAACGTATAGTTTATGCCTAAAGGTACTTCAGGGTCCTTTGTTGATATAAATTTATCAAGCTTTGTTCGCAGTCTATGACCTAAATATTTCTCTGCAGGTAATTTACCCGACTTAGCTGTAGGCATGGAGTGTTGATAAAGAAGCACATTGAAGACTGCTTCATGCAGACTTTGTTTTCCCATTTTATTGATGGCAGACTTTAAACTTTGCACAGTTTTTATGGTCATTCCATTTGATTGTGGGTGGTAAGGTGGAGTAAATATGTGGTTAATTCCCCATTAATGCATCAAGTGCACACACTTTTCTGATGTAAAACCTGTCCCATTGTCAGATACTAGGATTTCTTGGAGACTGTGGTATGTGAACATTTCCATCAGTTTGTCAATAGTTTCATCTGAACCAGTGTTTTTAACCATTTATATTCAGCCTATCCTGAATAGGCATCCACTGCTACTAGAAATAATTGTTTTTGAATGAGATGGCAGTGATCTATATGAATTCTCTGCATGGTTTGTCTGCTTCTTGCCAAGACTCAAATGCCTTTGCACATGACTGACAGTTTGTGCAGTTTTTTATGCATTGTTCAATATTACTGTTAATTTTTGGCCAGCAGACATAACTATGAGCTAATGTTTTCACTTTTACAATGCCTGGATGACCTTCATGCAATACATTAAGTATTTGTGACCTGCCGTTTACAGGAATTAGTATTTGGTGACCTCTGTGTATACAGCCTTTGCAGATGGACAGTTGTTCTCAAGCTTTCCATTGCTTTATGTGTAAGAAAGATGGCCTTTGTTTTGGCCAACCTTTGCTGATTGTTTCCATGATCCATCTATAGCCAGCATCTTTTCTGGTCCATGTGGCTATCTTTGCACTATTAAGTGTCTGGCTTTTTAGTGCATTGATATAGTTAATTTCTACATTGTTTACTTCTTTCTCAAGCTGATCTGGCATTCGTGATAATAAATCAGCATGACCAATTTTCATGCCTTATTTGTATTCAAGGCTATAATTGTAACCTGCAAGTATTTTAAGCCATCTAAACATATGAGGGCTTAAATGTTCAGACATTTGTTTTGTGCATAAAATTCCCAAGAGTGGCTTATAGTCGGTTATTAATTGGAAAGGGCATCTATATAGATAGTGGTGGAATTTACAAATTCCAAACACTATGGTGATGGCTTTCTTATCTAGATGACTGTAGTTCTTTTCTGCCACGGACAAGGGGCATGGCACATATGCTATAGGACATTATACAGAGTGAAATGGATGGCATAACACTGCTCCCATGCCATTTTTTGATGCATCAGTTGCCATAGTTACCTCACACTCACTGTCATAATGGACCAGTAGTTTATTTGATGTGAGAAGGGCTTTGGTGTGCAGAAATGCTTGCTCTTGTGCTGCTTCCCAATTCCATTTCTGTTTTTTTAATAAATCACACAGCAGCCTTGCTATGTGTGCTTTGTCATTCAGAAAGTTTTCAAAATAGTTCACCAGCTCCCAAAAAGCCTGTAGTTTTATGTTACTCGGTCTTCTTGCATCAGACACTGCTTTGACTTTTTCAGGGGAGGGGCTTATTCCTGAGCTTGACCCTATGTGACCCAAAAACTTTATTTCAGCAGCCTTCCAAATACATTTTTTCACATTTAATTTTGCTCCAAATTCCTCCAGTCTTTGGCAAACTTTTGAGATATGAGTACTCAATTTGTTTTCTGAATTAGCAGTGACCAAAAGATCGTTAAAGTAGGGGATGATGCCTTTGAGTCCACTTTTTAGTTTCCACTTTTGCTTGGAATATACTGGGTGCTGAAGCTATACCCAATGAAAGACATTTGCATCTAAATAAACCTATGTGTGTAGTAAGTGTTAGAATATTCACAGTTTTGTTGGTCACCGGGATTTGGAAGACTGCATTGAGGTCCAATTTTGGAAAATTTTTTAGACTTTTGCAGTGATGCTATGATTTCTCTGGAATTTGGAATGGGGTATGCAAGTTTGTTTAATATTGTTTTTTTTATTTTGTTAGTGCCAAGCTTCATTTTGTATGTGCTATTGATATCTGTTATTAAGTATATAAAACAAACTATTATTAAAAAACTGGTTTTCTTTTAAAAGCTTAAAAGCATTGCTCGTTTTTTCACTGTGGTAACAAAACTGATTTATTTATTTATCCTTCGTACTTTTTAAAAAATAAAAAACATTCCTAAAAATTTTATCCATGGTAAAGGTTTTATTAATTAATTTTTCCAATGTATGCATAAAGTGAACAATCATTACTGACGTATTTTATAGTATGTGTTTGTCCCCAGCCACATAAATCAGATAGTAAATTTAATTACTAAAATACTGACATACATTGACGATTAAATAGCATGGTTAATTAATGAAGATTTCACTAATATTTGGAAAAATCAAATCCTGCTATTATTTGTTATTGGATCTGAAAACAAAAATATTTGAGATCTTGCAAGAAATTAATTCTTACATCATAATTTTTTAATTATTTGCTGGTTCCAAAAAACAAATTCGGTGGTCGAGAGGTCAGCGACAATGCTTTACAAGCAGTTGTCCTGGGTTTGCAATTGCTTCCCAGCTGATGCTATGACACATGAAAAAAAACTATTCTGAATTGAGAGTAAATTTAATCTTATTTAACTAATATCAAAATTAATCATCTCTTTTATTATTTCTATAATGCATTATACACTTATTATATCAATAACAGTTTTAATTGTGCCAGAAATCTTCAGATCTATAACAAACTTAAAATGTAATTATAAATACATGAATATTTTACAGTTACATAACTTCTACTCATATATATCCCATATTGTAAATTCCCCTTCTTAATTAACATATATATCTTTATACTTCTTTATATACATACATTTATGCAAATATATATATTAACATTTTTATATTCATATTATCCAAATAATTAATCAATACCTTATATATATATATAGTAACCTTCTGGATTGACATCATAAATATTGATTTTAATTATGTAGCACTGTTTCAGTAACAGCTTATAACATCTTACTAAAAAAAAAGAAATAACCTGGAATTTTTAAATTTTTTTATTAATGACCTAAAAACTAGATTAAAAGCACTTATAGATATAATTGGAAGGTTTTGAGATATTTAATATTTTTCTTTAGTGAGTAATTGATGATAGGAAGGGGGGTGGCTTATCACAGAAGTTGTTAGTTTAGTTTAAGTTGATCTGCAGAATACTACTAATATTTGTTTAGATAGTTCTCTGGTTTATTTGCTTATAATATTCTAGTCTATAGTGTAAATAGTACAATATGTTTGACTCATTATCATAAAACTTTTTAGTTTAATCAAATTAGTTTAATACCTGTGGGATGGTAATTGTGAATGTTCATGTGTGCTTGTGTCATCTTTAAGCTTCATTTTCCATTCATGTACTTCATTAAACCACCAAATATCATGTCTCATATCAAAATATTTAATTTCACAACCAATAGCTTAAATAATCAGCTTAGTTACATTTTAATAAATTAATGGATCACTCGACTAGTGAATTATTAAAGAATAAATATACTATTAAATATTTTATTTGCTAAAATAATTATCATTAATTTTATTCTCTTACTTTAGAAATACAGAATATTTTATTCTTAGTTCAATTTAATATTTTTTTAAAAGACAGAATGATTTTTTTTCTTTCTTTTTTTTCAAGACAAAAAAGTTTCTGGCATAATTTCTGCTAATTAAAATTTAGTGCAATGGGTGGTGCAATTCTGTGTCTAGAGACCTTTAAACTTTCAAATGACCTTGGATTATTGGAAGAACAGATGCTTGGGTAATAGTCTGGGATATATATAAAAAGGGAAACCTTTAATAAGGGGGATTTTATTTAACTTCATTGAACTGCATGTTGCTTTCTGATTTTATTATAAAAGTTTCATTAGTACAATTTTGTTTTACAAGCTGATTCTTCCAAGACCCAAGTCTGAAAATGAAAAACCATTATTAATTCTTTAGAACATGGAAATGTAAATGACAGTAATAAGGTACATCTTCCTTACATTTTAACTAACTATTTTAAATTCTAAAGCCAAGATTTGAGATACATATGTGTGCTGTATTATAAAACTATTTAACATTAAATTCTAACATGAAAGAAGTAATGGAAATTCGTGTTTATGTTTCAAAATTATTTTTCTTAAAACTTAATTCTAATGTTAAAAAAATAATTGAAATGTGTGGACTCTTTTATTATGTTGGAAAAACGTTCAACATTTTCATTAAACATATCAGAGACTTTTTATTAATAAATTTTGCTAACTACAAAAGAATGAAGTTTAAAGGAAAAAATGTGCATGAATAATTTACTTTATTCTGCTTTATTATTATTATTGTTAAAACATTTACCTAAACATTTGTATTAAAAAAAAACTGAGAACAAATATATAATGTATAATTTAATGGATTAATTATTAATTTTTCTCAAAATATTCTTAATAAATGGATAGAAGATCATAAAACTAATTTGAATTTCTTTTACTTATTGTTCTCATTTGCAGTTGAAATTTCTTATTAAAATGTGTTATCAACAAACTTACATGAATTTTATAAACTGATTAGTTATGTGCTTTGAAAATGACTTTTAAAATTCAGAACAAATGCTTGAACATGTTTAATGACTTAAGTAATAGATTATTGCTATACCTACATGTAATAAATATTTACAGCCACAATAGAGAATTCTCAAATGTAATATTGACAGTGGTTTCATTAGTTATTGCTAAAAACTTTGAAATGCTGCTAAATTGAATCCAAATTAATATTATTTATCTCCCTGCAGGAACTTGTTATGTGTTATCAATATTTATACTTATATCAATCATCATAATCACTTAGTATATGACTAAAATATGTCATTTACAGACTGCAAATAAACTTTTTTTTCCACCTAGAAGAGAAAGAAAAAGTTTTAAAGATTATTATTATTTGTTAGCATTTAATAGATAGTTAGGTGTAAAAGATTGTCTTATGATTTTATTTTTATTATTATTTTTGTTTCTCTTCAAGAATGTTTCTCAAAGTATAATATGGAAAAATATTATACTTGGTAATTAGTATTATTTTAATGTAATTTTAATGTGTGCTTATGTTTCTATATGTGCATGTTAGCAATAGAAATATCCATTCGCTGTTAAGGGTGAACAGTTTGTCTTTGAAAAGAGCTCATTATATAAAATTTCATTGTTTTTCTTTGTGTTTCAAGAAGTTATAAAACAATTATTTCTTGACAGTTATTTTACTCGGAATTTAAAGATTTGTTGTATTCTAAACCAAACTTTTATTTCAATTTTGTGCTAATGCAGAATTGACTAAAAAATATTTTATCTTTGTTTGCTAGAAGTTATTTTGTCTTTTTTTAATAATAATTAGTATATTTCCAAATTAAAAAATATTATGCTTGTTGGAAATGAGAGATTTATTCACTATTAGCTTTACAATTATTAATTAATATTGTTATAGTATTTCTTACCAAAATGATTTGAAATTTTTTGTGCATTATTGTGCTCATATATATGTGTCTGTTATTTAATCTAGCTTGAATTGGGAGTAAAAAAAATAATTTAATGCCTATCGGTTTCAGACAATGAAAATGGGCCAAGAGAAGTTGAAGGATTAGATTTATTTAAGTGTGAATTCATTATTTCTTTATTATGCTTAGATTGAAATGTATTTAGTGGCTATTCAGAATGAAGTTATTTATGTTATGTAGTATATGGGATTGAGATAAGCTCTCCCTTAATTTATTGGAGTATTTGACATGGATGGATTATATAATATTTTGTCTGGGATTGAGAAAACTCTTTCCTGAGGATGTTGAAATATTTGTTAGGAGTAGATTATATCCTCCAGATTTAATAGTTGTATTTTATGAATTGTAGTATGAGAAGCCAAGTAGTAAATTTCCCTTATTTTGGTAATGAGACAGTGTCCACACCAGTTTGTTTTAAGTCTCAGAAGCTAGACTTGGGAGCTATTGTGTACTGTTATTTAAATGATTAGATCTTTGGTCTCTCATATGCCTTATAGAATGTTTTTCATCTTATATTCATAGCCAAGTGTGAGATAGTTTGCTGATAAAAAAGGAAAATAGAAGTAGAATTGATTTTTCTCACAGAACAGCTGAAGTAGAATTTGTATTAAAGCTTGGTTGGCCATTGTCATCATCTGTATTATATTTCTCCCAATTTCATAAGTAAACCAATCGGATTGACTTATATTAATTATTTTATAACAGATAGTATAATTCAGACACATGCATAAATTGTTAATTTAGAATGTATGGAGAAATCCATTATTAATGTGTAACTCTTTAATTATTGTTTCAAATCATTTTATATTGGATTATTTACATTTCATACCATCAACTCTCATAATGTTCCATCTCATTTGAATGAGCAAGCAAGAGAAAACAAAGTATAGCTAATTAATAGAATTATTCATGTAGTTTGTAAAGCATATTTTGACATCTTAATCTTATTTTTACTCTTATTCTTACTTTTACTCTTAGATTTAAACCCCTCTCATTTTATTTGATGTGCATTTGAAGTAAAATGCCAAGAATTTTAGTTTCACTTTATAATTTTAATGCCAGTGTTTAATAGAGTTTTATTTTTCATGAGCATATCAGAAGTGATTGATAGCTTGAGTGTATTGAAAATAAAATATCACATGTAGAATGATCTTATAATCAATTATCTTAGTGTAGTATTATATTTCTGTGTCATATGTTTATCAAAATTGACTGATAGCTTGAGCCAATTTTGTAAATAAAATATCAGGAAGTTTTAGTTTTGTGTTATTATTTTAGTACTGGAATTATCTTTCTTCCATAAGTCTATCAGAATGCACTGATAGGTGACATATCTTAAAGTAAAATATAGAAAGTTATCTTTATGTTGATGTTAAAAACATCTAAAATATGTATATGCGTAAATTATAAAACCAAATGTTTGTTTAAAATATTTTGTAAATAAATGTTTTATTTATTTAAAGTTGTATTCAGATTTCTTCTTTGACATGCATTTGTATTTCATATTTCCACACATGCACACACATTTACATATCTAATATGATATGATTGCACTATTCCATTTAATTTAATGATGAACATGTTCAGATCTGATGATGTTGCCTTCCTTGATTCCGACACTGTGTGAAATGTTGATTATTTAATGATTCTCTAAAATTTTTATCATTTAGTTATTGTTTAGGTGATGAATTGAAATCAAAATGCACCCTATTTCTTTCATTATCTAATTACCATTATTTTGTTAAGATATTGCTTGATTTGTGTCATTACTTTTATAATAGTGATTAGTAGTTGTTGAGAAGTATAGATTTCAAATTAAGCCATGCAATAAATTAATTCCCTGAGGTATTCACTTATTAACTTGAAATAATATTAATTCAGTTAACTAATTTAAATTCCTGTACAATTAAAAGTTAAGTAATGTTGTACACCTGGATCTCATCTATGCGATATATAGGTTTCTTAGAAAACATGCGCAAACGAAATCGCGCAAAAATAGACATAACTTACATTGAAAAAGGGGGGATGCAGTCTGTGATTTTTCAAAATTTGCGTAAAAGCAAAGCACCAACATAAAATTACTTTAAAATTCGTGCAAAAAAAATATAAGGAAATAAAATATGACTAGTAAAAAATTTCAAATTTGAAAAAAATTGATACAAGACAAACTTTTTTAAACTATAATATTTAGTTTTATTCAAAATAATATATTTTTATGCATAATTTACAGTACAGTAATTTACATTTTTTTATACATGTTTTAATTATTATCGCTATTTGCCGAAAAACACGTTCGTTTGTACTCTCATGTTGTGTTAATGGCTTTCTGTTGACAACGTAATTAGTAATTAATCTTTGAGACAATGATTTTATTAATTGTTTATGAACTTAAACTTATGATAATAAAAAAAACATTTATTCACCACTGCTGGGAAAAATTTAATTAAAACTAACAACTAAAAATTAAATTCTTATTTTTGTCTTTAATTTTTTAATTTTCAATTCCATTTAAAAATCAAATTTCATTTTACATCACATTAATTTCAAGTCACCGTAAGTAATTTTTAAATTGTTAATTACAATTAAAAATCAGATTTTAATTTTTAATTGTCAAATTTAATTGTGCCCACTGCTATTACTCACCTTTTAAAAATAAACTTGCAGACACTAAATGATTAATAATTGATTACGTTCTTTTTTAAAAAGCAAAAACAAAATATGATTTAAAATGCAAAATTAACACGCACAATGTTTAAACAAATTTACATTATAATCTTATAAAATTTAATGTGTGTATACATAAAATGTGGAAATCATGATTTTAATTTCATTATTGTTGCATAAAATCTTACTATTATAAAGCACTGAAAATATTGAAATTACTAAGATGAAAGTCGAATTCCAATAATGTGCTATTACTTTCAATATAACGTAAGTGCGCAAAATTTATTATTTAAAGTAATAGTGCATTATCGAAGTTCGACTTCCGGTGAAACATGAATTGCGTAACTTCAAAATCATGTTAAAAAAGTCCGCGTAAAAAGAGACCCAGGTGTATTTTATTTTATATTTAGTTCCAACTTGCTATGCAGTATAGTTAATCAACATTACATTTTATTTTATTAATTTAATTCTCTCACATAGTAGAGTTTGTTCAATGCATGTGGATGGTGGGAGATGAGGTATAGACTATAACTTGCCAACTTAAATGGTAGAACTTTACCAATTCCAACTATTTACTTATTCTAAAACTTAATACATGCTTTGTTCCTATTAATCATAATGTTTGCTCCCACATCTAATATACATTTTACACCTTATAGACCTTTGTAGCCCCCAACTGAGCTAAGCTAAGGTAGAACGAGCCTCATTAATAATTTTAATGCAAAACCAGACTAGTAGTTTATTCCATGATCAATAGAATTTCCACCCCTGGGTATTTGTTGTTAAGAAAGGTAGGAGAGGTGTTGGGTGATATATATAATAAATTAAGTTTGATATCTGTATTTGTTCCACATTATATGTAATATACAAATCAATATATACATATATCAAAATACAGTAAAATTTACATAAATTATATTATTTTTAGAAATACTTTCAACTATACATTTTGTATTCTTTATCAACTATATAACATTGAATACTCAAAACGAGACAACATTTAACAATACCCATAGTTCAATTCAGATTTCCCATAATTCTGTTATCTTAACATTTGATGACTGGTGATTCATTAACATTTGACAATTTCTTGAAATCAACATAGCCTCTTTTATTTTACATTTATTATGACAGCATTCAATTTGAATAATTTTTATATTTTTATAATCAAGTTTAAATCCACATTGACAAGATTTATTATGATCACATATAACAGATGATGAAGATTTATTAACATCTATTCCAGATTGTTTCTCTTTTTGAATTCTATTATATAAAAGCATATGCTCTTTTATTATTTTCTTAAATGTACACTTAGATTTTTGTAAGCCACATCCACATATCAATCTATATATAATAGAATTTTGATTAAACTTTGAATTTTGAATTTTAGAGTTATTAAGTAATCTATTTATATTATTTGTTGAGAAAAAAGCAATATGTCACAAACCATTATAAATTCTCATAATAAACATGACCTGCTCATCCGATATAAATGGCATTGAAATCCATTTCATTTTGATATTTTTTTTATTTTTAATTTTATTATATTGTTGATTCCTTTTAAATTTTATAATAATATTAGTAATAGCATTTTTATAATAACCAATTTTCAACAAATCATTAACAAATAAATGTACATTTTTTATTTTGTCACTAGAATATTTGCACAATTTTTCATTTCAAAATAAGAATGATTTCAATCCAGACAGCTTATGACATATAGGTATATGTGATTCATAGGGAATAAAACCTCTAGTTTCAATTGGTTTAATTAACATAAGATAATCCAAACTGTAATCATTATGTGTAACTTGAATATCCAAGAATTTTATGAAATTGTATTTCTCTTCAGTTATAACCCACTTTATATCCTTAATCTGATTTAATTCATGAAATAAATTGATTATTAAATCTTGTTTTCCACAAATAAAAACATCATCCACATATCTATGATATACCTTAATTTTTTGATATTTCAATTGCATTCAAATTTTACTTTCATAAGTTTATATAACAAAATTACAAATTTTAGCAACAGCAGGAAGACCCATTGGCCAACCATAACTCATTTTATAATATTCATTATTAAAATTAACAAATATTTTTATCAATAAACTGCAATACTTTTATAATAAAATTTATAATATCAGACTTTACATTTTTTGAAACAAAAGCATTATAAATAATATTAATTGACTCTATTTGATCTATTGATCCATACATTTTATTTATATCAAAAGTATAAATTGTGTCATGTAACTCTATATTTTTTTTAAAATTTTATCCACAAAATCAAACAATGGTGAAACAGTATATTCTCTAAAACCTAAAATATCTTGAAGTAATAATTCAATATATCTACATGTTTGATAATAATATGCATCACCAAAATCAATCATCAATCTCAATGGATAATTTTCTTTATGTAGCTTTATATTCGACAATATCCTAGAACAAATAGCCGATGGTAGATATGTTATAATATGTATAACTACCAATAGCTTTATTCTTAGTTTTTTTTTTAATTTCATTTATAAATTTCATGCAAGATGTATCTATATTTATTATTTCACTATTTTGAAATTTAAGCTTTTTCATTTGATCCATAACTTTTTTATTATATTTCACTCTCATAATCAAACACATTTGACCCTTGTCCTCTTTTAAGCACACTAAATCATTATTTAATATAAAACGTTTAAATTTATTAATTTGACATAACCATTTATCATTCCTATTATATTTAAACTTTTTATTACTTAATAACTCTAAAATTCAAAATTCAAAATTTAATCAAAATTCTATTATATATAGATTGATATGTGGATGTGGCTCACAATACCTCAGTGAATCTAAGTGTACATTTGAAAAGAGAATAAAAGAGCATATGCTTTTATATAATAGAATTCAAAAAGAGAAACAATCTGGAATAGATGTAAATAAATCTCCATCATCTGTTATATTTGATCATAATAAATCTTGTCAATATGGATTTCAATTTGATTATAAAAATATGAAAATTATTCAAATTGAACGTTGTCATAATAAACATAAAATAAAAGAGGCTATGTTGATTTTAAGAAATCATCAAATGTTAATGAATCGCCAGTCATCAAATATTAAGATAACAGAATTATAAGAAATCTGAATTGAATTATGGGTATTGTTAAATGTCGCCTCGTTTTGGGTATTCAATGTTATATAGTTGATAAAGACTACAAAATATATAGTTGAAAATACTTCTAAAAATAATATAATTTATGTAAATTTTACTGTATTTTGATATATATATATATATTGATTTGTATATTTCATATATATATATATTATTGTTTTATCTTACATTTATTTATCATCTTACTTTTAAAAATATATTCACTTTTGACTTTATATTATTCATATTTTAAATCCTTTACATTTCTTATCTTTTTATATATCGACACCTAATATTTATCCTTAGTTTACATTTACAATCTTAACTATTTTTGTTTTCTTTTTTTATATATTTTCACCTATTTTTTAATTTATAATTTTCTATTATAACTTATATTCATCTACTCCTAAATTAAAACAACTGTTAACTATTTAAATTTTATTAAAAGTTTAAATAGTTAATAATTGAGTTAATTTAGGAGTAAAAGATGAGTATAAGATATAGTAGAAAATTATAAATTAAAAAAATAGGTTGGAAATATTTAAAAATGGAAAATAAAAAGAGTTAAGGTTTTAAATATAAATTAAGAATAAATATTAAGTATCATTATACAAAAAGATAAGAAATGTAAAGAATTAAAAATATAAATAATATAAAATTAAAATTAAGGATAAAGTCAAAAGTCAATATATTTTTAAAAGTAAAATGATAAATAAATGTAATATAAGCCAATAATATACATATGATTGCAAATAAGAGATATTGATTAATTATTTGGATAATATGAATATAAAAATGTTAAAAAAGTATGTATTTGCATAAATGCACGTATATAAGGGAGTATAAAGGCATATCTGATAGATATTTATATTAATTAAGAAGGAAAATTTATAATATGGAAAATATATATACATGTGAATAGAAGTTATGTGTCAATGTAAAATTTCATGTATTTATAATTATATTTATGTTTGTTATAAATCAGAAGAAGATTTCTGGGGCAATTGAAACTATTATTGATAAATAAATGTATAATTCATTGTAGAAGTAATAAAGAAAATGATTAATTTTGATAGTAGTTGAATTAAGCAATGCAAAAAGAAAAGATTTAATTTTATTTAATAATACTTTTAAACATTTTCTGTGAGGATTCATTTTGATAGATGTTGAAAACATTTTTTTTTTCAAAATCTTATAATAATATATAAATATATAAGCTATGAAGATACAGTTTATATATAAAGCATTTAAAATTGCTTAATTTGAAAATAAAATACAATTAAAATGGAGCATTTAGAAATATGTAAAATTAATATAAAAAAATCAGAATTGAATTATTTAAGTTACTTTTTTTGTAGTTTTTAATATGTATACATTTTGATTTGTATGTTTTAATTGTCTTTATAATATGATACATATAAATACTGTATATGATAGAACTCTGAAAGAAGCTATTGGACAGTTGAAACTGTTGACTACTTTTTGGAAGTTTTCAATTTGCATTTAAAATGCATAAAAGAGTATATTGGTATTGCTTGATTATTTTTGTACTAATATTTGAAGAGATGATTAGTCAATACAAGGAAATGAACTTGAGAATGCCAGTAATATTAAAGGTTATTCTTGTTTTCAATCTGGGCATAATATTTATACAAATAGGAAAGAAGTTATTATTCATGTATTCACATTATAGACCTAAATAGTATCAATCAGCAATTCAAATCTTTTAATTACTTATGCCCAAGATAATATTTTTCTGATAAGATTCTTATCCATTGTTTAGATTCAAATTCACTGTCTTTGTAGAATTAGATATAAGATGCTAGTATTTAATCTTTCCTATTTATATTAAAAACTTTATATTTCTTTTCTCATCTTTTTTTGTGAAATGAAGCCATTGTTATCAGTACAGATAAATTTTCTGCATTCTATTTTTGAAAAATCATGATAAATAAAATGATAATCTATAATTATCTTTTAGAGTTACTGAAATTTTTCTAATGGAGTGCATTTTGTCAAGTAAATTAATGTTGTTTTTTTGCATTGAGGCTAGAATGATAAAGGTAGCAAAGTTTTTAATTTATTCTAAAAGTGTTTGCCAATGTGGACAATGTCTTCCACAATTTAATGTACTGTTAAACTCTAGAATCAAAAGTTTTTCAATCTGTTATTTCATGTTTAAACATCTCATGACACCAGAGTGACAAACTATTTGAGTATTATAAAGGGTATGGGCAAAAAATATAGCTTCTTCACAGCTGATTCAATTTAAACACAGTCTAATTAGTTTTGAAGCAGATAATTCTCAAAACTATTACATTAATTTTTGTTAAATAATTTTTTCAAAAAACTTGTAATGAATATATATAATCATGATAATATGTTGTACATTTTGGATCATTATTAAATTTTAAATTTTTTATATATTTTGCATTCACACCAAATTTTTGACAATTTTTCTGTAGAGATAATATTGGTTAATAATTTTTCAGTCTATATTTTGTAAAACTAAAGAAGTATATAATGCCCTCCTGTAAAATTTTCTGCTTTAAAAAGATCAAAGATGAGTTGAAGACTAACAATATACACTGTTTTTATAATATTAAAAAAAATAGAACCAGCAGTTATGTTGTATGATGCATTTTTTAGTTTTGTCAATATATTTGACTATGGGACATTCAACTGAAAAAAAATATGATTTTTAAAAATGGGTTCATCTTCCATAATGATTTAAATGATAGATTATATGTACACTCATCATTGCATCATGGTGCCCTTTATAAAAAACATAGTTTAATTTTAATAACAAAGTAATTAACATATTACATTGAATGTAAGCTATTCCTGAATTTAAACTGCAGTAGGATTTTAAGTTTGGAAAATTAGAAAAAAATCTAAAAATGATCTTATAATAGATATGTTATTAAAAAATAAGAAACATTTGATTTACTTCACATTCAGATATACCTTCATTTTTGACATTTTTACTTTAAGAACATGAATTCTCATCTTCACTATTCCACCAGAATACATCATCTTCAGTGCCATTTAAATCATTATTAATGCAATATTTTAAAAAAGATTTTTCTGACAAACTTTTTTAAGAATATCTTTGCAAGACTGCAAAACCCACTGAGCTATTGTAGAAGATAGAACTCATTTTATTTTACCAGTAGGCATCAAAGATTAATCTTATTGATTTAATTATGCTTCATAGTGGGTTCTCATTTTATCTTTAAAGAATTTTTTAACAGACACATCAAGTAGTTGAGGGTATGGCATACCTGCTGGTATTATTATCAGATCACAGCCTTTTTTATTTTAAGCTTAATGTCATCAGTTAAATGTCCCCAGATTGTATCCATTACTAAGATGCTTTGTTTTTTTAAAAGGACACCAGGTCTCTTCTAAACAATGTTTCATCAATTCTGTTGTCACCCATGCATTTTTTGTACTTGAATTATAACACACTTAGGAAAATTTTCCTTGTGTACAGTTTCTCTGTTCAAAATAAATACACTGTTCAGGTTTACACACACCTGCACATATATAATGTAATATATAAGGGATTTTCAATGAAAGTGATGGCTGAAGAGTTGTGGGTTGGATTAGTTTGAAACCTGTCCATTAAAGTATGAAGATCTAAAGCTGAGCACTGATTGTATATATGTGTGGAGATAGTAGTCTGGACCAACTGATTGCTGGTGTAGCATGAAATACATATATTGGTGATTATTTAGCTTTTCAACATGTATATGAGCAGGTGGGTCAGAAATATGAGATAGCATGGAGAGCTGAGAGTCATGTGAAAGTCTGAGTTCAAATCTATTTAAAATAATAAAAAGTGAAAATTTGTTATAGACAGCATTACAGTAATTTATGATTTTTTATATTGAGTAGTTAAAATTTTAATTTATTTTTCTCCTTGTTTGTTTACTGTATCATTTCTTGGCACATCAAAAAAAATTGCTGTTTCATCAGCATTTATGATTTGGCAAACAATATTCATACACTTTTCTAAGTTGATTACTTCACACTCAAAACTAAGAAACTTATTGTCATAATCTATAGGCAACTTTTGAGTTATTGTAGTCCATCTTCATAATGCTAATCTTTTTCATTTCATAAACTTTTCACACCATCTATGATTTGTTTTAAATATTTCACCACTATTTTTAGCATTTCTTTGGTTTTAAACATAACTGTATCTCTTGTCACTGGTAAACCCTTACCACATATTTTCTTTATATAAGATAAAACATGTATCAATTTTAGTATATCTTTATTTTTTAGGTACTGGGAATGTTTTTCTGTGTTTTTTACATTGAAATAACCTTCCAATGATGAACACTATTTTCATCTTTTACCATTTAAAATTTTTTGGTGTACAATTAATTTTAGTATCATATGTAGATTGTTTTTCTATCATTAATGAGTATGGGTAATAAAAAAAATTCAAAATTAAAATATGCCCAGATATCATGTGATTATATGTAGCTGCTATTAATGATCATAATACAATATGAATGCATAGAGTGTAAAGCAAAACGCAAACACTGAGGAATGAGAGATCAGCAGAAATAAGATGTTAATATGTTCACTTTGAAATTAAAATACACTCCATTTTTACATTTTCAAAATTTGAATAAAAAATGAAGCTTATATTTAAAATAATATGGTATTAAAAACATTACTGGCAACAATTTATACATTACTTAATTTATATTTTTACAATTTCAAACCTTTTCACATGTAATGAAGTAAATTGAATTCCATTTATCAAATAAAGTGACATTAACATTCACAAAATTAGATTATTACAAAGATAAAAATTAAACTTGTATAAATAAATTATTTCATAACCTTATTTGTAATTAATATTTATGCAGTAAATGACTAACTTGTGATTTAATGAACTAATTTACATATTTATGAATGTTGTCTGTTGCATAGCAATACAGGTAACACAAAAAATAAATACTAAAACAAATTAACAGTAGCTACATGTATAGGTATGATTTAGATCATTATATTATAGTAGGCATTTATATACTTTTAGTAAAACATTACCTTTAAGATTATAACTTTGTAACTTTATTTGTTATCCATTTTGCATCATTCCATAACTTTTTGCTTAAACTAAATTTACATAAGTCAAATTCCCATGATTCAGAATATGAATATATTTTCTCTACAATGAAAATTTAATACCTGGAAGATGCATTGTAAAATTTTAAAAATACAATGGCAAGATTATCAAATCAACCAATATGTTCCAACTTGCCAGATGTGATACCCTAAAGTCCATTGTTCTAAAATCACATCTTTGTTGAATTGGTCTTATAAAACAAATGAAATATGGAAGACTTCCAAAGAATGCTTTATGGTAAACATGAACATGGGTTTCATAAGAGAGATAGACTTCATCTTCATTATAAGAATTATCTCAAAGACATTTTAAAGAAATATTAATTGTTTTTATTAGAAAGATATGATAGAGAGTGGAATACATTGGAGAGCTCCAATTAGACATAGTGTAGAAGTACTTCAGAAAGAAGATTTTTCTGTGAAAGAAAATGAAAGACAGCATCACAAAATATTAAACAAGTAGAAAAATAAAACAAAATGTTCTCCATGTGGATGTATTTGTGGAGTATGAATTGGTTTGTATAGTTTTCATAAAACTTATTGCTAGAGCAATTTTCCTCTCACTTTTCTTGGAGTTAAAAGAGCCATACTATTTATGAAAGGCTGATGTGCATAAATATATTACAAATGATAATTACTTATAGCATAAGATAGAAATGAGAGGAGAGCTGTATTGATTTAAAAATATCATTTTAAATTTTTATTGCACTTTATTTATGCCAGAAAAGGTTTCTGGCAAGTGCAAATGCTCACATGTTGGACTTAAAATGGGCAACCTTTCTTATTATTATTATCTTAACTTTATTATAAATATGACTACCACAAATATCTTTTTGATATAAATTAAATATAAGCCGTTTAAAATGTATATTACAACTTTTCTTCTTTTAAGAAATATATATTCTTGTTAAGAAAGGGTCAATTTGAGTTATATCTTTGTTTTCAAGTTTTTTATGATTTCAAGTTTGTTATGATTCTGATTTTATAATTACAACACATTTGTAAGTGTATTAAATGAAAGAAATTAAAATGCATTAAAAATAATTTTAAACTAGACCAAACTTATGTATGTTTGGCTTTTAATCAAAACGTAACATTTAAAATGTAAATCCAAGTGTATTACAGTTCAATTATAAATCAATATTTTTAAAATTTTCCAAACAAATTTGTTTTCCTAACAATGTATTAATGAATATATATATAATGGAGGTATAGATAAAACAGCCTTTAAATAGTCCAATTGCACATAAAGGTTTTATTAATAGATACTCATAAAATAGGAAAAAAAATCAGAATTTATCATTTGTTATATGGTTTCTGAGTATTTTTCTAGTTTTATTTTACTTTTTAGTTAAGAATCGCCTAACATTCATTTACTGAGCACTGCTTTGGTTATCAATTAGCTATCTAAAAAATTCCAATCTATTGACAACTTTTACTCAGTCTGGGCTTTGAATTCAGATCACAGATATGGTAAATGAATGCATTGCCATTGTACCCTTAGATCTTCTACTCATATATATAAAATACATATTTTGTGGGTTCATCCGTGTTAAAAACTTAATATTAATATACTGATGTTTTGACTTGGTCACACAAGCCATCCACAGAGTTATAAAAGGTAGAAAGACAGTTGTAGAGGCGCTACAATCACTGATTTGAATAAAATGTTAAAATTCCACCAATAGCAAAAAATGTTAAATTTAGGAATGTTTTTTTAAAAAATCTTTCCTAATAGGAGGAAGTTTGCATGTATCATCTCGCTTATTGATACAATCTGGCCTTTTAAGTATCTCAATGGCTTCTCTAATTTTGCATTGGTAGAGATTATCACATCTGGATATGACCCTGGTACTAGAAAAATCAATTTTATGACCTGAATCTATAGATGTGATAATCTCTACCAATGCAAAATTAGAGAAGACATTGAGATACGTAAAAGGCCAGATTGTATCAATAAGCGAGATGATACATGCAAACTTCCTCCTATTTGGAAAGATTTTTTTAAAAAACATTCCTAAATTTAACATTTTTTGCTATTGGTGGAATTTTAACATTTTATTCAAATCAGTGATTGTAGCATCTCTACAACCGTCTTTCTACCTTTTATAACTCTGTGGATGGCTTGTGTGACCAAGTTGAAATGTCAGTATATTAATATTAAAAGTTTTTAACATGGATGAACCCGCAAAATATGTATTTTATATATTTAACCCGCGCAAATCTTCATTTTAACATATATATTGAAGCAATGGATCTGAAGCCTGATCCATGCTTCACATCTTCCTATAAACTTAATTAGTATTGTAGACCTGAATTAAGTTTATAGTTCAATATCAGCAGGGTTTTGCATTAGAGTTAAAAATAATTATGCTTATCAAATGTGTATTACATTTAAATATTTTGTTTTAAATAAATTTCATTCTATTAATAAAAATTGCTTAACCTATTAGTCAAACATATATATACATCTAGCGTATATATATGAGTTAATGCAAAATTCTGCTGAAATAAAATGCTTATTCTACTATAAAAAAATAATAATATATTGTTGTTAAAATTTTGTTAAAATATTTAGTATGATTTGATTTTGAGATAAGCCTGCCAACATTTTCTAAAAGAATGTATAGTTTTAATTAGTGAGCCATTCAAGTGTAATTAAAGATGGCCTTCTCTTTCTTTCTTTTTAATTAAGAGAATTCAAACTTTGAAGTAAGAAAGTTAGAGTAAAAAAGTTAAAGTTATTTTTAGAAAGTGTTGCTTTGAAACAAAGGAGCATGGGGAGGCTTATCAAGATCTCAGATCATACAAACAATAGAAGGTAGCTGACAGAGAGGGTATAAATAGAAGTGAGAACAAAAGACTAGATGATTCAGATTTTTCCTTTTGAAGGATTCAGTTGATTCTGATTTTCCTTGTGAAGGTGATTCTTTCAGAGTTTGCTATTGCAAGATTGATTCAGATTTTGCTATTGCAAGGTGCATTCAGATTTCTCTTAGGAGAACTCTGTCAGATTTTGTTCGTGATTTTATTCCCAAAAGTCTACAACTGTTGTCTACAAATCATGAAGAAGTTTGAACCTGCTCAAGCTAAAAATCATATAAGTTTGATAGATTCTACTATGCTCGGCTAGGCAAATAAATAGCTTTGCCTATCGCCGAGGTTCCGGAATACCATTCAAAATGCCTTAATATCCACTCAATAGTCATCTGAACTCTGTGCCGTGTCTGGAGAACTTTTCGTGAAACCATACTACATATTTTCATTGTCCGGACAACTACATCTCGACGGTCGGATCAAGCCACGAACGCCGTAGGGAACATGACCAAGGAAAAAGGACGGTAATCGTATCTCCTCTATTGAACTATTTCTTATGCTACCTTTTGTTCATTTTTTTCTAATTGCTTCAGTGAATTTATATGTATTTGCTATGTAACCATTTTTATTAGACTAACCTTAAATATATATATTGTGTGATCATCTATCTATATGTAACCTTTTTCCCTTCGCTATTCTTCCTTACTAACCAGTGTAAATATTTAGTATTCCATTGCGGTTAAGTTTAATAGTTAATTTTTGTTCATTTAAAATCTCTTTCCAATTTTATTTATGTTTGTTAATTAAATACGAGTCAGTTTCTTTTGTGTGCCAACTTGATCTCTTTGATAACGCCTCTTTTGTCCGCCATTAGCTTTACGTATATCTGATTTAACTATATACGTTTTAAATAATTTTTAAACACTGTTTGTAGCGCAAAGCAATTAGAAATGCTTGCGAAAGATTCTTTTTTTTATCGTACTTTATCGAGAAGATCGAGTTGACAATTTTTAATAAAATTGGGAAGAAAAGATTTAGACCGCAAACCTATTAATCTGTTTTTATTGTCTAATTAGTTTGTTTCATTAATTTAGGGGAATAGCGGAGGCCATTAAATCATTATTCCTATTTTAAAGTCATTAATTAAAGATCTATTATTTAACTAACAAGCTTGACTTTTGCTAAATTTGTTATAAATGCTTTATTTTACTTTTCAATGATCCAGGCACGCATAACGCAAAACACATATTTCTTAGTACTTTTGCACATTTAACTATTTAGCTCCTTAGGATTTCCCGTCCATGTCTCTACCGCTGTTGCTAAGCTTTGTGGCCGGTTGAAAAATAATTTATGCATGGCTCAGATAGTGTTGTTTGTTCGTGATCAGGCCTCGAGAATAGGCGAATGGGCAGAGGTCATAGTATTCTTGATTTAATATCTCGCGTATGAGTGGCCCCGAGGTACCTTCGCCTAGTATTCGAACTGGGTTAAGCCAACATACATCATCTGACTGTCACAGTAGATTTTTTTTTTTCCGTAATTCTGGACGCCCATCGTGGGCCGAATTTCATTTTTTTTATGGGAAGAATAGGAATAGGGTATTTGAAATATATAGGTAGATGTATAATATTTTTTTTCTCATGAGTATTCTGTACACATATATATAATGATTTTTTTTTAAAATAACAAAATAATTGTTAGTTATACGTAATATTTTTTTGCTTCGAGTTTGTCGCCACGGGACGAATGTCATTTTTTTTAAAAAAAAAATTAGTACCCTGAGAAGTTAGTTTTAGTTTAATATATTTATATAAAAATATACGTATAATTTTTCCGAGTTTTGTTTCCTAATGAGAGCCAAATGTCATTTTTTTTAATTAATTAAAAAGTTAAATGTGTCATAAGGTAAAAAAAAAAAAATTTTTCCGAGTTTGGTATATATATAAAATGAATGTTTTACGTTTAGAAAAGTTAACACTCCGTTAGTTGTTTTTTTTATATATATATAAGGAGAATAAAATATCAGAGTTATAGAAATTTTTTTTTTCCGAATGAGTAGTTTTGTCATGGCCAGTCGCCATATTGTTGTTTGTCTTATAAAGTATATCGCTTCGATGAGGCGGAAGTGTCAAATATATACCCACCCGCCCTCCCTTAAAATAGCTTTCGTACTTTATGTTACTTTAGTACTACTTAAACATGAGAAGTTTTGAAATAATAATGTTTTTCGAAATATAACATATATACGATAGTGTTAATATTTTAGTAAAAATTACAAATAGATAATAAAAAAATTTTCCGTTTGTATAAATTTTTGTGAAGATCTAAGAGATAACATTTTTCCATTAATAGAAAGTTTTTCGAAGATCAAAAAGTTTTGATAAGTTCAAATTAACACGTGTCAACATACGGTGTTAGCAAATATTTTTTTCACTTTCTCTGCGTTTCGTTTTTATATATAATGAATAATTTTAATCATGCAAAATTTTTTTTACTTTTAAATATTTTGCAGTTACGTTTCTCTGCAAATATATAAGTATAAGTTTCGTAAATATCAAATTTAATTTTCAACTTAATACAAAGTAAATGCGTATGTTCGTTTAATAAATATATATATATAAAGTATTTTTGCATAACATATATGTCAGCCACCTTTAGTTAAGATTTTTTTTTTCTCTCAATTCGGATTATGCTATTGAATCATTTATTGAGTAACCGTTAGGTGAAGCCCCTTTGAAGTAACCGTTAGGTGAAGCCCTTGTTTTTTAGTGATCGTTTATGAAGATTCTTTTAGTAACCGTTTAGGTGAAGACCCCTTACACTGTAGAGTTCTCGATTGCTGAGTAGCCTGAAATAATAGGTCTACGTCTGCAATCATTGCTTCCTTGTCATAGTTGCGACCAGCGTTTACTAGCCTGAAATAATAGGAGTATGCGGTTGGCAATATGACATCTTTCTAATAAATTCATGTACATGATAATAAAAGAAATATTTGTATAGGTATATCTGTTTGTATATTTATATGTAGTCATATATATGCTTATTTAATGATGTACATATTCATATATATGGATGCATATGGTATACACTTCGTTATAGTTCGGTAAAACCCGTTTTTATATAAATGTTTTTTAAACAGTTTTTGATCTCAATGCGTGATTCTGTAAAATTGCGTGATAATTGTTAATCTATTTCGGGTGTGACCAAAATGGTAGTTGGTTTCGATCCCAGGTTCATAATTCGGAGTGGCGGTTATCATGGGATTTTACTTTTATTTTAATTGTTTTTTGTATTAATATTTTGTTTTGTTAATCGTACTTTAGGCTGGTTAAATTTTTTTTTCTGTCTTGACCAAAATGGTAGCGTGGTTTCGAACCCAGGTCAGACATGTTACCTTACTTAGTTGTTATACGTCTTAGACTTACTTAATATTGTCATTTAAAATACCATTTACTTATTCATGCAGAGATTTTTTTGAAAGTGAAGTGAAAATCAAAATAAATTGTAATCGCATTAAACTTTATAAACCTTATCAATGTGTGCTTGGATCATTATCCATTAATATGTATATTTGATATGGCCATTGTCTTGTCGACTGGCGCCCTTCTCAAATAAATTTGTCGGCAAGTGCAATCTCTCATATCGGATATCAAATAAACCAAACTATAGTAGATGATCAAAATAACAATGTATGCTTAGTGAGCCAAAATAATTTTTAAACATGACTTATGTATATTTTGCTCACATATTCCTTTGAAATATATACTTGTTATTAATGTAAATGCATTTTTTAGTTGTTTCAGGTGTCGAGAAAGCCAGGTCAAGCTGTAAGTGTATTATTTTAATTATATGTGACAAAATAGCAGTGATATTTAATGAAATATATAAAAATAATAAATAAAGTGAGGAGAATAATATGTAGTATAAATATTAAAGACAGACACGGCAGGATTTGATATTTTTTTCATGAACAAACAGATACATATAGGCATAGGGTTAAGATAGGACCTCGTGAGGTAGGCAAAGTTAATTTCTGAAAACATATAAATAAAACAGATAGTTGAACTTAGAATATGATTTATTTTAGAAAGAATTAAATTTTTATATATACAGAAGAACATAGCTCTAGATACGTATAATAAAATATATTATTTTGATTATTTTTTTTTCTTGCATCTAAGTTATAAAATAGTGATTGTTAGAGAACAAAATAGCCAATATTAGGCAAAAATGGACCAACCGAAGAAAGTTCAGATTATACACATGAGGAGGTATGTCAACCTTCCAAATACAGCAACATCGACTCATAGTGACCAAGAAAACAATGTGAAAGATCTCATCACAGAAATGAGACAAGAATACAAAATGATGATGACCATGTTCCAAGAATTCATGAATATGACATCACAAAGACTGAACCGTTTGGAGGAAAACATGGGTCTCCAGCAACAACATACTACCAGAACAAAAGTATTACCAGATGATGATAATCCGGATAAGGGACAAGACCAACAAGAGCAAGGTGATATTCAGGTTGAATCACTGATTGATGAAGAAGCATGTAAAGATAGTCACCACTTGGACTTGTCAGTCAAACACAGAAGGCAAAGTGGAGAACAAAATTGTCGAATCATAGAGGATAGCAAGAGCACAATGATGCTTCAGACTGTGGATTTGGTAAACGAAACTGAAAAGATGGGACAAGACATTAATAATAAAATGAGTGACTTGACTGGAGCTACTCCGATACATTTGCAGTATGCCACAGCATGTCTTCAGGTATTCAAAACCAAAATCTTAGTGGAAGAGGAGAAAATAGACCAACTAGGAAACCAAAAGATCACAAGCGAACGATTAAGACGGGCAGTGCTGCATCGGAAGACAAAACGAAACCGCCAATATCAATTCAGGCAAAGGAAGCAAGTGTGGCTGAGAGATCTGAGGCCAACTAGTATAGTGCAGAGAGAAGTAAAAAAGAGATCGGAATATATAAAGGCCCTCATTTGTTAAAAAAGAAGTGTGGAATAAGTGTTTTGTTTTGGAAAAATAATCTCAGCATAAAAAGAGAATATAATATTAGAAACAGAAACTTAAAACCTTATATACCACCGGACCCCGGAAAATATGCAAATTAAAAATAGATACATACCATGTTAGACTAGAACCAACACTAACCAGACCCTAGTTATATATAGTAAAAGAAAGAAAGATTAGTCAGTAACAAATGAAATATTACAGCAAATAAAGAGTAGGCTTGAACTCACCTGGCACAAATTCTTACCTCTGACCTGAAGCAACAGCATTTTTTTTAAACATTTTTTTTGCTCACTAACTATTGGGAAATGAAGCAATGGATCTGAAGCCCGATCCATGCTTCACATCTTCCTATAAACTTAATTAGTATTGTAGACCTGAATTAAGTTTATAGTTCAATATCAGCAGGGTTTTGCATTAGAGTTAAAAATAATTATGCTTATCAAATGTGTATTACATTTAAATATTTTGTTTTAAATAAATTTCATTCTATTAATAAAAATTGCTTAACCTATTAGTCAAACATATATATACATCTAGCGTATATATATGAGTTAATGCAAAATTCTGCTGAAATAAAATGCTTATTTACTATAAAAAAATAAGAATATATTTTTTTGTAAAATCTTGTTAAAATATTTAGTATGATTTATTTTGAGATAAGCCTGCAATACATTTTCTAAAAGAATGTATAGTTTTAATTAGTGAGCCATTCAAGTGTAATTAAAGATGGCCTTCTCTTTCTTTCTTTTTAATTAAGAGAATTCAAACTTTGAAGTAAGAAAGTTAGAGTAAAAAAGTTAAAGTTATTTTTAGAAAGTGTTGCTTTGAAACAAAGGAGCATGGGGAGGCTTATCAAGATCTCAGATCATACAAACAATAGAAGGTAGCTGACAGAGAGGGTATAAATAGAAGTGAGAACAAAAGACTAGATTATTCAGATTTTTCCTTTTGAAGGATTCAGTTGATTCTGATTTTCCTTGTGAAGGTGATTCTTTCAGAGTTTGCTATTGCAAGATTGATTCAGATTTTGCTATTGCAAGGTGCATTCAGATTTCTCTTAGGAGAACTCTGTCAGATTTTGTTCGTGATTTTATTCCCAAAAGTCTACAACTGTTGTCTACAAATCATGAAGAAGTTTGAACCTGCTCAAGCTAAAAATCATATAAGTTTGATAGATTCTACTATGCTCGGCTAGGCAAATAAATAGCTTTGCCTATCGCCGAGGTTCCGGAATACCATTCAAAATGCCTTAATATCCACTCAATAGTCATCTGAACTCTGTGCCGTGTCTGGAGAACTTTTCATGAAACCATACTACATATTTTCATTGTCCGGACAACTACATCTCGACGGTCGGATCAAGCCACGAACGCCGTAGGGAACATGACCAAGGAAAAAGGACGGTAATCATATCTCCTCTATTGAACTATTTCTTATGCTACCTTTTGTTCATTTTTTTCTAATTGCTTCAGTGAATTTATATGTATTTGCTATGTAACCATTTTTATTAGACTAACCTTAAATATATATATTGTGTGATCATCTATCTATATGTAACCTTTTTCCCTTCGCTATTCTTCCTTACTAACCAGTGTAAATATTTAGTATTCCATTGCGGTTAAGTTTAATAGTTAATTTTTGTTCATTTAAAATCTCTTTCCAATTTTATTTATGTTTGTTAATTAAATACGAGTCAGTTTCTTTTGTGTGCCAACTTGATAACGCCTCTTTTGTCCGCCATTAGCTTATCACGTATATCTGATTTAGCTATATACGTTTTAAATAATTTTTAAACACTGTTTTTAGCGCAAAGCAATTAGAATTGCTTGGCGAAAGATTCTTTTTTGTTATCGTACTTTATCGAGAAGATCGAGTTGACAATTTTTAATAAAATTGGGAAGAAAAGATTTAGACCGCAAACCTATTAATCTGTTTTGATTGTCTAATTAGTTTGTTTCAGTAATTTAGGGGAATAGCGGAGGCCATTAAATCATTAGTCCTATTTTAAAGTCATTAATTAAAGATCTATTATTTAACTAACAAGCTTGACTTTTGCTAAATTTGTGATAAATGCTTTATTTTACTTTTCAATGATCCAGGCATGCATAACGCAAAACACATATTTCTTAGTACTTTTGCACATTTAACTATTTAGCTCCTTAGGATTTCCCGTCCATGTCTCTACCGCTGTTGCTAAGCTTTGTGGCCGGTTGAAAAATAATTTATGCATGGCTCAGATAGTGTTGTTTGTTCGTGATCAGGCCTCGAGAATAGGCGAATGGGCAGAGGTCATAGTATTCTTGATTTAATATCTCGCGTATGAGTGGCCCCGAGGTACCTTCGCCTAGTATTCGAACTGGGTTAAGCCAACATACATCATCTGACTGTCACAATATATATATATATATATTATTTTTATTATATGTGTGATAGTAAATAATGTGGGTACCATTATCTATGCATCATATTTCAATAAGTATTGTAATCAATGCTACCAGTTGTATCTTTACTAAATAGAATTGAACAAAATCTTCCTAATACATTTGGTTTTTTGGGCAATCTACCATCTCATTAGTTATGTCAAAATTATAAGCTTTGACAATAGCACCAATATATTCAAATATCTAACATACATTTTGAGAGTTGAAAATCTTCTAATTTACATAAACACAAATCACAATTAATGAAATCAATAAATTATTTTTTAAAACACAATTGTGATTTGTGACTATGTGAAATATACAATTTTTATACTCTCAAACTACGTTGTATGTTTGTAGTTTAAATATATAAAATTGCTATTATTACTCTTTTTACAATATTAATATCTAATTGATGAGTTGACGTTTTGTCAAAAATCAAAAAGAAAAACATTTGATCTATAAAAATTCGCTTTCTCCTTCTGCAGTGTAAATATAGTTGAAACATCTCTAAATCTGTTTTAAGGTAAAATGTTAATAAGTATGTCTTATTCACATATCTACATAAATTGATACAATTAAAAAAAGGTGTTAATCAAGTTGTCAAACATATTTTACTCATTGTTTTATTGAATTAATTTTATAAAAACATTTACTTTTTATTTTTGTATACTTAGTGACTAATGGTGGTCAGTATATGTGCCTACTCGATCCCTGATCTACTGTTTGAATGAAGGCAAAATATCATTTTTTTCAACTGCGAGTCATTGACCAACATAGCCATCTATCCAATTATTAATTAGTAAAGGTATATCTAATTATCATTGTGTAATAGATAAAACAGAAAAGAAATCCACCATCAATAAGCACTTGAATCATATTAATGAGTTTTGATTTCTTCTTGTCAAGAATCCCAACATACTGTAAATTAGTCAATGGCTGTTTTAATAGTTTATATTCTTTTTATATTTCTAATGGTTTTATTGATTTCAAAATATTAAAGACTGTAAACGTAAATTGTATATTAAAAGAATGATGCTCTAGCACAAAGAAACAAGTAGATTCTAGTATTTTCTAAAAATATAAGTTACAAGAAGATTAATAAAATAAAAATTAATCAAAAATGCAATAAAATATTTAGATAAATTTCTACATTAGCAAGTCAAGTAAAGAAAAAAAATTATAAAAAGTTACAGAAATATATAATAAATTGTAACTTTTCTATTTTTTTAATTTGCATTTTTTATATAATCTTTTTCTTTAAATAATTTAAAAAGACAAAAAAATTACATTTTTTTTAGTTGCATAATATAATAGTTTGAAAGAAAAATCAATAAGTTCTTGATGATTTTGTCAAAAAATTATTACAATCATTTATAATATGACCAGAGAAACTAATTTCTTTTCAGATTTATTCAAATTAAAGACAGCCATCAAATATAGGAAACAGCCGTTTCATTGAACAGAGTCTTCAAATCGGAAAAAAATTATTAGCTGATAAAATATGAAAAATTATAGTTACAATCTTTTCACAACTTTAATCTTTTAATTTTTTTTTTAAAAAGTTGTTTTCGTCATTTATATGTAAAAATTCCAACGAATAGCACTCATCGAATATAGTATTTATGTTATATAATTTATCGCAAATATAAAATTGAACTTAGTGAATGGTGTGTGTATTTTCTTTAATTTGTGCATGTGAATATACGAGAGCTAAAATTGCTACTTAGCTCTATCATTTGGGGTGCCCAAATATCTTGTGACTTCCTAAGTAAAAACCCATTGTATTATTATTATTATTATTAGTAGTAATAATAATATTAATAATAATGATGACTACCATATCATTTTAATCAGAATTACTACTACTACTACTACTACTGCTATTACTACTAATATTAATAATAATAGAATGGGTTTACCACTCAGGAAATCACAAGATATTTGTGCACCCCAAGTGATATAGGTAAGTAGCAATTTTAGCACATGTATCCACTACTGAACTAAAATTCACATTCACAAGGTAATGTATGCATCATTCATGAAGTTTAAACATAAATATACCATATTCGATGTGTGTTCTTCATTGAAATTTTTGCATATAAATGATAAAAACAAATTTCATCCGATTTTCAATGGCTGAAGGGTTAGAGTGGGTTGAAGCCTGTCCATTAAAGTGTAAGGATTTGCTATCTTAATATAAACTGAGCATTGATTTTATATATATATATATATATATATATATATGCTCAGTTTACATATATATATATATATATATATATATATATATGGGGAGATGGTAATCTGGACCAACTGATGAGTGCTGGTTTAGCATGAAATATGTGTATTGGTGATTATTTATTTTTTCTGCATATGTGTGGTCATGTGTATCAGTAGTATGAGATAGTGTGGAGAGTGAAGTGGCTTGAAAGTCTGAGTTCATATCTTTTATATTTAAATTTATTTTTTAAAAATTAAAAGATTAAATTTGTGAGAAGGAAATTAATAATTTTTTCAGATTTGAAGACTCTGTTCAATGAAATGGCTGATTCCTATATTTGATTATTGTCTTTAATTTGAATAAATTGTGAGAAGAAATTAGTTTCTCTGGTCACATTATAAATGATTGTAATAATATTTTCACAAAATTACCAAGAACTTATTGATAGTAGTAGTATACCATTTCAAAAACAAATTTCAACCAAGCATCTAGTACATCCACTTACTTGTTTGATTATAGTGATGACAATCATGAAATTTATAAATTTCAAATTACACTCAAATTAAACTCTACCCCAAATAATACTCTTTCAAATTGTTATGCAATCCCTAAGTTTATGCTTGATAACTTAGCAATTTTACCATCCATATCATTTACAATCAACTCCATCACCTTTGTACTCAAATTCACAAAATTGATCAGTTGAACTTAATCTCCTTGATACCATTTCTAAAAAGTAATAATTACACTATCCCCCCTTACTAATTTATGACCAATCTTCTTGACATCATTATTAATTAAAACTATTGAAGATCTAATCAAGAATAAAATTCAACCTATTCTGTTTCCCAATATTTCTGCTTACTAATTTTCTAAAAAAGAACTTCAATGACTGCTGCTGTGCTTCCCTTCAGATTAATCTTTAATTAAATTAGGAAATCTAGGAAGACTGTTCCTGTTTCAATGCAGTTGAACATCACATCAGGTTTTGATTGAGTTCTTATAACTAACCTCATAAAATTACTCATTAACACAGCATTCCAAAACCAGTTCTTTATATTCTTGCTAAAAATCATCACTAATGGAGAAATTTATATAACTCTAAATGGTAAAACAACACTTGGTTTTATTTCTTATAATTCAATACTTCAAGGGTGCCCTTAAACGCTTTTTTTCACATTTCCATTAACTCTCTTTTTATTCAAATTGAAAACAATTTTCCTGATGCCCATGTACTATTCATCAATCAATATATCAAATATATCTCTTATATGAATAATCTAGTAATTATTTTTCTTTCTAAACAATATATACCACAACTAATTGCTCCACTTAAACAATATACTAAAAACTATTCTCTAAATTTCAATATGACTGAATCATATACCAGGAATATTCTATCTGGGAAAACCATTGCTTCCCCTTTCACAGTATCTTCTCATAAGTTCCTTGGCTACCCTATATTTTTTCAGTCATTGAAATGAAAACTCTATTTAGACCAAGTTCCTAACTTCCATAGAAACTACCTTTAATACTTTTTTTCAAGTGTTTTTTTCAATACATGCCAAAATTTCTCTTATGAATATGCTTACCTTCCTCAGAACTACTTACTATTTCTCTACTATTAAATTTATTAATATACTTATCAGGAAAAAATCAACTCCATATGCACTAAACTGAACTGGAGGTAGAAAAACAGTAGCTATTAGTTTAAAATCTTTACAAAAACTACAGATAAATGGACTATCTATGCACCACATTCCTATATTCCTTCTTCAAAGGGCAAAAAATAAAATCATCAGGACCCCTGACATTTATCTTACACTCAAAAAGTTATACGTGTCTCTCCCACAAATATTCCACCACCAACAAATAGTAAATGCCTAGACAACTTACTCAAAACAATAATGCCTTATACATTAACAACTCATACAATATTTAAACAAAAATTTCACTATTAGGATGCCTATAACTTACTAAACCAAAATCAAAATCCCACTTTTATAAACCCACTCTAAACTTCTTAAACCAGTACATTATTCAAAATTTTAAACTTTGTCATCTTGAACCGAAATACCCAGATTTTCTTATTAAAATAAATCTGAATGCTCTTCCCATCAATAGATTTTTATCCAGAAGATTGGCCAATGTTAACATAGATACATTTTGTCAATTATGTCTTAGGTAAGAGAAACCATTCAATACTTTACAGTTGTTTTGCATTACAGACTTATCACATTGTCATATGTTCAATTACACATTCTCCTTCTCTTTCTGCCCTTATCAATGGCTACATCAGAATGTCCATTTTCATAGTTTTCACACATTGATTTTAGAGGTTCCATTTTTGTTTTAATACTATCAACTTGTAAATTACTTTCCCTTGTCTATAACAAATTGGGTAAAATTAAAATCAGAGACAATGCTAAAGCACCTGCAGACATATTTGCAGCTACCTGGAACTTAGTCCCATTGTCTGCACCATTGTAATTTCTAGGCAACTATTAAACTTCTTGTTCAAGATATTACACGTATTTTGTCTTTATTGATAAATTATTAACTGTAATCAATAATTACTTATAATAGAGATTCAATGTAATTAGTTTATTTATATCAATAAACTTCCTCTGATAATATCAGTAATTATAGCTGCAGATATAACTATAGCAGTAGAAGCAACAACAGAAATAGTAGCAATAGTAGTAACTACTAAAATATTTCTTATATAAAATTTTAAGAAGCAATGAATTGCCATTGTTCTATCTATATTAAATTTTAATTAAACAACTTGTTCATTTTTATTCAACTAGAAAATGGATGAAAAGAAAACCAATTTTGTCTAAGATCCAAGTTATTTTTTTAGAAAAGCCAGGAAAGATGATAACAATTGCAAGATTTAACATCAAATCTAAGAAGATCTTACTTCATCCTAATTCAAAGTGGCCTTAAGTAAGATTAACACTTCAGGAAAATATTTTCATAACTATGATAATATTTGTCGTATTATAAATCATTTCATTATTATAAGTAAACAGATCTTATTTAATCTCCCTGTATGACAAATGTTTTTTCAGTATTCCATCAAATAAGAACAGGAAAAAAGACATCATATATCAGGATAATCAACTGTCAATGAATAAAGATTTTAGTAGTTATCTTTTTTTATTTTATTCTCTAGATAAGACAACTAAATGCTGCCTGAATAATTTAATACAGTAGTAAAGTGATAGACTCTGGAACTCAAAGTCTATGAATTGCAGCTCTGCACCAAAACTTATGATGCTCAACCCTTTTATGATCTCCAAAGCAGTAAACCATTCAATTATATAACCTGATATGGTTTGATACAGCAGTAGAACTTCAGATTCTGGAACTCAAAATCCATTTCTTAGATACCAGCACTGATATTTCTGGTGATATTACTAGATACTGATTTACTGATCAATAATTAGATGGTTAAGAAGATATATGACAGCTACTAAATAAATTCCAAGTTTCCTTGAAATCTGAAAGAAAAATGTTTTTATATATATTTGCACCCAGTTTATAATCATGGCAGACAAATGTTGATGTACATATACACATCTGGAAAATGTTATGTATGCATCACAGAAATTTGTATATATGTCCTAGAAATTGTTTATTTTGAAAAGAAATACATTTGAAGAATCATGTAAATGAGGATTTCTTAAAATGTTGAATATTAGCTAAAAGATTTTTGTTAAATTTTAAGAACTCATAAATTCAATTTTCTCTAAAGTTGCAACAATATGTTGGTTTTTATTTGCATTTTTATTTTGGTGCAGAATTCCCTGTAGAGTCTTTTTTATCTGATTGATTTTTAATTCTACTATTTTCTTCCATGTGTCACAGCTTTGGCCGGGAAGTGAACCCGATACCTGGTACAACAGCTTGTAAGGCTGCTGTGCTGACCTCTTGACCACCAACGCTTAATATTTTTTTGAAACTTTCATTTTTTTTTCTATTACTCAAAATGTTTATTTGATTTCTTTTTAATTTAGTGTCAGACAGTTATAGCATTTATATTAGGCAATTAAATAATGTCCAACTTCAGAAAAGAAAATACTACAAAAAAATTATTTCACCTTTTAAAAAAAGGGTACTCCCGGATAATTCAATCGATGACATATTACACTTACCAATTTCCTTTCTGGTAGACATTGTTGATTTTTGCATGACAATGTTGTCATGGCAACCAAGTGACTGGTGTGATTAATCCATCAGAGAGTCAATTTTTCTGTCTAATGTGATTTTGCTATCCACGGCATCACAGTTTACTTTTTGAGTTCTTCTACTTTGAGATTATTTGCTGTTATCTTAAAAATCACAACATCAGACTGACATGCATCCAGGGTAATACATCATCGGTTGAATTATCCATAAGAACCGTTTAGGTGGTTCACAGTTACTTTTTGAGCTCTTCTACTTTGAGATTATTTGCCGTTATCTTAAAAATCACAACATCAGACTGATATGCCTTCAGAGTAATACGTCATCAGTTGAATTATCCATAAGAACCAACTCCCGAATAATTCAACCAATGACATATTACACTTACTGATTTTCCTTCCAGTAGACATCGTCGATTTTTGCATGACAACATTGTCATGGCAACCAAGTGATTAATCCATCAGAGAGTCACTTTTTTTTTCACCCATGAGATTTAAAATTCGTAGAGAGGTTTGGGAAATTTTTTGATCTTTCTGTCTATTGTGATTTTGCTATCCACAGCATCACAGTTACTTTTTGAGTTCTTCTACTTTGAGATTATTTGCCATTATCTTAAAAATCGCAACATCAGACTGATATGCCTTCAGGGTAATATGTCATTGGTTGAATTATCCGTAAGAACCAACTCCCTGATAATTCAACCGATGACGTATTACACTTACTGATTTCTCTTCCGGTAAACATCGTTGATTTTTGCATGACAACATTGTCATGGCAACCAAGTGACTGGCGTGATTAATCCATCAGAGAGTCAATTTTTTTTTACCCATGAGATTTAAAATTCATAGTGAGGTTTGGGAAATTTTTTGATTTTTCTGTCTATTGTGATTTTGCTATCCACTGCATCACAGTTACTTTTTGAGCCCTTCTACTTTGATATTATTTGCATTTATGATGGCTTCTGAAGCTCCAACAAGATTATGGAGTTTACCAAGTATGGAGGAAGAAGAAATTATCTTCTTACAAGACAATGGGCTTCTCCCCAAAAGGAAATTGTGTCAAAATGATCATGATATGAAGAAATATGTGCACAATTCAGGATCCAATTTGGTGAAACAATGGAGATGCAACTTGAAAAATTGCCTATCCCAAATCGCAATGAGAAAAGGCACGTGATTCGATGGCTCCAAAATTACTTTCGTGACCGCTATACGTTTTATCTACAGTTGGTCCAAACATATAACATCCCTAACATTTTGTGCGGAGGAATTGAATATGTCGAACAAACCTGTTAGCGATTGGAACAACTATCTCCACGAAGTTTGTACATGGAGATTATGAAAAAATGAAAAGTGCAAAATCGGAGGTCCCAACACAATCATGGAAATTGATAAGAGCCTCTTCACAAAATGGAAGAACAATGCTGGAAGAGTCCTACCACAGCAATGGCTATTTTGTGGCATATGCTGAGAGACTGATGAATGTTTTATCGTAAGCCATTCGAGATAGAAGTGTGTCTACTCTCATGCAAGAAATTTTGCAAAATGTACACCAAGGCTCAACTATCTACAGTGATTGCTGGAAGGGGTATAAAAGCAAAGAGTTAGCTGAGGCTGGATATGAACACCATCATGTTAATCACACATACAACTTCGTAGACCCCACAACTGGAGTACATACACAAAATATTGACAGGTTGTGGGGTTTGGTCAAATGGTGCAATAAAAAACACAGAGGGACAGCACGTCAGCACCTGGACTCTTATTTGAGTGAGTTTATGTGGAGGCGGTCATATAAAGCTGATCCTTTCACTGCAATTTTGGAACATATATCCTAATTCAGTCCACCGCAGTGAACGCTATTTGTAACTAATTTTAATTTTTTTTCTAATGATTATAATTTTATAATTAATTATATTATTGAATATAGACAATAAGTAATCCAAATGCCAGATTCGCATTAAATCTGTTCATTTTAAATGTACAAAATTTTTTTGTTAATATTTCTACAATTCTCAAATTTACAGTTAATTACGTTTAAATTGTAAATAATTTTCAATAATTTTTTAAATCAAATTTGCAATATACAGTACATTTTTAAATTTACCAAATGCATGTGATAACATGTTTTCTCCAAGGTTGCCATTAATGCCAGATTCGCATTAATTCAGGTAAAGTGTTTTATTTATCTGTTTATTTTAAATTTACAAAAATTTTTTGTTAATATTTCTACAATTCTCAAACTTACATTAAATTACGTTTAATGAGTAAATAATTTTCAATAATTTTTTAAAACAAATTTGCAATATACAGTATGTTTTTAAATTTACCAAATGCATGTGATAACACGTTTTCTCCAAGGTTGCCATTAATGCCAGATTTGCATTAATTCAAGTAAAGTGTTTTTTATTTATCTGTTTATTTTAAATTTACAAAAAATTTTTGTTAATATTTCTACAATTCTCAAATTTATGTTAAATTATGTTTAATGTGTAAATAATTTTCAATAATTTTTTAAAACAAATTTGCAATATACAGTACGTTTTTAAAATTACCAAATGCATGTAAAAGTGTGGCTTGTGATAAAATGTTTTTTCCATGCCATTAATGCCAGATTTGCATTAAATCACGTCTTTTTTATTTTCAATTTACAAAAAAAAATTTATTTGGACATTTTTTTTTATTTTGTATTTTACCTTATTTTGTATGTATGTACTATTTCATGCATGTAAATTTTTGTTTTTTTTGTATTTTTTTTATTTTGTATGTACTATTTTCATGCATGTACCTAAATTTTTTTTAATTTTTGTATTTTTTTTCAGGACCAAGAAACATGGTAGTGTTCGTTATCTGCCCGCCATTCCAAATTTTGTATGTACATTTTTTTTTATTTTTGTGTTTTTTTATCACGTGACCTGCATCAAATTTTTTAATTATTTTGTATGTACATTTTTTTTATTTTTGTGTTTTTTTATCATGTGACCTGCGTCAAATTTTTTAATTTTTGTATTTTTTTTATCACACATTTTTTTTAATTTTTGTATTTATTTCTTATTTTGTATGTAATTTTTTTTTAATTTTTGTGTTCTTTTATCACGTGACCTGTGTCACATTTTTAAATTTTTGAATAGTTTTAATCATGTGACCTGAATAATTGAACTGATGACATATTACCCAGAAGGCATATCAGTCTAATCTTGCAATTTTTAATGTACCGTGTTCACGTGATCTGCGAACAAATTTTAGCGATTACATGTGTCCACAGATAGCTTGGAGACGTTATCTTAAAAATCGCAACATCAGACTGATATGCCTTCAGGGTAATACATCATTGGTTGAATTATCCATAAGAACCAAAACACTCATTAATTTTGTTTAATTACTTTTAAATTATCTCAATTAATTGTTAGATATATTCTTAGCTTTATAATTATAAAAATTTCTTATAAAAAAAAATTCATTTGAATTTCAAGTGTTTGTTTTATTTTAAATGAAATCTTGATTTTTTTTAATAACTTTTTTTAAAATTCTTTATTTAAGAAGTAATTGCTAGCATTCTTTCATTTTATAATTCTTTTTTTAACGGCGATTTTACTTTTTAAAAATTGATGTATTAACAAATGATCTTTTGTTCTAAAATTAATTAGAAAAAACATGCTTTTAAAATAATTTTATAAATCAAGTTTCTTGTGCTCCAAAACACATACTATCTAATTTATGATAATTTAGAATAAATTTTTCAAAAATTAAAAAAAACAAACAATCTTGAAAATACATTTTATTTTTGATTAAGTATTACATTTTGAAGCTATCTAAAAGGTAGTTTAGCATTTTTACACTGCTTTCCAAATTTTCCTGTTTATTTTTCAGTGCACATTTTTTTTCTCAGTGATGAAAGCTTTTATTCATCAAAAAGACAAAATACACAACAGTTAAAAAAGTTTACAAAGAGATAAATATATGGCAAAATGAAATTCAAGTAGAATATGGTAAAGAGGAAAGGAATACATATAAAATGGGATAGGAATATGGAATAGGCATGTAGTCCAGGCAAAGAAGACTCTTAGGTAAGTAGCAATTTTGATAGACTCAGTTGCCCTGGTGGGTTAATAGGAGGATCTATATGTGCCATTAACTTTGGAGGAGTTGCTATATGTTAAGTCTTTAGAGGTTTCAGGAATACATGAGATTTCAGAGTTATGCCTAGATGCAAGAGGCTGATTTTTGTCCTTTGTAGATGAGTGATTTTAGTTTTTCCAGTTGTATTTGAAATTGCATTATGATTGGTCATGTTGGTCTTTTTGACTTGGCTTTTTATATTTGATAGAGCAAACCACAGCCTGAGAGTGAAGAAAAACCAGAGGGCAAGAAGATGAAGACTTTGAGATAAGTTCTTTGGTGACGATGTTTTTAGTTAAGTTTTGTTTGAAATTCGGTTTGGATAAAATTTGGGTAATTATGAGGATTTTAATTCATGCAGTTTAGGTCTCTGCACATTTTTTTCTGCTAAAGGGGGTGGCCATCTGTAAACCGTTTGAAAAAATGAAAAGTAATATGAAGAAAAACAATTTTAAGTGGAAAAATTAAATATATTGATGAAAATACAAAAAAAAAAAACACTGAAAAACTTCTTACTAATAATTTTAGTTGAGTAATGAGAAAATTGAGTTGAATTTTGGGCAGTTGGTAACTGCAGAGGAGAGGATGTCTGAACAAAAAGGTCATTAAAAATGATCTAAATAACTGGAACAGCAGACAAAAAAACTTTATAAACAAGTTCTGAATGACAGGAAATAAGAGTAAAAAATATTTAGGAGACTAGAAGGGAATAAAACCCTTTATCGTCCATGAAATAGTTGAACCACCCACCAAACGGGGGGGGGATAAGGTAGTTAAATGCTGTTAAGCACAAGGTAGACATAGGAAAATTATGTTGAAAATGCATTAAAACTCAGATTTAATGAATGAAAGAATACATTAGCAGCAAAAATAAGGCCTTTTAAGGGCCAAATAAAAATAAGAGGTACCTTTCACTGTTTCAAAAACAACTTTTCAGAGCCATTCTGTGCGAGCTGTGAGGATGTGATGTGATGTGATGTATTATGGCTTCTCCTTAAACGAAGTCAAGAATATCTCAGCAATTATGCCCAGATAAACCTGTTAGCCACTTTCTTTTACATTCCCCACTCTAAATTTACCCATAATCTGCTCTATCCCATTTCCACAACATAATTTTTGTCAACTCTATAACCTATAAACTTCAATTCACTTTGTCTTTTACTTTTTATCTTAAAAAAATGTACGATTCTCATGTATTTTTTAAATACCAGCATTAAAATCATTGCAATTTCCAATTTTTATTATATAAATCTATTTAGAACCTTGACTGAAACATTTTTAATTCTGAGATGTGATTTTAAATGCTTTTATAAAATGGCAAAAATTAATTTTCCAACAATTAAAAAAATAATAAAGATACTACATATTTCATAAAGATTTTTCATATATATATATATATTTACATACATATTATACATTTAATTAAAATTTTTATTTTATATGTCAAAGATTTTTGCTATTTATATTTGCTATATTCAGGAATAATCTTATTATTGCCAGATGAATACAAATTAATATTTAAATTAAAATGAACACTCAATACAGAGGATAAAACATAATAAATCAGTGTATATTAACTTTATAAAAATAAATAAATACAAATCTTCATTTATACAACTAGCTTGTTTGGATGTTGTTCTTACATTAAACGCTGTTGCCAGCATAATTATACATATTCACACCATAGATACTTATCATAATTTCTATGATTTAATTGTATTACTTATTCTCTCTTCTCAACACCATATGTATATTCAAAAGTGTTGCAAATCCTCTTACTCTGGCTAATTTTAGTAGTTATTTATTTGTACCAGCATAATCTCCATACATTTACATAAATGTGTAGTTATTTGCATAATTATCATATATTTGTATACTATGCATGGTTGTATGCATCAATTTTGTAGAATATCCAATAATGAGGGTATTAATCAATATTCCATCTGATTATTTACAACATTTTACCTTTATTTGACATCATTTTAGACATACATGTATATACATATATAATCAAACATGGCAGTATTTTATATATTGTAACAGAACAGTCAGTTGCAGCTCTAATTAGTTACATTACAAACTGTATGCTTAAAAACATATTAATAAAAAACTCTTATATACTGATTAATAAACATATAAATTGCAGTGTATATATATATTAGAGATAATTTACATAGAACATAAGTACACTGGTTTAAGAAAGTAAAAATAAATAAATGTATAGAGTTAATCATACTATCAATTGTTTATTAAAAGAAAATTAGTCTAAAGATTTTATATAATTATCAAGTATTTTGTAAATGAAATGTATTTTGTAAAATTATAGTTAATAGGATGATAACATATTATGTAAGGAAAGAAGGAAAAATAGATTATTTATTGAAAGACAAATTAGGTAATTTATTTAAATTTCAGTACTCATAAATGAATTTGAAATGTGTAGTTGAAGAAAATATATCAGATGTAACTCTTTCAGATTTATCTAAAGGTTGAGAGTGTAAAAAAATAATTTGCCTTTTCTTATAGTAAATTAAATACCAAATCCAAATTGAATGTTAAAAAGTATAAGGCTATAAAATTAAGAAAGTAAGAGAACAATTTTTAAGTCAATCACAGTATTTTTTTTTCCTAATGTTATCATAAATAAATAGAAAAACCTATTTTTTTTTTTAAATAAAAAAATTTAAGGATTGAAGAAAATATTCATCATTAGTGCTGCCACATGGGTAAGAGGTATTTTTTGTTCAAGGATAATTTTAGCATCCCCTCCACCATCCCATGAAATAATATTTACAGATCAAAAAACTTTTTTCCTAATGCTTTCACAAGAAAAACTTGAAAGTAAGGCTTTAGTCATTTATTGCGAAGATTGAGACCCACATATTAAATTAAAACAAATTAATGTTTAAAAATAAATTAAACAATATTTAAATAATATATTTATTGAATTTGAAATTTTTAATTTTTTTTTCTTTCAAAAGTTTTTATAGTATTTTTTGGGCAATTCTGCAAAATAATAATAAAAAATATATATTAGTAAATAAAAGAATTTTTTTAAATATCTGTGTTTATTATCATATTTAAAGCCCTCCCCACATATAAGAAAACATTTTATCTACCTGCTCTCTTTTTTGGACCAACTCTAATATTTTATAAGTAATTCAACTTTTAGTTTACTTATCTGTTTACTAAAATTATTATCTACAGCCAGGCTATGATTTTCTGGGATTCAATGTTCAATGATGCTTTTTCCAAACTCTGGAAAATTTTGCAACTCCATCTTGCATAATGAAGAGAAAAGAATTTGTTTCTTATTTCTTACATAACAGCTTGTCTCCATTATCCTTTTCTGAATAAGTTTGATATAAATATTAATCAAGAAGTCTAAGAGTAACTTTAGTTTTGTGAATGGGTTACTGCACTACCAATAACTAAATTATATATAGTCCAATATTTTATATTTTGACAAATTTAAAACAGGCAAAACTCTCTATACATATAGCCACTCAGTGCAAGCCAGATTAATTAATGGATGCCAGAAGCATAAACTCCCTGTCTAGTGTCTACTCATCCAATATCTCCAGACTAGTTTCTGCCTTGTGGCATTCATCAGTGAGGAGCCTTGGATCTGAGAGCACTGCACCTAGATCTTAGATCCTAAGATCTAGGTGCAGAATTCTCAGACCCAAGACTCCTCACTGACAAAAGCCACAAGCCAGAAAAGCTTTGAAATGATGTTATATGGTTGTTGCAATCAACAGAGTGGAATTTAAATATTGATACAATCAAATTTGTTAAGAATTACATATTTTGGCATGTCTTTCTTAAAAGTTTTTTTTTTTACTAATTTTTGTCTTCTTCAATTAGAACTGTCATGTAGTGAAAGCAAGCCTCCAATCAAAAACAATTTGGGGATATATTTGGGTAATATTATGGATAAATTATGAGTTTTTTGATAGATAACAAACCACATGCATCCAAATGCAAGGGAAAGCATATTAGTAAAACAAGTAAAAAAATTATTGGTAATAAAATGAAAAAAAAAGACAATAGCTATTTATAAAATGTAAATTTCAAAGCACTCTCAGAATCAATCCCAGCATCCCATGTTCCAGAAGCAGATGCTTTAACTATTATATTGAACCAATACCACATGCTGTTACTTCTGAAATGTAACTGATAAAAGTAATTATCTATTATATGCCTACTGCAGAATTATTATAATTATTAAGGGATAATAATTTTTAAGTAAGTTTAGTTTTAATAGTAATGAATCATTTTTATATAAATTAGGATATTTAAATAAAAAAGTTGTGAAAATATAAACATTTTTATTTACATGCAAATTTATTAACACCACCCATCTGTTCCATTTAGTGCAGTGGTGGAATATATGATATTTTGTATATTTCGAACAATAGTCAAAAAGTTAAAATAATCTTATATTTAAATAAAAAATATTTGGAATCAGAACAAGTTTCTAACAATGGAATGATTCAGAAATTTAAACATTTTCATTTATATATAAATTTTATTAATTATTGCAGGGATTTGACAGCCATATTGATGAAGAACTTTTATGCTCCACATAACTTGCACACACAAATAAGGAAGCCCTGTTTACCACAAAACGTGAGAAATATATATATATATATATATATATATATATATATATTAAATTAAGCCATTAAATCTGGATAGAGATGCTTTTTGATAAACATTCTGAAATATATAATAGAGATTCAATTAAATATTAGATATACAAAAAAAAAGTCATTTTGGATGTATAAATAGGTACAAAAATGAAAATGACTTTAGTCTAGTCTAAGTCATAGCATAAGAAGCAAGTAATGCAGACTGATTCTATGAAGATAAAAAAAACTGCTGGTTAAACAGAATACTTTGGAAAGTTGGACTGCAGACAGTTTTAAAGTATTTTTCAATACTTCATTTACCACAGCAGATATATTGACATTAGGAAGCATAAGACTATTTAACATAGCTGCATTGGCAACTTTAACCATGTTAATAAAAAAACCTGAAATTATGCAATCAGATCCATATAAACACTGAAATTTGCTGAAATATAATATTGCCTGTTTTAAAGAAGAAAACCATGCCATAAGGAAAGAAGTGGACTCTGACACAAGATTTAACATATATTTCTAATAGAACTCAACTACAGTGTATCATCAGCAATGCAAATCACAAAACAAATAGAATTGATATACTATTGATAGAGATGCATGAATAAATATTAAACATATGATGTCTGCAGAAACCACGGTTTAAAACTTTAAAAGTTTAAGACATTTGGTAAGATCTTATCTTTATATTTATTCATAATGTCTTATGTTTTAATATATATATATTTTCTTTTTTTCAATATTTTATACTCTATTTATTATATTTATTTGATAGCATTTGCAAAATTATAAGCAATGATTTTATATTAAGTTATAAATAAATTGTTAACTTGTTTTGTTTATTATTAACCAATTTAGTTTGTTTTTGATTTTTGAACTCATTCCAAACAAATACAATTAATAACCATAAATCCTTAGAAATCATGCAATTAACTGTGGTCATGCAGGGATAGCAGCAGTAATTTAAATCAATGATGATTGGCAGAATGAAAATTTACAGAAGTAAACTTTTCATTTAAGAAGTTTTGCATATTTATTTTAAAGTGAATCTAGAAAAAGAAATTAAAAGTACTTTTAAAATAGAGGATGTTAAGATGGATAAGAATATTACATTTATTACAGAAAAAAAGAGAATAATATACTGACATACTTGGATATAAAAATGATGAAGTCATATGAAGGAAAAGGTAGAATTGAAACATCAATTCATAAGAAAAGTAATATAGATAATAATATAACTATTTGGCATTCAAATATGAATGTGAGATATAATGTAAATACAATACATTCTAGAATTCATAGAGTGGTAAATTATTGTTCAAATAAAGAAGATTATGTTAAACAAATAAAATTAATTAAAAAAGAATTTATAAATAATGATTATCCATATAAATTTATAAATGATAGTATTAGATTAATAAAAAATAAGACAAAATCTATAAATAATAGTAAAGAAGAAAGAAGTAGTAATAAAGTTAATTATATAGATATAAAGATAGAAATAATTACATAGTTAAAAATTTAAGGTAAAATTAATAAAAAGTTTAGTAATGTATTACATGTCAAAGTAGTTAATAAAAGGAAAAAAAATATGATTAGTATTTTAGAAAATAAATATATTAGTATTTATCATAAAAATTTAGATAATGAAATAAATGGCATATATGAGATTAATTGTAAAAAGTGTCAAATGAATAATATAAAAATAAATTGTTGGAGAAATAAAGAATTCAATATATAGTAGACTATTACAACATAAATATGATAAAAATTCACCAATATATTTACATAAATTAGAACCAGGGCATGAGTTTAAAAAGGATTATATAAGGATGATACAATTTACAGATAATAAAAGGGATAAAAATAAAAGTGGCTATTTATATTAAAATAATTAAGCCAGTTTTGAATAGAGATTTGGGCCTGAAAAAAATTTTGATATAGAATAAAAAATTTGATATAAAATAAAAAGTTTAGTTATATAAAAAATGGAAGAGGGAGCCGCTAATAATGTAAGTGTAAAAATATAATCTTAAACAAGTATGTAATGAATGTAGAAAAGATGTTAAATGTGAAGGACAAAGTGATAGAAAACATGAGAGCATATAGTAATGGGAATATATGATTTACAGAAAATGAACTGAATGAGGCAAGTAAGAAATGAAAAGGTGGAAAGGCAAGAGGTTTGGGTGGATGGGCAGCAAAGATGGTAATGAATTTAGGGCAGAAGACAAAATTAAAATTATTAACATATTTTAATAAGATGGCATGAAAGAGAGATTTTCCATACAAGAGTAAGGCTATTATTTAAAAGAAAGGATAGGTATCATAGAAAATTAAACAATTATAGACCAATAGCAGTAACATCAGTGCTATATAAAGTTTTTTCATATATAGTGGCCGGAAGGGTTGTGAAATGGATGGAAAAAAATAATATAGTGGGAAAAATGCAAAGTGGTTTTTGATCAGATAGGCATATAGGAGATAGTTTATTTATAGTTACATAACTTATAGATATGAGTAGAAATATAGGTAGACAATTATATATGATTTTTATAGATACATATGATAGAGTAAATAGAAATAGATTATGCGTAAGTTTAGTAAATTGAAAATGGATAGAGCTTTAGTGGATATTACTAAAAAATTATATAAAAATAATTACAATATATATCAATTAGGGAATATAAAATCAGGGAAAGTTAAAAATGGGGTGGGACTAAGGCAAGAATGTTCTCTGTCACCTATTTTGCTTGTGTTATATTTGAGAGAAATGGAGAGAGCAATAGAAAGACTAGAAAGAGGGGTAGAGATACCATTAATAGGTGGCAAGGGCATATATACATTGTCAGGTCTTTTATAAGGGACTTGAACTCAAATTTTCGAGTTCCCTACATCTATCTTATACAACTGATACACATGACCACATTCATGTGAAAAAGATAAATGATCTCAAATATATATATTTCATGTTAAACCACCATTCATCAGTTGGTCCAGATCATGATTTCCCACACACATACACAATCAGTGCTCAGTTTACATTAAGATAGTAAATCTTTAAATTTTAATGGACAAGCAACTCTTCAGCTATCTATTTTGTTGAAACTCTGAGGATAGAATGCTCAAGGCCTTCGATTATGCCAATATTATTGGTGTACTTATGTTGACCTTAAGTCAATCTGATCCCTCATGTATAGGACCTTAATATATCCATTTAATTATACTGAAGAGAGATGGGCAGAATATAGGCTGAATATATAACATTTAAATACTTGTATATTGTCTATACTAAATTTAATGTAATTATAAGGGACTTGAAATTGAACTTTCAAGCTCCATACATCTTTCAAATCTAATCTATACAACTGATACACATGATCCCTTACATGTGAAAATTTTGTGCTGAACAGCACTCATCAGTTGGTCCAGATCACCATCCCCCATTCATATATACAATCAGTGTTCAGTTTATATTAAGATGGCAAATCATTAAACTTTAGTGGACAAGCTTCAATCTTTTCCACTCTCCAATTCTTCAGCAATAAGGGTTTTGAGCCATTCATCCTCATATTTTCAATGAAATAGTTGGCTGAAAAATTAGACTGGAGAAAATTGGAAGATTGTCCATTAAAGTTTAAAGATTTGCTATCTTAATATGAACTGAGCATTTGTTGTATATATGTGTGGGAGATGGTGATCTGAATCAATTGATGTGCTAGTTTAGCATGAAATATGTATATTAAAGATCATTTATTTGTTTTCACATGTATAAATGAGTATCAGTTGTATAAGATAGATTTGATAGATTTAGAAAGCTCGAAAGTTTAAATTCAAGTCACTTATAATTATATTAAGTTTACTATAGACAATATTTATATATTTAAATATCATATAAATATAAATATATATATTGTACCAAAAGAAAGATATTGATTTCACATATACTGACCACAAGGGTGCCACTAGACTGAAAATTCGGAACTAGACATTTATTTTAAGGGTGGACAGGATATATGAACCTGAATGTGCTGGACTAAACCCAGGGAGAACAAGAGTTTGTGAATATTGTTCAGACAATTGAGAAAACACTGAGACAAACAGCCAAAATAATTAGAACTTTTTAAATTTATTAAACATATAATAAAATAAACATGATACATGATCTAAATTTTTTTAAGCAGATCTTCACATTGAGTGTATGCGAGCATTAATATGTTAAATACCCAGGCAGACAAGTTCAGTTTTCATCTATAACATAATAAGGGCTTATATCTTCCTGCTAGCAGTTCATCCAACCAATTCCATTTTTTTATTATAGAGATTCAGTAAGATGAATGCTTGTGGATAACAATGGGACAGCACAGATGAGCTTTTCTTAGTCTGGAAAATAAATGTCAGTAGTAAGAATGTCCTAATTCTGCAAAACATTCAAGGTCAAGAATGTTTACACGAGCCAAGGTTAGTCTCACACAAGAAAAGTAAGATTATGGACTATGTAATCTGAATTATAGAAAATCTCTACCAAGAAAACAGAACCATATATTCAATAAACCACCAGCCAAAAGATCAGCAGTCTGCAGAAAATGCAAACCAAGCTTGACTAAGTTTAATGACAAAGAAAACAAACAAAAAAGCAGGAGAGTAAAAGAAAACTACTAATATTGGCCTGAGTATTTATCAAGGGTTAATCATAGAACTGAGAAAACATTAAGCGCATTAAATATCACTAGCCATACACTCTCAAATAAGTAATATTTTTAAGATGGAAAATCTTGCTACTAAGATTCTAATATAAAACAACAATACATTAATATTTAAATTGATAGATTACACATCATAAATATAATTCCTTTTTAAAATTAAGCTTTGCTAGAGACTTAATTAGAGATTTAGCCCTGATTTTAATATGGAAGGTAAGTTACCTTGAGGTAATATTAATTTCTGCTGATCACACAAAGTTCACTTTATAGAGTCCTATACAGTGTCTTTCATTTACTGCATGTTCAGAAGAATGGAGACACTATCAGGATCAGCTCTTGATTTGGCATTCGGGGTTATGATTAAAGTCACAATTTTGGAGCTCCAGAGGTTCATCTTTGGATAGATTTAGCCCATCATGTTGTGGAGATTCTTCATGGCATATATTATAGGCATGGTGTCTGAATGGCTGCTACTATCATGACAAATAGTAGAATTATTGTCAGTCAACAGAAATCCAATTTGTGATACCCGTTGAACAAATAACAAATAAAATTTAGAATCATTTCAACGATGCAACAGTTTAATAACAGAAAAATCTGGATGAATTCTCATTAACAAGAAGCTGAATAATCTGAGCATTCAAAATAAATAAGCTGAGTGATTAGAATAGTCTCACTGAATAATCTGCTTGAATGAATAAAAAAACCAGAGCTATTTATGTCCATCGTTATCTCCCATGGAATTTTTTATTGTAACTTTCAACCAGGATAAATCTCTATCTCCCGCTCAATCTTAATTACAAAAACAACACCTGACAGGGCCTTATATTACAAAATTAATTTTTTTAATAAAAAAAAAACATGCCAAACTAAATCTCAGCTTTAAAAATAAATCAATCTTTTTTTATGAAATACTTTTATAAAAAGATTAATTAAAGTTTGCTTCCTTTTAATTATTTAAAAGAAAACAAGCATCATAAAAATATTTTATACTAAAATCAATTGAGAATTAAAAATATAAGATTTTAATATAAATAAGTATATAAAAATTGGTTTTAATTTATGTGATAGAACTGACCCATCACGCCACAAAAAAAAATAAAACACATTTCTTTGCTGTTTTTTTTTTAAACTTTAAACCCAAACATTTAAAACTTTTAAACCCCATCTCCTTGGCTAAACATTTGCCCTGAGTTCAATTCCTTAAGAGTATCTCCTATCTTTTAGGGTCCATGCATTATAAGATCCATAAACCCCACACTCATCTTCCAATACAAAGGCATGCAGACCACTATTCCTTTGTATAGTGAAAGGTCACTCGTACACTGGGGGGAATTTCTTATATTGATGCTGAGTTGGATTGCTGATGTGAGGCTTTCATACAATAACCAAATCTCCTACCTCGAAACTACATGATCGTCGATTTCCCCTCTTTACATGTAATTTGGCCATATATTTTAATTTTATTCGAGCCTTTCTTTTAATCTATTTCTTTACCCATTTTCTCCCAATCTACAGGCAAGGGAGCCTTTATCAGCATTGGATAATTCTGTCCAAAATGTAATCTGATGGATGCAAACTCTGTAGATTTATTTTGTGTCCAATATATGTAATTAGTGATGTTTTTGGTTTGATTCACCCATCCACAGTGATTTTTGCTGACATAAAGCTGAAATAAATGGTTTAACTCCCTCATGACTCTCTCACAAGGGTTAGATTGGGGATTACAAATAGATGTTAATATGTGTTGAATACTCTGTTGCTGAATCCACTTTTTCCAGTGGTGAGATTTAAAGGGTGTCCCATGGTCTGTAAGTATCATCTAGGGCCTACTTACCTTAGGAAACTGATGCTCATGTAAGATCCAGATAGTATTTTGAGTATCAGCCTTTCTTAATGGATATGCAGTCACATACTTGGAAAATATGTTGTACATTATGACTAAATATTGGTAACACTTTTAGGCAGGTAAAGGTCCGTAAAAGTCTATGGCCAACAATTCATTAGGGTTGTGTGCTAAAATAGGCTGTAAGATCCCAGTAAATCTCTTGCATGTTTAGTTTGTGAATACACATGACATTTTCCCAAAACTGACACAACATTTGAATATAAACTTGGTCAATAAAATACTTACCCGAGCACATGCTCTATTTTACATGGGCCCAAGTGTCCATAAAGGCAATGTATGTAATCTATAAATATGTTCCTGAGTCCTTGGGGTATAAGAATTATCCATGAGTCTTCCTCTGTGGCAACCCTGTATTGCAATACACCATCTTTTATTTGATAGGTTTCACATTTTTTCAATGTCACTGTGTCATTGGGGTCAAAAGTTCCTAACTCCTTCTTACATGTCATAATTTGTGCATACTCTGGGCTGGTCTCCTGTATTTCAGATAGTCTTAGTAATTGTTGCTCTATGGACTCATCTATTGCCAATGTGAATGCTGCAATACTCAGATGTTGGGCTCAAGATAATGTGGGGTCAGATCTAAGGGATGGCAACTCAAAATATCTGTCACAATATTTTCTTTGCCTTTACAATATAGAACTTTATACTGGAATTTCTGTAGCATAAGACTCCATTGTATCAATCGATCATTTGATAAATAACTGCTATTAGGAAATTCCAAGCTCTTATGATCCATTTTTACAACAATCTCTGATCCAAGCAAGAATTGTTTAAATTTACTGGAAACCCACACAATGGCCAGAGCTTTCTTTTCCATTGTTGTGTAATTATTTTCTGCTCATTTTAGCTTGCAACTATAAAAATACAATACTCTGTAATGTTGTTGTTTGTCAATTTGAAATAACATTACCCCAAGTCCTTGCCCATTACTGTCAGTCTGAACATAAAAAGTTTGTGAAAAGTCAGAGTAGGCCAGAACCACCTATTCCAAGAACTTTTTAATGTGTTGAAATTCCTGTTTCTGTTTGTACTCCCAATTTCCATTTTTGGTCTTTTGTTAATAACAACCTCGTATCATAAAAAATGTTTGAGGACACTGGATCCAATTTTTCTACACACATAAGGCAACATAATGGAAGTTGATACAACAGTCAAAACTAATTAAAGAAAGTTTTGAGAAATATTCCTGGATCCAACAGACATTGTTACAACCTTAAAATTAAAACAAACAGGCAAAACTCACTATATGTATTGCCACATGCAGCAAGCTAGAATAATCAATAAATGCCAGAAGGCTTGTGCATAAAATGCCCATCTAGTGCATACTCAAGTAATATCCCCAGACTAGTTTCTGGCTTGTGGCCTTTGTCAGTGAGGAGCTTTGTATCTGAGAGCAATGAACCTAGATCTTAGGATCTAATGCAACCCTCCAGCCACCACCTTTTATCTCTACTTAACTACAAAACTATGAGTCTTAAATTGAAAACACTAATATTTTCAATCCATGCTCATTAGCTTATATAGTCATATAGATCTGAACTCAGTTCAGTACCTATACATAAAATAGTAAAGATGAAAATTCGAATAAAGTAGTAGCCTAAGTATAACACATTTATAAAAGGTAAAAGCTAAAATAAAAGTTAGTAAAATAATTTAAAACAAAGAAATAATAAAATAGATGATTACTTGGAGGAAGATAAAAATGATGCAATTGGAACCTATTAATGAAAGAGAAAATGAAGTACAATTTGATACAGAAGGAGGCGAGATGGAGAGTTCTCTTTAGAAAATATAGAAGTGGAACAAACATTAGTATATATAGGGGGACTATAGCAGAAAATGTCCAATCACCAAAAACTACTATGACTCCAGAGAAACAAGGGGAACAGAAAGCAAGCACAAATGATGTATTGCTTAATCAATTGATGATGATGATGCAACAAATATTGGTTGATATGAAAACTGAATTAATTACTGAAGGCAAATATATCAACTGATTTATCTAATATGAAATTTGATCTGACACCTGACTTATATAAAAAAAATGGACAACATGAAAATTGAATTCAAAAAAGAGGTAGCTCAAATACAACAGATATTGATAGCAAACTACAACAATTAGAGAAAGTCATAGATAAAAAAGATCACAAATATGAAAAGAGATTTATAGAATTCCAAACAAAAATTGAAAGCAAATTAGAGACTAAGTGCATGGAAGTGAAAATGGTCTAAGAGAATTTTGAACACAAATTAGAACAAAATCAGAAAAAATACCAGACTGAGATTAGTGAACAAATAGAAAATATACAAATAGAAATTTATCAATCTAAAGAAAAACAAGATAGTAAAATAAAAATTCCTGACAAGAAATTTCAGGCCATACAAAATGATCATAAGTGTCTCAGCATAAGGAAAGATTTGGTTGAAACAGAAGTGAGACAAAACAAAAATAGCATTGAAAAAGTACTTGAAAACAGCAGTAATCAGTTAAACCAAATAAAAATAATGACATGTTATATCAATGATTCAAAAAAATAGAATCTGAATATTACCACAAATTAGAAGAAACAACTCACCCCAATTCTTTGTCAGAAACCAATGCTAATGTGTATTGAATCACTCATTGATTGAGGAATAAATCAAATGTATACACATCATGTAAATAATAAAAACAAGTGCAAAACAGGGCAACAATAAAAAAAACCCAAAGTATCCATTCAAAATAGAAGGTAAAACATATATTAAAATAACTCACACATTAGAAATCCAAAAGGTTTCATGTTCCATAAACTATGTAACACATATGAGGGCCCATTTACTCTCATTAAATGTGCTAGTACCAAGGAATAATGTTCAGATAATGCACCCATTGGAATTTAAAACCCAAGGATATGGAAAGCAGACCTTGGAAAAATGGAATAATTCCGCATTTTTTTTATTTTAAGTTAAAAAAAGAATAATTAAGCCCATATATATATTCTAACCTAATTTAAGAGTATCTAACTATAATATATATAATTTAGTTCTATCTATGTACATTGATCACCCTTATAATTTGGCGTCTCATTTTCTAACCTTGTAAATTATATTCTCGATGACATGCGAACTCACCAATGTGCATCCTCAGCCTAGCTCAGTGGTCGACAATTTAGCTACAGAGATATGCAGTTAAGACAAAGAAAGAAATTACAATCATAAAATAAATTATCATCAGCAAAATAAATATCTTGAAAAAAAAATCGTCATCCTTCCCTAATTAATAATTTAGAATAAAATAACATCTTCTCTTTATCAAAAACACATTCTCTGAGCTATAAGTATTTGCACTTTTAAACAATGATGATAACTTCTCATGTTCTTGTTAATGTTTAAAAAAAAATATCCACTATGTAAATCATTTGCCAATATGATCCGAAAATACCTTTCTTATATCACAATTGAAAATTAAACTCTTTTAAGCCACACCATAATTGTAATATCAATAATAATAGATCATTTCTCCAATAAAGAATAATGATAATAACAATAATAATCTCAGGGTTTCTTTGTTTAATTTAGGAAAATAATATACAATGCTGTGCTGTGACATATAACTGGTATTTTGGTAGGCTATAAAAAGTATTCACTTTACTTCAAAGTTAATGTGTCCTCACATATCATAACAACTACTATATTATTTAAAGGGATGATAAATATGATCAACAATGACATAAATAATTACATAAAAGTTTGAATAATACAACACTTTATCCAGAATCTCAGCCAGAATAATAGAAAAACAAGGGTGCTTTTTGTATCCTTACATCATCCATAACAACACAATAATTAACTAAAACTAATTAATTCAACAATTAAACTAAATGTAATTGGAATAATGTGCAGTCAGGATTAATAACTTGGAAATAAATTCATTCTTACAAATTAAATGATGTTTAGTCTGAAGTTTGCAATTCCATAACTAATTCTCATTAAAACAAAATGAAATGAAATATACAAAAATCTCCATAAAGTTTGTCTATCTGGTATATTAATCTTTTGAGAGTTTGAAATGATTTCGGACTCATCTTATGAGAGTTTGAAATGATTTCGGACTCAACAAAATGTTTTGCAAATATTGTGCAAACACACTTATATTTAGCATACAAAAAAAAAAAAAGGAATTCACAACGAATATTGACAAGACTATAATTTATTACTATCACAGAACAAAAAAATATATACAAATTTATTGAATAATATCACATTGATAGGAAATATAAATCAATATTAATCTGTCTATTGCTTAGGTATAGATTAAAATTATAAATTCACATGTTTGCAATTATGCTATTGCATTGGATTGACTAGCTAAAATGCATCTCATTTACTAATATACTAATCTATAATTTTGGTAAACTTTCTATAAAGTTTTTACTTAAAGTTATTTACTAACTATTTTTGTTTTTATTGATTAATACTATGATATGAAGTATGCAAAATCTTAAATTTATTCCTAATAAAGTTAATCAAGTTATGGTTTTTAATTGAACAACCTATTCCTAATTATGGGTCATTTATCAGAAGTCGCACTCACCATCTCACATTTAACTTAATGTTCACTTAGGTTACGATAAATATTTTAATTATAAGTGCAATTGAAACTATGAATATTCTTAATTACTAACTAACACTAAATGTTGAGTTTGAATATTCCTCCAATAAATAAGCGTTTTAAAATATGCAATTTTAACTTAACTTTCTCCATTGGTTTGCTTGTCAACTACTAGCAAGATTCAGTGGCACAATACAGATATTGATTTCAATTACTAAAGCACTATTGATACTAAAGTGCACCTTGAGGAACTAACACCTCAAACCTAACATTTATCCTTGCCCTAACTTTTAAAACAAAGCACAATAATCAACATCTTCTATGGTGAAACTATCTTTATATTCACATGAGGAATGCAGAATAACAATGAATGTCTGCAGAGTAAAATACTATACTGAAGTATTTTGGTGGCTTCTTGCCTATTACTCAGGCATAAAATGAACATGCACCAAGTATAATCCTCTCTTGGGATTTAAAATACATTAAGTATCTAAATATTAGATCAACTATGGATCGTTCTATTTATGAGAATCAATCATCTGGACTATCAAACCTACCATAAACTTGTATCAAAACTAATCCTCCCATGAAAAATAAAGTATCTCAGGGAGATCATTTTCATCCCACAAAATAAAATACATTATAAGTATTACATATGCTGATATTAAGCATATATCAATCCTATACTTAGGCAAGATAAGAAAACACACTAATCATAATAAACCTATGTTACAATGTATACTTTGATCAATATCTGAAACCAATGGACATGACAGCATAAAAGTAGAATAATTTTAATTCTAATAAAGGAACATTCAAAAGTAATTGGTAGCATACTAGCTTAAACTAAATAAAGTGGATGTGTTATTAAAGAATAACTGTTACTAAAATACTTAATTAATATAATATCAATTCTGTTCAAACTTTAATCAAGAAATATTTTGCTATAGCATTTTTTTAGAGTTACTTCTGATAATTTTCAATATTTATTTTACCTGTTAAATAAATATAAAATATTTTTCTTTTAAGTACCTAACATGCAAAGTTTATATCTCCAATCTCATTTAATAAATCCAATGCATTTCATAGGTATTACTTCATATTAAATACAAACTTAATCCGGGATAATGATAGTAAGCCTTATACTTATCATTGCAAGATCATTAAAATATTACGTGACAGATATAAACCTTAGCATACATTAATATTATAACACAAAATAAAATTTTACAAATTAGTTTTTCTAAAAAAAAAAAATTAAATAAACAAATGCATATTATCTCATTAGCAGAACTATTTTCTGTTGAGCTGTTTGTCCAGGTGAAGAGTTTTCATCCAGTCAAATTTTACGAAGCACTGAAAGTAATAAACGCATTTTTTTTCTTTTTAATATTCCTTTTAATTATTTTTCTCTTATACCAAGAAAATATTAATAAATAATAATAAGTTACTAAATAATTATTTCCCACTTGGAAAATATTTGTTTTCTTTAATTTACATAAAATAGTAATTGCTTAATATTCTTAGCTAATTACTTCATTTTTCTTGGTTTTGTTAAAAAAAATGTCCAACTTTTAAGACACAATAATTATTTAATATAAAAAATTTTGAAATAGATAGATGGCATAGAACAAGATTTCTTACCAAAAGGTTCAGCAATGCATGATGAATAAAATTTTCCTTTGACTGTACATTTATTTCTGCAAAATTTTAAAAAAAATGGGTTACTAAATTTCAAACACTGTTCTCTCCTTGAAATACAGATGGCAAATGATTTCTAAAAAAAATGATTTTGAGTATGAAATTGGTCATTCTTTCAACTCTAGTGACTTCTTCCAAAAAAAAAAATAATCACTTGGTTATGACATAAACAAAAGACAGGAAAACTTATTACAATCATATAATTCTCAGTATTATTTAAAGTGTATTACAAAGTAGTTTAATAATGAAAATAATAAATACATTTAAAACCAACAATAATTCTCAGTAATTTCATTTATACATAAATTATTTTCTACAAATGAATTTACCAGAAATTACTGTTCCATAGAATAAGATATCTTAAAATTATTTAATTGACATTTATGGTTTTTTCTTCTTTCTATAACCATCTAAGAATTAACTACAGTTTATTGTATTTGTTTTACCTTATCTTAATTTGCTCTAATAAACAATATTTTAATTAAGTTATTCATGTTCTTTTAAAAACATGATATTGCATTGGGAATATATATTAGTTAATCACATAAACCATGTCTAGGTGAGTGAATAGCACACTTTATTAACCAATTATTACTATTTTTTATTTTTTTTAAATAATAGCATTATTTTCTTGCAGAAATAATGTTAAATAAATCCAAATGCCAAAAGCACTGGGTTACAATTTATAGGGTATTAATTTAAACCAGCTTTTTGAAAACATCAAATTCTCATCCAAATTGAACAACCTCTTTTTAGTTACTAGCAAAAGACAGAAACAAATGACCTTTTTCTAAAAAAAAGAGATCAAAAACCTCCATTGACTAACCAAGATGTTCTTTTCTTGAGCAGAAAAATCAAACATGCAGTTCAAACAAAAATGTCTGCCACCATCAAATTAAAAACATTAAACAAAAATAGTTCATAGGATATGGATTAAAGCTATATTCAAGGCTATGTATTCAAAGCCAACCAACTAAGGGATTCTAAATTAAAAATCTCAAAAATAGGTTAAAATTGTTCAATCTTTCCAGAATATTTTCATGTTTAAGCTGAAGAGTAGATGAACTCTAACTTGAGATGTCTGATAGCAAATATCTTGCTTTTAATCAATTCAATAACTTTTATTACCAACATTGATAGGAACCCATACAACTATGTATTGTTAAGTGTGAAGTTACATTGGGGAAAGAAAGTCATCACCCATGGAGCTGTAGCCACAAAACCAAATTTAATTTGACATAGCATCTATTCACATATGCTGTAAACTATTTATACATGAAATTGCACTTAACATCTCAAAGCAGACCATACAAACAGAGAAATGCTGATTACCATCAGATGTGTTCTAGAACATTCAAAACCATGAACTGAAATATGAACTTGATCAAAGAGGACATTTATAATCTTTTGAGAAATATTTTTTCTTATGGACTCTTAATTGATATTTAGATTGATATCATAATTTTTATTTTCTTATGTATAATTTTTTTATTATTGTTATTATATGTTAGAGAAAGAAATAACATTATTAGCTTTATTGTAAATTGAAATAAAATATAGACCCAGGCATTATTTTGCTTGTGCATAAATTAAATCATCACTTGGGAGAAGGTAAGCTTTTACCATATTATATATTAAATATCACCACTTGTACAGTGACACTGTTATTTGTTCTATTTATTTGTTTTCAGTATATATGATTAATAATTTCTAGTGTGGATGATCTTTCCTATCTTTGTAGAGACAAACCATAATATAAGGGTGGATCCCATACCACCACCATGTTATTTATATGAACTCATTAATAAATTGACTGGAGATGAGGAATTACGATTTTGATGAAAATTAAATTAGCAAGCAAATGTAAACATAAATATCAATAAATTATACATCAATAAATTATACTTTTTTTATTTTATTGATATTGGATAAATATTCTTTGAAGGGAAACAGGGAGTGGAGTAATGATATTAATGATAATAATCAAAGAATAATTACTGAGATTTAAACAAATTATTTATCTTTGTTATAACCTCATGCCTGGATAAATATAACCTGTTCTGAATGAATATATATATATATATATATATATATATATATATATTCATATATATATATATATATATATATATATATATATATATATAGTAATGGAATAGGTTCTGACCTTACATGACAGACAGTAGACTTGATAGGTTGACTGAGTTGGTGAAAAACATATTTAGAACTTCCAAATGTAAATGCTCATATCCACTCTGATCTCATTTCTGGGAGATATACACAAGAATATGTTAAAATCCACCTGTATACACATCTCCTTTCTCCATTTTAAACTTCCATTAATCCTGGAGTTTGATCAGGGAGAATATACATAATATTCTACTTCATCACTATTTATAATTTGTGAGTATGTGACAAATTGAGAACTGAATGTAAAAAGAATACAAACGACAGTCTTTAATTTAAAAGAATATATTTAACAGATTTATTTACTATTTACAACTAACATAGTTTAGGCAGTGAGATTATAACAAAAATAAATAATTTGTTTAGACATAGATAAATATTCTTTGATTATTATGGTTAATATCATTAATCCACTCCCTATTTCCTTTCAAAGCCTACTGTCATGTAAAGTCAGGATCTATTTCATTGCAATATATATATATATATATATATATATATATATATATATATATATATAAATATATATATATATATATATATATATATCTGTTGATACAAAGATTTTCATGGGTTGCATATATAAAAGACATATTTTGCTGGTTCATCCATGTTAAAAATTTAAATATTTATATACCAACCTTTTGACTTGATCATATGTCATCTACTGGGCGATAAAGGGTAGAAAGACAGTTGTAGAGGCACTACAATCACTGATTTGAAAAAAAACATCAAAGTTCCATCAATAGCAAAAATGTTAAATTAAGAATATTTTTTAAAAAAGTCTTTCCAAATAGGAGGAAGTTTGCTTGTATTATCTCACTTATTGATACAATCTGACCTTTTAAGTTTCTCAATGGCTTCTCTGATATTGCACTGGTAGAGATTATCACATCTGGATATGATCCTTGTACTAGAAAAAACAATTTTATGATCTGAATCTATAGTAAAAAGTGAGAGTGCTGATGATGATGAGTATTGTTTAACTGCATTAGCATGTTCATCACTCCTAACACTGATGTGATGATACTCATAGCTATGTAAGAAGCTTTACATTTTTCACATGAGATTTGATAAATACCACGAGATTCAAAAGGGATTGAATCCTTAGGATTGGTTTTTATATTGCTGATCTTTTGATGAGTAGAAAATGCTGTATTTATATTATAGCATTTTAATACATGTCCAATACTGTCTGTAGTTCCTTTTACATATGGAACACAAATCCTAATAGCTGATTTATCAACTTTTTGTTTCCTATTTTGTCCATTTTGGGCTTGAAATAAGGCTTGTTTAATAAATCTATAATTATAACTATTTGCTAATAAAATGCTATTAATATGATTTATTTCGTCTTTCATATATGACTTATCTCAATGGTTAATTGCTTATTTAAAAGAGTTTTGGAAACTGAAATTATCTGATGATGAGAATGAAAATGTAAATATCTGTCCATGTGTGTATTCTTTCTGTAAATCAAAAAAGATAAACTATTTGGTGTTCTGGTGACTAGAACTTCAAGAAAAGGGAATTTTACATCAGACTCTGTCTCCATTGTAAATTTAATATGAGGATGCATATTATTTAAATGTAAGAAAAAAAATCATCTAATTTATTTTTCCCATGTTTCCATATGACAAAAGTGTCATCTATGTATCTGAGCCAAATGAAAAGTTTTAAAGATGATGATTCTAAAGCACGAGGTTCTATATTTTCCATGAATAAATCAGCTATTACTCCTGAGATAGGTGAGCCCATAGCAGTACCAAAAACTTGTCTGTAATGCTGTCCATTGTATAAAAATATGTGTTCAAGAGACAATGTTTAATTAAAGCAATAATATGGTTTGGTACATTGCAGCATTGCGAGATTACATTTAAAGGTCCATCAATTGGATTGTTTGTAAACAAAGACACAACATCAAAACTGACCAGAATATCATTAGCATTAATTTTTAAATTTTTTAAAACATAAATAAAGTGAAAAGAGTTTTTAATGTATGATTTAATAGATGGGATTGTAGGTTTAATGAAATCAGATAAATATCTAGCTGAAATATGAGTTGGAGATCCTACTGTGCTTACTATTGGACAAAGGGGGGTATCTGGTTTGTGAATTTTTGGAAGTCCATAAAATTTTGGACAGACACATGATTTTTCATGGTGGATTATTTTATTTTTTATCTTTGTTTCAATAAGCAATTTATTAATAATGGCTTTTTTTTCTAAATACGTAGTATGATCTCATTTTGATGGTTTATAAGTTTTATCATTAAGCAGATCTAAAATTTTATTATGGTACATGTCATGATCCATAACAACAGTAGCATTACCTTTATCAGCTGGAAAACAATTGATTTGTCCAATTTTGCTATTGGTGGAACTTTAACATTTTTTTCAAATCAGTGATTGTAGCACCTCTACAACTAGCTTTCTTCCCTTTATCATCCAATAAATGACTTGTGTAATCAAGTCGAAACATCGATATATAAATATTTAAATTTTTAATATGGATGAACCCGTAAAATATGTCTTTTATATATATTAATCTGCATTCAAAACGAGTTATATTTACTTGTTTAAAAAGGTTTATTTAAACTTCTTTGTATCAATAATTTCAGTCTCTGTTGTCAAACTGTACTATCTAGTGCCTAGGTTGCCTTGACAACAATTTGAAATTGTTGATTATTGTTGATATTAGGATTGTCTAATTTTTTACTTTTTTTTTAATGATATATGTATAATTGCAGGTACAACCATTTTTTTAATCGTTATATAAAATTGTTAGGGATTAGATATTTATTTTGATGTAAATTGTTAATTTTATTTTATACATTTTACAGATTTTAATATATATATTTTACACATAAAAATGAGACTTCCAACTTATACTGTAATTTTTTTTAGATTTTTTGCTTTATGAACATTAGAATATTATCATGCAAAATGCATCAATATCTATTACTGATGAATGCATATCTGAAATGAGTTTTGATAGCTCTAATTCAAAAAAGGATTCTTTCTATTTTGACAGTGATGATAACAATCTGAGTGAAGAATATCCAAATTCATATGAAAAGAATAATCATGATGAGAAAAATAAGAATGTATAATTTTCAGGATTTGATATGCAATAGATAAGCAACATATTCCATTATCACTCCCAATATTAATTTTTTGAGAGACCAGATATCAGATAGCAATAGAAGAAGCAATGTTAATGTATTTAAATAATTTTACTTGATTTTTGGTAAATTTCAAACAATTGTATTGGACATAAATAATTATGTAGACTAATTTCTACAAATGCATAAGCAAAAATAGGATCTGATATAAGATCTGGAATCCACACTGGTAAAAATGTTGGGGTCATTATAGAGTAATAATGCTGCAAGGCATTATCAAAATGCCACATTACGATTGGTCAGATTAAATAATTAAATCTCTAAGTCTCTATATTTTTGAAGCAATGACACATATCGAGATGCATTGCTTTCAATATTTATTTTTATTTTTGTGATAACAAAATTTTTAAATGAAAGTAACAATCCAAAATCAAAATTCTATAGGCTTTTTAAATTATGGAGTATTCGAGAAACCACTTTAACTTTTATATAAGATTCTTAGTTTAAATGTAAGTGTAATGTTCTTTAAAAGTGCATTAAATGAAAGTGTACATTAATAAAAAGATTTATTTTAGGGAATTTTTTTTGATTCCACATAATACAATTCTGCTGAGAGGAAAAAAAAATTCTAGCAATCACAAACAATAAAACTGCTAAATAGATTTGTTAAACATATTTTTAGTTTAAAGAATAAGCTATGTTCATTTCTTATTGATAAATGCAAATTATCATCTGGTCACATTGTTTAAGATCATTATCAATCTTTTAAAGATGAAGTTTTGATTTAAATCCAGTTTTACTGATCCATAGCTTATCCTAATCCAAAGCTATTTTGTATTTCTTAAAATCTTTTGGGTCTAGCTTAGGACACAGTCTAGCTCCTTTCTGCCTCTTAATTTTTTCAATAATTTTAATGATACATATTTATTATTTCAGGAATGTATCACTTTTAATTCCATTTTGCTAATCCCAACTTCCAGGATAGATCGTATGGTAATCACTGAGATCTCTTGTTTAATTCTAATATGCAGATCTCCATCATTTGCCATCATTTCTATCAAAACATGAAATTCCCCATCAAACCAAAAGAATTATCAAGGTAACATAAAGATCCACAGCATTAAAAAACCGATGTAAATAAGTGTTACAAAAGTTTAATAAAATATTTTTCTCATATTCAATTACTATTCGAACTGTTTTTACTAAATATTTAATTTTTTAGCACAAGTTTAATATTCAAATATGGCTAGAGTAACTTTTTAACATTATCTGACTGTTATTTTATTCATATCAATTTTATTATTATTATTAATAGCAGCTGCAATAATTTAAAAATCAAATTCAGCATTGGGAAAAAAGAAAAATCAATAAATTTTTCAGATCTTTATGTTAGACAGCTTTATTTTTGCCTAAATTTAGAGCTGAAATATATTTAAAAATCACAAATCACCATTTATTTTTAATCTATTAAATATAGTTTGATTTTTTTTATAAATAAAAAAAATTTACAAAACCAATTTTTTCTTTTAATATTTTTGTTATAGTTATATGTTTATGATATAATGACAAAAAAAGACACATTATATAAAACATATATATGACTTTAAACATAATACTTCATATTTAAATAACTGAACCCAGAATTAATGTTTGATAAAGCATCACCCAACTTTCTCTAATTACTTTCAATGTACTTTAAAGATACTTACTTTAACGTTACTCTCAGTATATGCAGTAATAGAAGGAATTTTTTATAGTTATTTATTCTACTTCAGAGCTATTTATTTTGATGTTCAATAAACAATGTTTAGCATGTTTTTTATGTTGTGCTTGTCCAGTTTTCATTTATTAGGGATACAGACAAGTCACTACTGAGCTTATAATATCCTGAAAAGTTTTGTTAAAAGATATAGTCATAGAGTGGTTATGAATTGTACAAACTCATGCTTATAATTTATTGTTATATATGCCAGCCTTTACTCACAATGCTTAAATCAGAAAATTAACCTATTGTGTGTCTGATTTATATCTTGAAAAATGAATTATACAAACTTATTTATTCTATAACAAAAGAGAGATAGAATTTCACTTTTAATCACTTGAGATTAATAATAAATATTAAAATTTTGAATTTACTGTAATAGTAGTTTATTTATATAGCACTTGACTATGTATGTAATATAGAAAGAGAATAAATTTCCAGCTATGCACTTTTTATGAATTTACATACCCTCACTCTAAACATCAGTTTAATAGCACAAATAGACCACTTATGCATAGAGGTTATTGTTATGGTCCATGTATGCTTTTTGAACTTATGCTTATGGCTGAGTGTATGTAAATTTGTAAAAAGTGCATGATTGGAAGTTTATTCCTTACTCTATATTACACACTTAGTCTAAAGCTATATAAATAAACTATTTACTAAATTAGTATAGGAAACAAAAAAAAATTTCATAAAAAATATTTAAATTAAGATTATTCAGTAATAATTTAAATTCACTTCAAGAAAAATAAAAAGAAAATAATTTGATTTTTTTTGTCTTTTTAAATATCTGTAATTAAGGTTAAAGGAGAGAGATGTTAAGATCAGTAATAAAATAATTATTTTGAAAAAAATACATCACATAGCTTATTTAAAAATGAAATCAAATTTGATAATAGATTTATATTAGATGCATATATAATTATTTTTATAAAATATTTATTTTGGTGAAACTTGTTTAAATCTAAATGAAAAATTAAAATTGACAAAAGTAGGCTTAACAAAAAAGGATCTTAATTCAAATACAAAAATAGAATTTTTTTAAAAAAGAAAAATGATGAAAGAAAAGAAATTTAAAAGCTTTTTAAATTCAATTTTATAATCTGAAACTATTAATTTAAGGAAAAAACATATTTTATTTTTATAATTGTTCCAAAATGTATAATAAATAATAGGTATAATAATGTTTGGTACTGTTGAAGTGTAAATTGCTTTATTGCAATTAATTTTACTTTCTACTAGAAAAAGTTGTTTAATGCAATAAAACCAAATTATTGTATTAAAAAATTTATGAGAAACTTAAGGAAGCTTTCATATTCAGTTTTTAATATTCACTATTTCAGTTATATATTATACAAAAATTAGTAAACTCAAAAAATTAACATAATTATAAAGATGTTATGCATATATTATTAAATATTTTTATATGACAAAGATTATTATCTTATCTTATGTCACTATAAATAACAAACATCATTTTTTCAAATAGCAAAATCTGAATATTAATATAATTGTGAAACAAAGTTTAACAATTATTTATTAAGCAGGAAAATACTAAATTTCATCCATTTTTGGCTATATAATGTTAAATTTAATTAATGATAAACCATGTATTTTTGTCATGAGCATGACTTCCATTTTTTGATCCCTTATTTTGAAATAAGATGTTGAATGTTTTACAATTTTATTAATTTCAAATGCATTTGTTTATAAAGAATACACAAAAATACATAAGAGTTAAAGTCTTAAGTTTAATGTGTTCTAATAATATACTAAGTCAATAATATATTTCGTCTTTAAATTTAATTAATATGAAAATACGATTAAAAATAAATTTAATTTTTTTAAAAGTAAAGAATAATTTCTGATTTTGAGAATGATTATGACAATGTCTAGTTACTGGAGTTTTTTGAGAAATGAGCAAGATAATTTGAATCTTTTTTTAAAAATATGCATGTTTTAAGTACATGCACAATAAATAACTATAATGCTAAACTTAATTTAGCTTAAGAAAAATTGTTAAGTGCTTCTGCGAAGTGATAAAATACTAATTATAAATTATTTATTTTTAAAAAATGAATTATCCTTTTATGAACTAAGAAAAAGTGAAAAACAAATTTGTTTTTGCAACAATAAAAAAATGTAGTAAGTTTTTTTTTGTGGGAATGCATTTACAATGTTACAAGCCTATATATGTATATTTGCTCTCTATAATATTTTTTTGAAATTATTTTTGATTATAATCTTAATTGATCTGATTGTATACTTTAATTTTAAATTAAGTTGTATTAGAAGAATGTCTAAATCATTATTAATCAATGTTTGAGTTCTATTTATATTTGTGTTACAAAAACAGCGTACATACAACAAACAATATTGTACCAAAGTGTGAGCAACTACCCATTAATTTTCATCACCCTCTAGGTTTTTAATTTTAAAGGACATAATGGGTCCTCTGTATATACATTATTTCAGGTGAGTCAAATTTCAGGCTTAAAAATTGTCCATAAAGTTGTCTTCATTATAAAATTTAAAATATTATTCAATTTTAAACACCTTGAAAATCAAATTTATTTAAAACTTTGAACCAATTTTTCATTCCTTATAGGACTCTTATAAAATATTATATACATACATAATCACATGACAAATTATTCTATAGCAGCTTTATATACATTAAAAACAGTAATATATATATATATATATGTAAATTATTAATCAATGTCTGTATTGTTTTGAATAATTATATATATATATATATAAAAGACAAAATTATATGAGTGATAAATGCACAGGATGAACAAATGGCTTACTGAGAGATAAATCATGACATCATTCATACAGGCAGGTATCTCACTTAAAATTTATAAATTCAAATTTACAAATTTCTAATTACTAATTTTTAATTAATATGTTGGGTTAAAATGATGTGTCTGTAAATACAGAGAAATTATTATATATATATGTGTGTGTGTTCTGAGGGACTTGAAGTAAAGTATTAATATACATGTAAAAATACTGATATACTATGAATTGTGGATATAAAAATTTGTGCCAAATACAATAAAAATTATTAATTATTTCAAAGTAAATCTTATGAATAAGGATTTAAAAAAATCATCAATTATTTTAATAAAAAATATGATTAATCTTAAAACAAAGCAAATAATATCAATTACCTTAAGGAAAAAAATATAAGATTCTTAAAATTTAGAGATCAAAATTATAAATAATGAAAGCAGCAACTATTAAGAAAATTAACTTAAATAAGAGACTGAAATCATTCATGCTAGAAGAAAGAAGAAATATAATAAAAATTTTAAAATTTATCAAAATTTATTATTAAATGATAAATAGCTCCATACGATTGCATTAAAATTAAATCTCATTCATATCAATCAATGGAAATTACTCAGAAAATGTCCTTTCCTTATTGTCATTAAAATGAGACATGGTAACTTCCTGTATAAATCCAATCGACACATTAAATTGTGTTGTATTTCTTTTAAATTATATTTATTTTTTATGATTAATATTTAGATAAAATTTAACTTGAGACATTTTATTTATCAAATCAACAATACTTTAATCCTTTTAGCAGTAGTTTGAGATTAAAGAGAAAAGAAACAATTCATTTTTTAATGAGTGATTAAATATTTGTTTATAAAATAGCAGTTGTAAATTAAATAAACTCTTTTTTAAACATTTCCCTATGATTATTAGAAAAAATATTAATTTTGATAAATATTCTTGTTTTGTAATATTTTGAGCATGATTTTCAAAATTTCTTTTAGCATTAAAAAGGTTTCTCTATAACATATTGGTAAAGTCTAAATGACATAACAATAACCCATTATGTGCAGTATCAACATAATTGCCTTTGGTGCAAAAATAATAATCTTCTTCAAGACTTTTATATCAAACATCAGAATTAGGCAATGTTTTTCAATGTTTAAAGCTTATTTTTAATGAAAATGTTTGTTTATTTATAGCACAAATCGATATGAATTTAAACAAATATTTAATTGAACTCATAACTCTCTTGAATTTTAAACAGAAATTAAAAACAGCTGAATTCCATATATTCTTTTATTAAAAAAATTGGAAGATATATCAAATTGTTTTTTTCTTCTCTTTTACATACTGTTAACTTAGTCATTGTATCACAATTATAAATTTTAATTTTCATATTTAAATTTATCATTTTTGAGTTTGATCTTCCAGTGGTCTTTATTATTATGTCTTTAGCAATTAAATTAGTGTAGCTAAATGGTATTATCAATAAAAAATAAATAAAAGTCAAGCATTGGTGGCCTAGTGGTTAGCATAGCTGCCTTCCAAGCAGCTGGCCCAGGTTTCCTTCCCGGTCAATGCTTTGACATAAATAAATAAATAATACAATATTTATTGATATATTTGCTCATCTCAAAATTATAATGATTCTAAATATATATAAAATAATCCAGTGCATAACGCTATACTGAAATAAATATACAAATATTAAGCAATTAAATGATCCCACATGATTAAGAAATCCAGTACTGCCCTCTGTGAACTAATATATAAATACATTAGATGGTTTAAAGATTAAAATTACTAAAGTTTTGTTTGTCTTTATATAATAATAGTAAAACATGTTTGTTTGTAGCAAAATTTAAGATCGTTGTTTGCTAATTTTCAAGTTCTTTGTTTGAGTTTGTTCGTATTTCAATATATAACATCTGATAGCAGACAGGTCAAAGTGGATACCATTTTGATCTGGCTATTTTGAAATACGAACTCTAATGTATTTATATATTAGTTCACAGAGGGCAGTACTGGATTTCTTAATCATGTGGGATGATTTAATTGCTTAATATATATATATATAATTATTCAAAACAATACAATATATATATGCAATATGTGCTAAAGAACATATTATTTTTATTTTACTAATATATTTTAATAAAAATGTTATTGATATTTTTAAATTTATTATGCTATATAATTCATTTGGAGTGAGAGACAAAATACTACGTAGGCCATTAGGAATATTTTTATGTTACTGTCAACACTAGTATACCTTTATATTACCATGTATATTTAATTCAAAATTGTTTCCATGAAATAAAATACTGAACTAATATCATGCTGCAATGGTTTAACTTTATATTACTGTATTTATTTAAAAAATTGTTTTCATTAGAACTTGTTCATATGGAAAAGAAAAACAATATGTCAGAACTAGGAAATATTATAGGAGTATTCCATAATGAGAACACTTCAAGATAAAAGCTCAATTCTGTAATTTTATTATGAAAAGAAAGTTACAAAACTTATGGTAAGTATAGAAATGTTATTAAAAAATGATGGTGTAAGTGTACTAAGAGAATAGAAAAAGCAGCATTTGTTTTGCTTGTATAGTCATTTTTAATTCCATGATGTAATCTTATTTACTACAACATGTTGTGTCACTTTATTGTATTTTCACATTTATTTCACAGCTCACTTCTTACTATAATTAATATTATCATATGTTAATTTAAAAAATTATATTTTTTAATGTCTATTTTTCAAATATAATTAATTATTAATCTTATTTTGAGTATATATAAAATGTAACAAGGTGGGATGCACAGAGAGAATACTTGATCAATAATTTGGTCATTTATTGGAGCATCAAAATGTAATGACTTGAAAAATTAGGCTTATTTTTACATTTCTAATAGTGATTTATTACCAAATAATATAAAAAACTACCACATTGAAGCAGACAAGTGCAAATATCTAAACAAAAGATAATGATCACAATAATTTTAGAATTTATATTTTTGACACGTGCTTGACTTTTTTAAACTATACATTTTTGAAAATTAGATTATTAAACTATCCATGTTTAAAGATCAGCTAAATGAGCTGAGACTGATTTGGATTTATAGTTGCTAATGATGACTCAAAATACCACCAATTTTATTGGATATCACATAATTTGTTTATCCTATTACAATTACAACACTCATTATAGAAATATTATTTTTTATATGCTAAACTTATTGAATTTAATTCTTAATTATCATTGGTTTAGCTTATAAATTGGTATTTTATTTTTACACATACTTGCTAAAATGCATACTTTATGTGTAGATTGGAATGAAGAATAAAAAATTCAGATTATTTAAAATTCAACAAATAAACTAATAAAACATTAAGTGAGAATATTTAATTCAGTACATGTAAATAAATTAAGGATAAATAATATAATATTTAATAAAAATGTATATACATATCAACATTCATATCGAGAGTCAAAATATTAGACCTGGAAATAAATTACAATCTCAATATTAAATGTTCTAATTACCTCTCCTGTTGTTTTTATTTGACATATTTCAATGAAAAATACATGCAAAATATTTATAATCTGCAAAGTGAAAATTAATATTGATATATCAGTTGGTTAAATGGCACATTGGTTTTCTGATTAGGAACAATTTTAAAGAACAATGAAAGAATTTAAAAGCAAAAATCTTCCATTTTTATCAATTAATGAAATGGGAACTGGTAAATCTGCTAAGTGAAAATGTTAAAATATAGAACAAAATGATTATTTTAAAAGATAATATTAATAAAAAATTTGAATAAAATATAATAAACAATTGAACATGTAATTTAACTACATATCCTCCTGAAGGTAAAATAGCTAAACTTAGCAATGAATTATTAAATTTTGTTAGATAAATAATATTTTCCCCTAAAGAGTTCCAATATTTATTATGACTAATAGATTTATGTACATCTTTGAATTCATAGGAAGATTTTAATAAATGTGTGCATGCTATAAACTGTTTCCAGGGATTCATTCTTAATTGCTTTTTAACAAATAACTTCATTTCTTTTGTAGGTTTATTATTAATACAAATTTAGATTACTTCTGGTTTCAGTAGCAGAGCTATAAATATTTCATTTTATACATTTCATAGAGATTTTACAGACTGATAATTTTTATCCACATCAACTATCACATCAGAAGAAACGATAGGTTTTAATGATTTAGAGACAACAGCAATGGTGGTTAGACAAGACTACATTTTTGATTGGTCAGCAGTAATGCATATGGGTTGTTTAGCTGCCCACCCTTATTTATTGCTATTGCATATTTTTTTATTGCTAGCAGAATAATGACTTTAGCTTTGATCTGATTCTCCAGCTTTTATTTGGCTCATTGTGACTATTATCAAAATCCTAGTGACTAAATTAAATCACAAACCCAATGAGCCCAGATTTAATAAGCTATTGATTTCTACTTGAACACAAACTAATTATATACCTCTATATACATTCTGGTCTAATGAAGCTGCTGAGACTAAATATAAACATGTTTTTTTACAAAATTCAATGTTGTTTTCCAATTATCACTTCATTAATTAATTGACTGGACTTTTTTGTTTCATAAATAAGCCTGTATTTCTGTTTCAGACTTAATTCCTGATAGGATGTTTATCAATTAAAATTATTTAATTATATTCAAAATTATTTAAAAGTTAACATTTTTTTTAATTAAACCATTTTGATTATTACAAACTTTAAATTTATAAATATAATTGTTATACATTTCAGAAACACCATTTATATTACGAAAATATTTTTAATTTTATAAGAAATTGCAGTCTTTTTCTTATTTATATTTTTACAAAGAAATAATTATAAATATTACATAATTCTGAATATCTTTATGCTGATTTATTATAATAAATTATTCAATTTTTAATAGAAACATCAAATATTAGTAAAATAATCTTTTATGATATCGTTTTTTTAAATCTTCTTGTTAAGCAAATAGTATCATTTTTTAGCTGTTTCCTATTAATACTTTTACTTAAAAGCAACTTAAATAAAATAAACTCCTCTTTTGTTTATCAACTCTCTCTCATACTTTATTTAGTAATCTTTATTTTGTATTTTATTGGTTTTGAAATGATATCAGACTGTAATTTTAAAATTCTATATGTGATATTGCATTGTATTTATTATCACAATACATAAGAATAAAACCACAAAATTTTGTATAAAATTATATAAATTTTCAAGAATCTGTGTCACCTTATTTTAATCTATTTTCATTATAATAACTCTTGTAGGATAAGGTTATATCTATCATGGTAATGATATAGAAAATTTAATTTCTACAAAATGTATTCAAGAATTTATTAAGATATAACACACATAAATAATAATATGTTAAAAACCTAAAGCTAAACTAATCATTAAATAATAAAAATAACCCCAAATTCACAATTCAACCAGAATAGCCACAAAAAAAAAACAACAACAAACTTCAAAACACAACCAATGGTTTCACTGCTACAAGCAGACTGCTCAAGTTTAGTTCTTTATACTTGAGAATTCTGCTTGAAGCAGTGAAACCATTGGTTGTGTTTTGGAGTTTTTTTTTTTTTTTTGGCTAGTCTGGTTGAGTTGTGAATTTGGGTAATTTTGATTCTATATAATAAAAGTAAGAATTGCAAGATTCTGCATTCCAATGTTCTCTAATATCAGTTTGACAAAATTTGATTGTTTAAATCAGAAAAAACCTCAGGAGCAGATGACATATTTCCAGAGTTTTTTTTTTTAAATTAGAATCTAAAACCAAATTAAGATTGATAAACTATTTATTAGTATCAAGAAATAAAAAATCCTTCTCCTTTTTCTTTTCAAAAACTTTTTTTTTTATCTCAATAAAAAGGAGAAGGATTTTTTATTTGTTGATATTACTGTAGAACATATATATTTTAAAAGAAAAAGTGGATGTACCTTTGCTGTGTTATTATATATGACTATTTATTAGCATTAAAGTATTTCCAGAATTTGCTATAAAAGTAAACCTTAAAACTAAATGGACTCAGAAAATTAAAGAATATTATTAACAAAAAAATTTCCAATTGTTGAGTCATTTACCTATAGAATTGTTTAGTTTTAAGCCCAAAAAACTTCTGTGATCAACTTTTATCTTTAACAACTAACAGTGAAAAAGGTTCTTAAAGATAAATTAAAAACTGAAAACACCCTTTACAGATTCAATCTCAGCTTATGATTCTATTTAGAAAAATGGTGTTTTTCTAAACGTTGCTTCAATTTTTAAATATAGAAATGCTTTCCAAAACATGACACTAAATAAACATTATATTATATACAAGATAGAACATAGAATTCTTTTTTTAATGTACCCATTAATGATTTTCCAGACATTGAATGTAGAAAATTTATCTGTACTGATAATGTTGCTTTGACTTTTCAAAAGAAATCACATCTTGAAATAGATATCTCTTGATAAGGATATGAAAAAATGTAAAGACTAGAATCTCAATACTAATACACTGAAAACAATACATTCAATTTCTCATGTATAATAAACTAAAATATAATTTCATCATATTTGATTTAAGATTAACATTGAATTATAGACCATCATTTCCTCATTTATCTAAGGTTAAATCAAAATTAATTTCCAAAATAACCTCCTTGTAAAGTTGTCTGGCACTAATTGGGATTATGATACAATAACACCATCATATTCTGCTGAAGAGCCACCATTGAAAAAAATTCACAATTTTAAATTTCTGGATTATTACTAAAATACTTTCATGAGAAATATTACTGGCATACTGAAATCTAATGTCTTTGAAGTAGCTTTCTGCTTTTTTACATATTCCTCCACCAGATGTCAGAAGAGAAGTTGCCTCAATACAATAGATTATGTATTGGTAGAGAAAGAGGGAGTGAATAAAATATGGAGAATTAAGGTGTTTGATAATGAAGAGAGAGTATGTAATAGTGATCATAAATTTATTGTAATATAAATGGTTAGTAATGTGATGGAGGATAAAAATAAAGGTAGAAATAATAGTGAAAGATGTGGATGGAGAGTGAATGATAGGAATAAGTTGGAAGAGTATAAAATAAAAGTTGAAGAAACCATGGAGCAGTTGGTTGGGGACGAATATAAGGATTGGTGTGGTAAAATAGAAAAAGTGGCAAATAGGGTTTTAGTTGAGAATATGCAGAAGAATAAAAGTAATAAAAAAATGAGAGTTAGTGAAAGTGTAAAAGAGAGGGAAAAAGCATGCAGAGAGTATAAGTGTGCTATTAAGAATAAAGAAAGTGAAAATGATATTAATGCTAAATGGGCAAAGTACTTAGAAAAGAAGAAGCTAGCTAAAATGGATAATTATAGAGAGAGGATGAAGTTAAATAGTAAATTGTTGGAGGATATTAATAAAAGTGGAAGAGATGGAAGTAAAAAAAATTGGAATTACATTAAAAGGAGAAATGTAGGGGAAAAGAGAGATAGTATTAATAGATGATGAGAGAATAGAATGTAACTCTAGAGGCGAGCTAGAGAAAATCTTAAATAGATATGTAATGGATATAGAAAAGATGTTAGATGTGAAGGAATTAGTGATAGAAAACATAAAAGCAGTTAGTAATGGGAGTATTAGGTTCACAAAAAATGAATTGAATGAGGCAGGAAAAAGATTGAAAAGTGGAAAGGCAAGAGGTTTAGATGGATGGGCAGCAGAGATGGTAATGAATTTAGGGCATAGAGCAAAAGCAAAGTTATTATCATGTTTTAATAAGATGGCACAGAAGACAGTTTTTCCAGGTAGTTGGAGTAATACAAGAATAAGATTATTATTTAAAGGAAAGGGTAAGGATCATAGAAAGTTAAATAATTATAGACCGATAGCAGTAACATCAGTTTTATATAAAGTTTTCACATATATGGTAGCTGGAAGAGTTGTAAAATGGATGGAAGAGAATAATGTAGTGGGGGAAAATGCAAGGAGGTTTTAGGTCAGATAGGCATATAGGAGATAGTTTGTTTGTAGTTACACAACTTATGGAGATGAGTAGGAATTCAGGTAGATCATTATATATGAGTTTTATAGATATAGAGAAAGCATATGATAGAGTAAATAGAAATAGATTGTGGGTAAGATTAGCCAATTTGAGAATGGATGAAGGTTTAGTAAATATTATTAAGAAATTATATGAAAATAATTATTATACTTACCAATTAGGGGATATAGAATCAGTTAAAGTTAAAAATGGGGTGGGATTAAGGCAAGGATTCCCTATGTCACCGATTTTGTTTTTGAGTGAAATGGAGAAAGCAATAGAAAGACTAGGAAGAGGGGTAGAGATACTGTTAATAGGTGGCAAAGGAGTATATACTTTGTCAGGTCTTTTTTTGCAGATGATATCTTTTTATGTGCAGAAAGAAGAGAAGATATGGATATTATGTTGAGGACATATGCAAGGGTGGGTAAAGAGATGGGGATTAAATTTAGTGAAGAAAAATCAAATATAATGATGGTGAATACTGGGGAAAGAGAAAATGTAGTTTTTTATTGGGGAATATAAAGTTAAGTGTGGTGGATAGATATAGGTATTTGGGAATCATCTTATGTAATCAGGAAAATTGCTTGGATGAATGGGAGAAAAAATTGGTAAATGAAGCAAAGAAAAGAAAGGGTTTGGTAAAGAAACTAACAGTATTTTCATATAATAAATATGATGTAGCTAGAATTGTATGGAAGGGAGTTGCAGAAGCAGGGTTAACATATGGTAATGATGCATTATGTGTTAGTAAAAGGATTTTAGATTATTTAGAGAAAGTACAAAGGGAAGTAGGAAGACATGCATTGGATGCAGAGATGTGGACAGCAAAGGAGGCAATTCAAGGAGAAATGGGATGGTCAAGTTTCTATATGAGAGATGCAAAAAGTAAAATGAAAATGTTTGGTAGGTTGCAGTTTATGGATAGTAAAAGCATAGCCAAAATAGGGTTTAATTGGATTATGAGTAAAGGGCAGGTAACAAGATGGATGAGAAAGGTAATGCGGTATGCAAAAGATTTGGATAGAGAATTTATATTGGTATACTTGTATAAAAGGTGGGATGATTGTGTTAGGAGGATTGTTGAGTGTTATGGTGGTAAGGAATGGGATAAAAAAATAGAAGGATTAATAAAAAATAGGGAGTTGGAGATATGGAGAAGTAGTATGGAGGGTAAGAAGAGTTTAAATATATATAGAAGTAAACGGAATATTGGAAGTGAGTTAATTTATGATAATAGTAAGGAAAGTAGTTTATTATTTAAGGCTCGAACGAGATCCTTAGCAACAAGAGAATATACATGTAAATGGAAAACTATGGGTGATTTAGTGTGCAAATTGTGTAAGGAAGGTATAAAAAATATTAGGCATCTGTTGATTGAATGTAAATGCTTGAAAGCAGAAAGGGTACAGATAATGAAGTTATGGGAGAATAGGTATGAACAAAGTGACTATACAGAAAGTGAGTTATTAGTTTTTATGCTGGGTTTGCGAAAAGATAAGGGGGATTTAGATTTAAAGGCCATAGAGTTGACAGAGATTATATTGTGGAAATGGGATGGGGCATAATATGGGAAGACTTAGAGTGGAAATGGAAAATAAAGTCGCTAACAGGTTTATCTGGGCATAGTTGCTGAGATATTCTTGACTTTGTTTAAAGAGAAGCCAAATACATCACATCACATCATATTAAGATATAGTTTCAGTAGCTAAGACTCAACACAAAGCAGATTCCTTTTTTGAATGTTTAATCAAAAAATTATGGCATAAACACAAAATTTTTATGAGGTTCCAAATCAATTTCTTTTTCTAGATCCAACAATAAAGTGGGATTTGGTCTTCTTAGGCACAATTGGAGTTTTAGTAACAAATTGAGGAGAATGCATAATTATGCTCACCCACTTCATAAATGGAATTTTAAAAACCACTGATCTATGCAAATGCTAACAAACATAAATCATGCATCATATAGTGAAATAAATGGTAATTATGGAATCACAGATCTTACAATATTGAAGACAAATTACAGATAATAAAATAATGTAGAAATCAACAGTAATGAAGGAACCATTCAAATAAAAAAAATTAAGCTGTACCCAGATTTTAAACCCACCAATTTTTTATGTGAGTGATATGATATAAAAATAGCAATATCAAGAATATAAGAAAAGGCTATGAATTATAAAAAAGCATTTTATGAGGTTAAATGAATTATTTTTATATTTTGCAATCATTAAAAATATTTATATTGTGAAATAATTTTAAAAAATCACAATTTGTGAAAAATTGTGATTACACTGGAAAGTGTCGATAGCCATATTTTAGTATTTCCATGGATATATAAAAAACATCATGTTGTTGAATCCTAAATTTACAGTATGCTGATGATAATGCTATTTTTTCCAGTTCAAAAGATAATTTATAGAATGTTTTTCATGTTTTGAATGCAACTTATAAAGATCTTGATTTATTAATCAAATTGTCATTGATGTAAGAAATATCATCAGCAATTTTTAGTTTGGATGATTTTCAATTTCAGAATGTAAATCAATTTAAATACATTTCTAGTTTTATAAAGTTGAATGATGGACTTAGATTTTAAGGTCTGACACAGACTTCAATGTGCTGCAGTGGTTTTTAACAAGGTAAAGGTAGAATATTTGATCACATGGAAGCAATTACTGCAATTAAGTTAGATGTATAAGTAGCTGTTATTTTAACTAATTTATTGTATAAAAATGAAACTTTTTTATATCCTATTGGTGGAATATAAAAGCATTAGTAATATTTTAGTTAAGGATGCAAACAATAAATATGTTTTTGAGTCTTCTGGATGTGACATTATTGAGTTCATTATTGTAAAATCACACATTCAATTGAGCATATAAAATGAATAAACAATGGAATACTTTCTAAAAGGATATTTCACATTATACTTGAGCATGGATTTTTAGGAGAGATAAACCTCATATAATATATTGTAGAACTACAGTTAGACATGGTGATAAAGCATTTCAGAAAGTAAAGTTTTCTGCTGAGAAATCTAAAAATCAACATTGTAAAATATCAAATAAACAAAAAAATGGATGACCACATTCTATATGTGAACATATTTATGGCTTAGAAATTTGTTTATACAATCATTGCAAAATTTATTTTTAGAGTAGTTTTTCCATTCTCTTACACATTATTGGAATTTAAATGGACATACTTATTTATGAAAGGTGTTGATAGATATAGCTGATTGTTGTCTTTCTCCTCATCTTCTTTCCTCCTCCTTCTATTTCCTCTTTTTTCTTATTTCTCTTTCTCTTCTTCTCATCACAGTTTCAGAATATTTAAATTTTCATACTACCAGAACTGTATTGTTGGACTAATATTACTTCCTGATAATATTTTCAAAAATGATATTGTTCCAATGTAAACAGTCAAAAACATAATAATGATTTTATACATTCCTCAGAACATTCCCAGTCACTTGATTTGAATATTAATGAGCTTTTGTAGGCTATTCCTGAATAATATTGATAGTAATAATAGAAAGAACTTGAATCAATTTTCGAATAAATGGCTTAATATGTTTTTAGATATTGTTTAAACATTATAGAATATAAGCAATTCATGGAGGAGATGGTAGATGAAAATAATCTACATTATGTTTTGTAAATGTTTCATTAACCTCAACATCTAGACATGTTTTTAAAATATCAACTTTGGTTTCACGCACTCTGAAATAAATATGAAGATATTTAAAACGATAGAATTTCAAAAAATATAAAACTTTGACTTTTATGACAAGGTACCATTTCTAATTTGCAATGAATAAACCATAAAGATAATTTCAGGTGGAAAAACATTTTTGTATTGCATGTTAATTCAAAACATTATTTAATTAATTAAAAAATGTAAAATATGTATTGAATTGGAAATAGATAGTTATGTTATTTAGCCACTATAGATGCCAGGATAATTAAGTTTATGAAAGCACTTTTATATAGATGATTTAAAATATTAATACAAATGGAAAAACTTAATAATACAAAAACGGTCACAGACAAGTTTGTGTACTATGAAGTTTTTTTTTATTAATTTCACATTGTTAAACTTGTATAATTTGAAATATTAATTTTCTTTCATAAATATTAAATAATGAAAATTTTAAAACTGAGTAAAACACACTTAGCTATCTATATGTTTATAACAATTAAAAATACAACCTTGGGACTTTTAGACAACAAGAATACAAAAAAAATAATAATAAATTTTAAATTACATTTAAAACTTTTTAAAAAAATAAATAGTAATTAATTACTTTTTTTTAACCTGAGTAAAGAAAGTCAACTATAGATAAATCTGCATCAATTAAAGACACTGTAAAGGGATCCCTAATTAAATTTTATTTTTGTAGATTTTATTCATTAACATTATCAATGTTACTTATTTAATAAACGTTATTAAACTTACAAATATAGAAATAAATATAGCTTTACTTCAGTGATGGACCTTTATATGATGATTCCATCATGAAAATAATCGTCAATTTATATCCATTATCTTGATTTTCAATTGATTATTTGCTATAATGATCCTAAAAATATATATATTCTAAAAACTGCCATTTTTAAATTGGTGACCATTTTGTAAGATTGATGACACCATAAGATAGTTCCATTATTATAGATATATCATCTGAAAACAAAATGGCAACATTCATGCTAAAAATGTACAGTACAGGACTTTATTTAATTTTCATCCAGTGTACTTTGCAAGACAATCAGGACTTTTATTAATGACATATCCAAAGTAAAGATTTCCATAACTAATAATTATGAAAGCAAAAAATTAAATGAAAATGCATTTTTTTGAGTATGATAAATAATTAAAAGCATATTTTGATGATATACAACAAAATGTTATCAAATTTTAAGATATGTACATTAACTAAATTTTAAAATGTGTACATTAGCTTAAAAATATATAAAGAATTCATTTTCATTTATGGATTAAAATTCTCATGATGTTATTTTGCTTGTATCAAAAATTATGGTCATCATAGTTATAAAATTTAGTTATTAATTGTAAATTGCTCTGCAAAAAAGAATTTTATGCACAATGCAATTAATAATCAACATTACATGATCAAAAATTATTGAATATAAGTTTAAAATATTATTTACTTGTTTAATTCGAAATTGTAATTAATAATCACTTTGGGTGTCTGTAATGAGTAATATATATGCAGTATATATTTCACACAAATAAAATCACCAATTAAACAAATAAATGATTTATTTATATATAAAATTAAGCATAGAAGAAGGTAGGTCACATCTTTTTCTTATAGTTCTGGCTTGTGTTTTAGAAGTAAGAGTTTCATGTGCAGTCATTATTACATCTGATTGGCTGTCACATAAGTCTGTTTAAAGCACATCTTTTGAAAGTTTTAGCCTTTCATGTTATTACAATGTTATCTGTTTGTGTTTAATAAATTTGATATATTTACATTTGTTACTATCATTTCATTAAATCTGAAAATTGCTTTGTAGTAAATCAAAAGATTTCACTTTGTTTATTTATATATATAATATTTAGTGAATTAAATGTGAAGGTATTTTAAGCTTCACACTCTTAGCTCGAGATGCTTGAGTCTGGCTTATTTATATATCAATTTAAGCATAGAAGAAGGTGGGTCCCATTTTTTTCTTATAGTTCTGGTTTGTGTTTTAGAATTAAGAGTTCTATGTGCAGTCATTATTACATCTGATTGGCTGTCCCATAAGCATGTTTAAAGCACATCTTTTGAAGGTTGTAGCCTTTCACATTAATCACTATGAATGTGGAATTGAAATGATTGAGTAGATATAATAAACACCTATTTATCTGAGGTGGATGTGGACAAATATCAAGGATACCCAGACTGTATTTTTTCTTTCTTATACTAATAAAATAATTAAAACAAAACTAAAATTGTATACATAAAACAGAATTTAAGGACTTATCAGATTTTAATAGGATCCTAGGGATGATGTAGTACAGTTGTTTGTAAATCCAATTGTAAATATATTGATAATAAGTTTATTGCACATTAAAAAAGTATACGCATCAAGAAAATGCAAAATGAAAATGAGATAAATAAAGATCAAGTGATAATTGCAAAAAGAACTTTAAAACACGCTATGAAGAAGATAGCATAAAAAAGACAATATAGAGAATTCTGATATGGACAGGGTTTGTTCAGAAAAAAAGATATATAGACAACTGTGGCAAAAAGATGATGGTGCAGAGATAAAAAAGCCGACAAAATTCTGCAACATCATAACAGTCAGATATGATGCAGGTGTTGGACATATTACTACAAAAGATAGAAGTGATGAAAATATACATTTTGATCATGAAATAAAAAGTGACCAAAAGCAAAGGAATTTTCAGTTTGAGTGATATTTACAATTTCAGTTAATTAATGAAAAACTCGATGAAGGATAGAAAGAGATAAAACAAGAATTTAAAGATTGATGGGCAGATAGACTAAAATACTGAAGATGAACCAGATAAATTAGAACAAAAGTTAGATGACTCAAAGCAATTGTAGCAAAACATAAAAAGTAAGAAAAGACAGACTGAAATAATAGATCAGAATATTGGAGACAGCTGAATTAGAATAAAAAATAGAGAATTCAAAGCAAAGAAAGAGATAGAAAACAAGCAAGTACAGCTTAATTTAAAACAATGGATCAAATAATTAAGGTTGAATAAACTTCAATTTGGATTCAACATAGAAATTCAAAAACAATTGGAGTAAAAAATAGAAATTGAGCAGATGATAAAATACAATTATTGGAGAAAAATGTACAAGTTGAACAAGAACAGAAAAAAATTAAAGACTAAATGGCAGAAGATGAACCAGATGAATTAAACAAGAGAGAAATAATGAATTAAAGCTATTGGAAAAAATAAAAATGCAGCAAAGATTATATAAAAGACCAAATGGTTGAATATGGATTTGATAAATTAAAATAAGTTAATGAACTATAATTATGGAAGAAGTTGAAATTAAAATAGAACAAATAAAAGGAAAAGGCCAAATGGTAGATGATAAGCCTGGTAACTTAGAACAAAGATCAGATGGATAAAAAAATGGGATATAACAATAGTAGAAACAAAAACAAAAAAAAATCAAAAGCTAAAATACCCCAAAACAAACAAAGTTAGTCATAAAATAAAAGTCAAAAGCAGACTTGCTGTCCAAGCTGATCAATGGATTGGATAAAGAAATTCAACAGCCATAACTAAATATCAAATTTATGCACAATAATATTTTTAGGTTATATATGTGCTGTATATACCAATGTGTTGGATTTAGAGAGAGTTGATTAGAAGTATACTTTTGGTCATCAATTTTATTTAGCAATAAAAAAAAGATATGACAATCTCATATGATTTTTAAGCCTTCTCTAGAATTACCACAGAAGAAAGAACTTCCAGATAACAGTCAATATCAAACTACAACTAAACAATCTTATAATAATGACCAATAAGTTGGATAAAAGGCTTACAAAATGCCAGATAGATAAGTGAAAAGTTAATACAAGTACAATCATTTTTTGGTAATTTTATTTTGTTTTAATATTGACATAATTATTTCACTATCAGCCATATGATTTTCAATATAGCAGTATGGGAATAGCTAATAAATGTAGCAGTACAAAAGTTTTAAAGAAAGTTATATAAAATAAAACAAATACTTTAAAATAAAGTATTAAAAGTAATAATAATAGATAATGTTCTAATTTTAAACGAATAATTAAAATTCATATTATAAAATAATTATAAATAATAATAGGATTTAATATAGATGTGTCTAAATTTAAGAAAAACTAATAAATTATATAAACCAGATTAAAACTTTCTCTTATCAAATTTTAAAAAAATGTATAGCTAAAATGTTGGCAGGGATGTATTGCAAAACGCATTTAAAGATACTAGTATAAAAAGAAATAATTTTAATAGTTTAATTAAATAATCTATGTTTTGGTTTAAAGAAATAGATTAACAATAAGATAATTAAGAAATTAAGTCTGTTTTTAAATTTCAACTTGCATGCTGGAATAAGAGATTTGAAAAACAATGTAAAATACAAGCAATTAAATAATTAGGGTAATTTAAAAATTCAATTAAATAATGTATAGGGTATATGAGCACAGACTTTCAGATGACCCATCACTCTCCACTCTATCTAATAACACCGATGCACTCAAGCACATATATGCTGAAAAGATAAATAATCACCAATATACGTATTTCATGCTAAACCAGCAATCATCAGTTGGTCCAGATTACCATCTCCCACACACGTATACTATAAGTGCTCAGATAAATATTAAGATAGACAATCCTCATACTTTAATGGACAGGCTCCAATCTACTACACACTCCAACTCTTCAACCATCCATCCAATTGAAAATCTGATGATGGAATGCTCGAAGGCCACCCTGAGGCCGAGATTCTTGTCACACCCATGTTGACCTAAGGTCAATCTGAACCCCACATGTACAGGACATAATCCATTTAATACATATGCAAGGATGGGCAGACATCTCTACAATGTAATAACTGAAACACAGGCTTATTCTATACCTGTGTCTAAATATGTAATATATAGGGTATATGAGCACAGACTTTCAGATGACCCATCACTCTCCACTCTATCTAATAACACCGATACACTCAAGCACATATATGCTGAAAAGATAAATAATCACCAATATACGTATTTCATGCTAAACCAGCAATCATCAGTTGGTCTTCGAGCATTCCATCATCAGATTTTCAATTGGATGGACGGTTGAAGAGTTGGAGTATGTAGTAGATTGGAGCCTGTCCATTAAAGTATGAGGATTGTCTATCGTAATATTTATCTGAGCACTTATAGTATATATGTGTGTGAGATGGTAATCTGGACCAACTGATGATTGCTAGTTTAGCATGAAATACATATATTGGTGATTATTTATCTTTTCAGCATATATGTGCTTGAGTGTATCGGTGTTATTAGATAGAGTGGAGAGTGATGGGTCATCTGAAAGTCTGTGCTCATATACCCTATATATTACATATATAGACACAGGTATAGAATAAGCCTGTCTTTCAGTTATTAATTAAATAATGATGATGTGTTGAAACTTCAATCAATAAAACAACTATAAGTGTTTTGAAAATTCATGTAATTCAAATAAAATTGAAGAGATAAATATTTATAGTCAGATGTTTTTGAATTTAATTAGGTGAATTCTTGCTTTATTCAAGCTTCATTAAACCACCACTAGGATGACTGAGTAGAAAACAAAAACCAACAAGTGGCTTGAAGTCCAACCTGGATTTTCTGATGAATCTGACTAAGCTATTTTGAAGAAATCAATTTCCAAAAAAAAAATATGTGTAAACCTTAAATAATTTTAAGGGTTAGAAACTGATAAAGGACCTTACAGTAATTTGGAAAAAAAAGAAATGTGATAATCAATTAATGCCATTATAGGAAAATTATTAGTCTTTGTAAAAAAATTCTCACAATGAACTGAAAAGAGAATCTTAGCTACAAAATTTGATGCTACATAATGAAAAGAAAAAAAACCCGTTTCTACATTAGAGTGATATTAACAATTTTTTAATTTTATGACTTCTTAGAGTACATTAATTTTTCCAACTATATTTTATTACATACAAAGTGTTTGTATATTATTTAATTGATTGATTAAAAGAGGAAGTGAATATTTTCTTTAAAAAAAAGATCAGCATTTTCTGTTAAACATCTATAAATAATTTAGAAGCATTTAAAGCAGCTAAATTTCAATATTTCTTTTATAATTCTTCATACTATATATGTGATTAGTTAAAATTTTATCTTTTTTTTTAAAAAAAGGTTTTCTTTTCATGTGGAAATTATTAGCAAATATGGAAAGTTAGGTAAAATAACCAATGATTCAATATTCATTTTAAACACACAAAATGTGCATGCATAAAATAGGAAGTGTTCATGTGATAGAAATAGTGGGTTGTTTAATTATTAGAGTTTTTAATTATATTAAAAGTTTATTTTGAAATTTGATCAAGTCCATTTATACTTAAATTAATTCACATATTACTTACCAAGATTTAGATTTTATGTGCATTAGAACTTAGAATATATATGCAGTTGTTAAACCACTGTCGAATTGTTAAAACATACTATATCTATAAGGTGAATTTATTCAGTTTTGTGTGGTAAATTTGAACTTGGATTCAAAAAGCATCATATCAATTAAATGATTTACTATTAAATTGAACTTACTATACTTATTGTAGCAAGGAAGCTGAATTGATTATATAATTGCATACTAGATATATGTATGTAAATATGTGATGAAGATTGTTATAGGAATAAATGTGTTGCATTTGTGAGAGTTGGTCGTGCATAGGATTATATCCAGGGAATATTACAGGCCAGTGATGTATTCTATGACAATTGTGCTTGAGCACATAATATATGTTACTATTATAATATGTACTTGAAAGATCTATGTGTTAAAATTAATTAAAATAAATATTTAACTTTTTAAAAAATAACTGGAATTTTGTAATAAAAAGTTGTGTAATTATTTTTAGGTGCTTCAAACTGAACCCCTTTTCAAAGTATAGTCCATTTAATACAAAGCACTAGTCTAAATGTATTTTTAACTTCTCTAAATAGTCTCAGATATTTACAAAGTGATGCCTTTAAACACCATTCCTCTGTCATTTTTTTCTTCACCACTTCTAACACTCTGAGCAAATAAAAAAAGATCAAGAAAATATGGCTGATGGATAGGTTGGGTCTTGCTGAATTTAATTTTAAAATGTTTTCTACTCAAGCCTTTGAGCACTTATTTGCTATTATGATGAAGTCATCACTTTTCCACAAAGTGGGATGTTTACATTTTTCCACATCATGCAGAAGTTTCAGGAATTGTAGGTTTTAAATGCCTAATCATTACAAAAGAATTCAGAGTGAACGTGGCGTTTGCATCCAAAAAATCAGCATTGGTTTGACAGCGACTTCACTCATCACACTTTTTTGGGATGTGATGAATTTGACACTTCCATTAAACCACTCAGAGATGTGTGTTTTCCCCAGGGTTTGTAAATAGTTTCAAGCATTATAACTATTTACCATGTCATTTTCTGTAAAAGAAAACCGAATTTTACACTGTTCATCTTTTCATCCATTACAAAAATTGACAAATATATGAAATGCATTTTCTTTTATGGCACTATGTAAAAGGATCCTCATAAGAGTTATCTAGCTGCAGAAGCATGTATTAAAACAGGTGTTCTTATTAGAGAAAAATTTTAGTTATTTTTGGTACCCCTTTATATGATTGTTTTATATGTGTTTCTCCACATAAATGGAACTAACAATTAAAACACAGTGAAGAAATGGTTTATAAAACAATCTGTACTATTAACTCTTTCCCCGCCTCTTACGAGGCTCCTCATCGACATCTGACATCACTCTAACTCAGCCAGTTTTTATACGAAAATATTCGTTAAACACGTATTGAATTCGTTTTTAAAAGTTCTGTAAGATGGTGCCATCTTCCGATTTATTTTACAAGTAAAAAATAAAAAAAAATGCATTTAAACCTAAACAAAGAAGGAACATTATTTGTGATTGGTTCTTAGCATGCTCTCAGCCGAAAAAGACATTCTGATTGGCTGGAAAGAACAAAGAAACTGCCTGATCAAAGAAAATAAAGAAAAACGCTGAGATTTTCATTTCGAATACGATTTAAATTATTATAAAAGAATATTTTGAGAAATTAAAATTATTTTCAGAGAGAATAATAAAAAAACAAAATTATTTTCGAAAAATATTGAAGATTTAAGTAAAAATATTGAAGATGTAGTAAAAAGAAATATTTACTTTTCTATAACGTAAAAGTGGATCTTTTTGTTTATATTATAGCTTTTATGTTGCCGATATTGAATATTTTAGAATAAATAAATAGCAATTTATTTTTGAAAGAACTTTCGTTCTCTTCATAACCTGAAAAATTAATAATATACTTTTTATAAACATATCTGAGTTGAATTTAATATTATAGGCGAATATGTTTTAACAATAGGCTTTGTCTTCAGTTTGTGAGTTGGCCAATTAAAAGATTTGATTTTTATCTGATACAACCAATAATAAAATTAGCGGTTAAAAGGTTAAATTACTATCATAAAAGTGATCAAATTGTAAAGAGAATTTTTGTAATTATTATACTGCGCTTCCAATGCACACTAGTAAAGCTATATTTTAATTATGTTTTATTCTGACTTAGCACTTTTGGGGTATATTTGCTCTTATATTCATAGCCTGTGGCATTCTCAGTTTTGTGCTATTAGTATCAGTCCATTTCTTGGAAATTGAGAAGCAGGAATTTCATCTATTAATGACCATTGGGTCATTTGCAATTAAATATGCCTCTTCTATTTTGAGTTTGGCATCATTTCTTTCCAATTACATGATTTCAGCATTGGTAGGTTTAAAATTGTGATTAGATGTTTTTTGGTATTCTAGAAATATCGAACTGCCTTCATTTTTAGTGTGAGATCTGTTATATATGTACATGTGTTGAGATATTCTGGTAGTGACAGTAGCCTGAGTTTTCCCATAATACAGACCCCACAGCTGGCTTGTGTTTAGGGTAAATGATTATATCTTGAGTGAAAATTATAATAATACAGTTTTGTTATATTTAAATAGTATGTACAAGCTTCTTCAGATATAATGTTGTCTGGTCTGCATATTAATTTTATGTCTATTACAATGCTCAAGTTTTAAGTGATTTGGGCAGGTGTTGCAAATAGTGGTTGTGTAGTGGTCATCATCATCACATATTACAATTTTTTGAATCATATTAAAATATATAAATCAAGCAAATGTGCATGTTTATTTCCTGATGTTTAATGTCAGGTGGTGTCAGAGTCAATTAAATCAAAATAAAACATATATAATCTGAGAAATATTTATGGAAAAAAAAATGTTAATATCTTTTAAATTTTTTAAAAAAGTTTGCATTGTTGTGTAAAGTGAAAAAAAAATTGACTAAACAATCTTGCATTTTAAACTAAATAAAAAGAAGTCAAATTAATCAATAAAAGCCATCTATTGTTTTGATTTATTGTTTTAATTGTCCCTAGTAAAAACTTTATATTTATATGAATATATATATATTATTTTAAAGTTTTATTGATAAAATGAATTTATATATATATAAAACTACAGATAATAAAATAAATATTTATTTAAATTGCCATCAGAGATTGGTCGGTTTAAAAGCAGGTGATTTTTATAAAGAAGAAATGAAAAATATATTGTTATTTGCTTGTGACATTTTCTGTCGCAGCATTCAGCAATTACATTATGAATTTAAAAAAAAAATTATTTTTAAATTTTAAATTGCAGATAGTAGTAAGCATAGATATATAAAATATAGAGAGAACTACTGTATTTAATAATTATTTTACTTATATTATTTAATAACTTTTCAATTTTTAGGACGCATTTTTAACAAATACTGCGGTGAATTCATTTTTTAACTTTATGATTATATAATTGCTTCCAAGCAATTCTTTTATTATAAACTATTTGTAATTCACCAAAATTTGTTTTGTAAAATAATTAAACTTTTTAAAATAAAAATGGAATGTGTAATTTTTGCTAATAACAAAATTATTTTTTGCTATTTGCAATATTAATTGTAAATATAATCTTTTGCATTTTAGCACAGACAATATTACTATAACCTAAGAATATGATGCATATATTATATTGAATGCATACTAGGCAGTAATAAAACTGAATATTTAAAAAAAAACTACATTTTCTGTGTATGTTTTCATTAACAGTCATTTACTAAATCAGCTCAGAAAAGAAGGAAATGATTTATAGTTGAATTATAAATCTAGATAAAACAACATTAAGATATATGGAAAAGCATAAATCTAGATGGTTTAACATTAAGATATATGGAAAAGCATAAAAAAGACATTTGTTATTAGATTTTTTTTGACAACATGGTGAGAGTTTGAATGTTTTTTTTTACCTTCATTTGCCATTTCCTTAAAAATAATAAATACCAATTTATTGACGATTATTAGATGGTTGACTGGATTTGTTATGGGTATAGACCATTTGAAAGAAAAATGTTAATAATGATATGGAAACTGCAATAAGAAATTCAAATTTTTCCATGAAAAGATTCAAACTCAAATTATAATGTCTTATTTTAGCGTGAGGATCATACTACGTATAATTTAATTTTTTGTGTTAAGCTTAATTATAAACTAAAGTTACTTTGTAATATATATATATATATTCATATATTAAACATACCACATAGATAAGCTTATTTATAAGTATAAAAAAGTTTAATAAAAAAGAAAAATGAAAGCAAAGTTTTGTTGAACGAGATTGAAAAAAATCAAAACGCAAGTATTTAAAATTTTTCTTTAATGATAATGATTTTATTTTATATAAAGTCTACATATTTAAATCGACAACATCAGCAGTAAATACTTATAGTAATAACATTATTTTTTAATGAGTATTTCCCCCCTTTTTTACCTCATTATGAAACATTTTTTATGACTTAATATTTTAAATATTTTATGTAATTATAAACAAATATATATATTTTTTAAAAAAGCTAGAGTTCTTTTTAAATAACCTTCTTATCCAGGCTTTAAAATTAATTTATGCTTGAAGTAACTTAAAAGAATATTTCAACTTTTTCTCAAAGTACACTGTATTATTGTTATAAAAATTATCTGAAAGATATTCTAAAAGAATTTAATATTAATTATTTTATATGGTTGAGAATAGAATACATTATAGAACTATGATTAAGTGACACATCTTACCAAAAAAAATTGCAGAAGAAGACAAAAAACACCAGTTCAAAATGTCAAATAAACATACGTTAGGACCAACGTATGATAAACTTGGACAGAATAATACATCATAAGTTGGTTTCTATAATCATTATAAAACCCAATATTAAAGTTTCATTTCTTCATGGAGGTATTACAATGCCTCTTCATTGATAACTGCTTACGATGGTGCTGAATAATCGACTATCATTAAGTTGAATTATTAACGATGAAGGTTATTGATAACTTTTTAAAACTCTACATTTGTTATCAATGTATTATATAGGCAGTTTACAACACTAATTTATTATTTCTTTTACTTTTTAAAATATACTATAATGACAATTTTAAAATCCTATATTGAAAGAGTGATAATTTAAATACAAAATTTTACTTGAAAAAAAAAATGCTATTATACAGTTACATAAAAAAACCTGCTGAGTTTGACAAGTGGGTGTTTTTCTATTAATATGATTGCTCAAAATGCTTTGTATAATTTAATAAAATGAAGAGTGGCAAAATCTAAGTTACAAGTCACACATTGTTACTTAGCTGAGAGAAACAAACAAAAAAAATCACAGTTTGTTCCACTGCTGAAAATTTCGGTGATAATATATCACATGACTTCTACATAACAAATTATATGATTTATTTTTACTAATTATCACAATGGTCTTTGAAATAATAAAAATAAACTTTTTGCACTAAAAAAAATATGTATACAGAAATTAATGAATTTAATTTCTGTTCCTATGCAGTACATTTCTGGAAACATACAGATTAACTCTCCAAATCTACATAGTTTTTAATTAAAATATAATAACTTATACTGTCAATAAGATTAAACTTTTTTAAAATTCTTTTCCAATTTTGATACCGTAACAGTAGCTGGGTTCAAACCCTGTTACAAGAAAGTGAAAAGCGCATACGCATTACCCTCAATACAGGCATATATTCAAGTGGGCGATAAAGGGTTAAATATATATATAATTATACATATATATACATGCATGAAGTAAATTTTAAAATCTTTCTTTATTATTCTTTTTTTTTATTAGAAAATAAATGGGGAAGGGTTGGTTAGTAAGCATTATTTATTTAGAATGTTTTACTTTTAAAATATTACAAATTAACAAAATTACAGTTGTGCGCAAATATGTTATATATTGTTTAGAATATTGATTTAAGTTTCAATTATATTTCAAATTAACGAGGGTAGCGAAAAGGGAATATTGTTTGTGCCTTCAAGCAATTCTGTGTTTGAATCACAATCGCTAATTACTAAAAAAAATAAAATTCCAAGAAAAAGCCAAAGAATGTTTGACCAAAAAGAATAGATACCAGGAATGACGGCACCACCAAAACAATGGAAATGTAAATTTAAAGAAGTAAAAGTAATTTGGAAAGGAAAACCTATTCAAAGAAAAAGAATTAGATTGGAGATCCGATAAAAAAAAAATTCCTTTGTCTGAGTAATGAAAATTAATTAGACAAAAAATTAATTAATGAAAATTTGAGAAAGGAAAAAGACAGTTATTTTCAGTTAGATTGTGACCGCTGAGTGAGACAGACTCATAAAGATATAGAAAAAAAAATTTAACATGACAGGGTAAGGACCATACGTAAAGGGCTTCATCACCCGCAGCCGATGCGAACTGACTATAAACCGCCTGCCGCCGAAGAACCTAGGAACCTCGCGAATACTCCGGATTGCTGAACATAAAATGAAATAGAAAAGAATCGTACATCCCAAAATATGAATTTATTTGATTTGAAAATTATATTAGACAAGACTCCACTTACAGCTCCGCCATTACTTATGGACATCTAAATATCGGACTCTGTAGAAAGAAATTATATATTGCGCTTTCATAAGGCAACTTCAAATACTACTAGATCATGGAAATCCACTTGATATGCTTCATTACATTCTAATCCCATACCCCGGGGTTTCATCAGGTAAAGTGAACTCTGTTTTTATATAACTCAGAATTGCTTATAGCTACCCTCGAAAATAACAAACTTTCTTAAATTATTTCATAACATAAAATTATTGCGTACAACTGTATAGTAAACATTTTTTTCTTATATATATAAATTAATATGTGTTTATTCTAAATTAAATGTTTTATTGTTTCATTTATGATTTGGGAACTTATTATATATTTTAAATGGGAGGGATAAGAATTGATTTACATAGATAGCGTTTAGATATTAATAATAAAATTTAGTACAGATTTACCTTTGCGTTAGAGTTATTCAATAATTATCATTTACATTTTCCAATCACTTCATTTGCTAAATAAATTCCGATGATTCAAATATGTCCGAGGTAAGCGGATATGTCTATGAGTGCATTATAAATTAAGTATAAACCTATATTTTTGTGTGTTATTATCGCCGTTCATCCGATAAGTTTTCCTCCCCACCCTGGGAGTGAGTTAGCTTGGGTCAGGCACCTCATTAATCGGGAAATATAATTCTCATCGTAACAGTGAGTTTGGTGCTTGAGGTCATAGATAAATTGACGTCATAAATATATTCTCCCATAGACATTTTTTTAATATTTAGATCTTATTCAAGATACAAGGGCTACCGGAAACTTTTATTTCTTAATCTTAAATCCTATTTACGCAACACTTAAATTTTGCATCAAGTAAACAATAGTTGTATGAATAATTCGTATCAGAATTTTCTTTGGTGGGTAATATTTAAATATTACCTACAGGTGTTATGATGACTAGACAGCCATAGAAATTCCATCTAGTCTTCGGTTAGGCTCACTTGTCCATTTCTTGAGATCTATATTATTTGGTTTAAGTTCACCAACATCAGATAAGACGTGAGAAAGGGGATGCCCATTAAAAATGACTTTCCAACATTTGCGGCTACAAAAGTAGGAGAACGGAGGGTTAATAAAAATAAATTAATTGATTATTTGTTTCGTTTTTGTGTGAGTTTAATTATATTGCCTCGCAAATATTGCTTTAGAAAATAAAGCACCAGACAGGGAAGAAAATAGGAGTGAGAGGTAGAGGTTCAACAGTAAGGCAGGTAACAGTCAGCATAGTATTTTGTGAGCTGGGGTGAGGAGCCCGGCACGTTATATATATAGAGAGAAAAAATTTATGTATCTCACAGATAAAGCAAGGGAAATCGATATGTTGAACATTATTATGAGAAAGTTACAGGAGATGGAAGAAAGAATGGAATTAAGATTTGAGGAAATGAAGGAAAAACAAGATATGATGTTGTTCAAAATGCAAAAAAAGCATGAGATTAGAATATTAGCATTAGAAAAGAAACTAGAAAAGCAGATAGGGGAAGGCAAAAGGGAAGAAAGCCCAACCCAAAGAGAAGATGACCTAGAAAAAGGGCAAACGAAAGCCGAGATAGAAAAGAAAGAGGGAGTAAAAAAAAAGAAAAACCAAGTAGAGGAAAATAGTATAGTAGAAGACAGGGAGGATTCTGTTACATGCTCGATATCGCAGTCACAGGTAAACCCGTTCCTGAAAATTAGAGTGTTCACAGGGCAAATGGGCGATGCGCCAATTGAAAATTTAAAAGGATTAGAAAGATATGTTGATTTGGATGAATGGGGAAGTAAGCGGGGACAAAAGATGCATGAAAGATATTTTACCATTAATGAATGTGGAAGTAAGCGCAAACAAAGGATATATGTATGGAAAAAGAAAAAGAAAAGAAATTGCGAGATGCCAAGTGAAAACATAAAAGGCAGAGAAAGATATTTTAACTTTAATGTAGTGGGAAGTAAGCATGGACGAAAGATGTATGAAAGGTATTTTACCATTAACATAGGTGGAAGTAAGCGTGGACAAAGGATATATGTATGGAAAAAAAAGAAGGGAAATCATGGGAATTTTTTTATAGATATCATTATTTTAGACCTCAAAATAAGTATACCCCATTTTGAAGTCTTTCCGACAGGGGGGCATTGTAACAGTAGCTGGGTTCAAACCCTGTTACAAGAAAGTGAAAAGCACGTATGCATTACCCTCAATACAGGCATATATTCAAGCGGGCAATAAAGGGTTAAAAATATATATAATTATACATATATACACGTGCGTGAAGTAAATTTTAAACTCTTTTTCTTTATTATTCTTTTCTTTTGTTAGAAAATAAATGGGGAAGGGATTGATTAGTAAGCATTATTTATTTAGAATGTTTTACTTTTAAAATATTACAAATTAACAAAATTACAGTTGTGCGCAAATATGTTATATATTGTTTAAAATATTGATTTAAGTTTCAATTATATTTCAAATTAACGAGGGTAGCGAAAAGGGAATATTGTTTGTGCCTTCAAGCAATTCTGTGTTTGAATCACAATCGCTAATTACTAAAAAAAATAAAATTCCAAGAAAAAGCCAAAGAATGTTTGACCAAAAAGAATAGATACCAGGAATGACGGCATCACCAAAAGAATGGAAATGTAAATTTAATCAAGTAAAAGCAATTTGGAAAGGAAAACCTATTCAAAGAAAAAGAATTAGATTGGAGATCCGATAAAAAAAAAATTCCTTTGTCTGAGTAATGAAAATTAATTAGACAAAAAATTAATTAATGAAAATTTGAGAAAGGAAAAAGACAGTTATTTTCAGTTAGATTGTGACCGCTGAGTGAGACAGACTCATAAAGATATAAAAAAAAATTTAACATGACAGGGTAAGGACCATACATAAAGGGCTTCATCACCCGTAGCTGATGCGAACTGATTATAAAACCACCTGCCACCAAAGAACCTAGGAACCTCGCGAATACTCTGGATTGCTGAACATAAAATGAAACAGAAAAGAATCATACATCCCAAAATATGAATTTATTTGATTTGAAAATTATATTAGACAAGAATCCACTTACAGCTCCGCCATCACTTATGGACATCTAAATATCGGACTTGGTAGGAAAAAAATTATATATTGCGCTTTCATAAGGCAACTTCAAATACTACTAGATCACGGAAATCCACTTGATATGCTTCATCACATTCTAATCCCATACCCCGGGGTTTCATCAGGTAAAGTGAACTCTGTTTTTATATAACTCAGAATTGCTTATAGCTACCCTCGAAAATAACAAACTTTCTTAAATTATTTCATAACATATAATTATTGCATACAACTGTATAGTAAACATTTTTTTCTTATATATATAAATTAATATGTGTTTATTCTAAATTAAATGTTTTATTGTTTCATTTATGATTTGGGAACTTATTATATATTTTAAATGGGAGGGATAAGAATTAATTTACATAGATAGCGTTTAGATATTAATAATAAAATTTAATACAGATTTACCTTTGTGTTAGAGTTATTCAATAATTATCATTTACATTTTCCAATCACTTCATTTGCTAAATAAATTCCGATGATTCAAATATGTCCGAGGTAAGCGGATATGTCTATGAATGCGTTATAAATTAAGTATAAACCTATATTTTTTTTTGTGTTATTATCGCCATTCATCCGATAGGTTTTCCTCCCACCCTGGGAGTGAGTTAGCTTGGGTCAGGCACCTCATTAATCGGGAAATATAATTCTCATCGTAACAGTGAGTTTGGCGCTTGAGGTCATAGATAAATTGACACTCATAAATATGTCTTATCCCATGT